>VWZL01001228.1:377984-785745 GCA_013396915.1 Stercorarius parasiticus | reverse complement strand
AATATATATAATCAATGTATGTAACCTGCCTTACTGCCTTAAAAAAAAAAAAAGATACCTCCCTGCCCTAAAAAAAAAGCACCTAATAAATACCTCTCTCCCTTAAAAAAAAAAAAAAAAGACAACTGATCAGTATATGGAAACTGGTTTCAAAAAACCAAAAAAGATAACCTGTGTGCCTTAAAAAAGAGACACCTCTCTGCCTTGGCGAAAAAAAAAAAGAAAAAGTGAGTCCTAGTCAACAATACATGGAACCTGCATAAAAAAAAACAACTATATAGAACCTGCTTTGGAGGGAAAAAAGCTCACCTCCCTGCCCTAAAAAAAAAGCACCTAATAAATACCTCTCTCCCTTAAAAAAAAAAAAAGATACCTCCCTGCCCTAAAAAAAAAGCACCTAATAAATACCTCTCTCCCTTAAAAAAAAAAAAAGATACCTCCCTGCCCTAAAAAAAAAGCACCTAATAAATACCTCTCTCCCTTAAAAAAAAAAAAAGATACCTCCCTGCCCTAAAAAAAAAGCACCTAATAAATACCTCTCTCCCTTAAAAAAAAAAAAAGATACCTCCCTGCCCTAAAAAAAAAGCACCTAATAAATACCTCTCTCCCTTAAAAAAAAAAAAAGATACCTCCCTGCCCTAAAAAAAAAAAAAAGACATCCAATAAATATATGGAACATGCTCTAAAAAAAAAGACATCTCTGTGCTTCGTAAAGAAAAAAAAAGGAAGACTCCCTGTTGTTTGTTTTTTTCAAAAAGAACCTGCCTTNTGCTTTGGAGGGAAAAAAGCTCACCTCCCTGCCCTAAAAAAAAAAAAAAGGCTAATTACTATATGGAACCTGCCTTGGGAAAAAAAAAAAGGGAAAAAAAAAAGACACCTAATTGGTATATGGAAACTGCCTTAAAAAAAAAAACAACAACAATAAATATATGGAACCCCCCCAAAGACACATATTCAACAATATGTGGAATCTGCCTTATTAAAAAAAAAAAATAATCCAATAAATGTATGGAACCTGCCTAGAAAAAAAAGAGCCTAATAAATAGATGGAACCTGACAAAGTGTGTGGGGGGTGTGATTTTGGGGTTCCCCTGATGAATAGCAGTGGTTTTGGACTTGTGCATTTGGGTGAGCATCCTTTCCTGCATGGGCTGCATCAAGCGGAGGGTAAAGCTGCTGGCAGCGCCCAGCCCCGGTACCCGAGGTGGCCGGGGGCTTGTGTTAGCCCTGTATGGACCAGTAGCCGGTGTCAATTAGTGGCACCGTCCCGGGGCACTCACAAAGTGCACGTGGACATAAATATGTCCATAAAAGATCTCACCTTCCAAAGTGCTTATTGCAATTGGGACGCTAGTGGATAGCTTTGATACCTATAATAATAAATATGCTAGTCTTTGTGGGGGCCTCTTTGCTTTAAAAATTTCCTGTAGCATTTTTTGGGGGGATCTGGAGATTACATGAAGTAAATGTTATCCTTATTATAGGTCATTAGCAACCAAGGAATTCTTTTTGCATGAGAAGAGGCAGTGCACCAGATGGTGCTTCTGGGCACGTGGTGAAAAACAGCTGCTTTCCTACTTATTTATTTTTTGGCTTGCACAGCTAACTGCTTTTGATTAAGGTAGAGGTATGGAAAGAGATATGCTGTAAACTGTTTTTTCAGTTTGAATCTTGTGGCAAGAGAAGCACCCTAAGCTTGTTAAACATGATGTTAGCAAGAACATCGATACAGTGATTGACAAAACCAAAGTGTGTTGGTGCCCCTGCTCACCTTACCTAAGCTGGGGATGCACCTCGCAAGATAAGAAACACCGAGGCAAAATGCTAAACTGTGGCTTCTAGAAAGGAAAGAGCTGAAGGAGAAAGACAAAAATGGGGAGTTTCCTCCTTCCATTCATTATGGTCCAGCTGGGAATAGGGTGAAGCTTCTCATTAAGGCCTAAAAGCGGTAGTTTTTTTCATTAGCAGCAAGGGAAGGGTTGCAGTTAGGAGCAGCACAGCTACCTCAGGCAGTTTGGAGGAAGCTGATAGTTTCACGAGCTCAGGCTGTTGGCTCATTAGCTTTCCTGGCAGACCTGCTCACCCTCCCTGCTGCTCCAGGGCAGGCTGGGATTCTCTAATGGGCTGGGATGCTTCTAGCACGGCCTCTGTAGCCCACTCCTTCTCTTTGCCTACAAGTCAGCTCCCCCTTTATTTCAGCCCCCAGAAGAATTTTGGTTATCTTTAGCAGAACAAGGTTTAGCATTCTGGGGTACCTTTCCTCTTTGTTAGTGCAAATGTGCTTAGGTGTCCTAAGACGTGTACAGGAGGCACATAGCTGGCACACAGCTAAATTAATCAAATTAAAGACCATTCTGCAGTCTCAGTTACTTTTTCTTAGACTGTACTTTGCTCTCTCTTCAGCAGGCAGCCACATCGTAGCCAGAGCAGAGTTTTCTTGCTGCTCCTGACCTGCAGGGAGCCCTCCCAGTTCTCCGTAGCATTCCCTACAGCTGTGGGTAGAGGCAGCCCATTTTCCCTCCCTCCCTTATCCCCCTTTCAGCTGTAGTCAACACTTAATTTGAGGCAGTGAAACTAGCTTTTATTGACTTACAAGTACAAAAATATACACAAAGCAATTGCTTCAAATAACAAAACAAGAGCCCCTTGTTTACCAATGCTCCCACACACCACCCACTATTACCATTATTCATTTATAAACATCTAGTGTTTTTATAGTGTATTTATTTAGTTTGATAATGCTAATGCACTTATCTTGCTCCATCAGGCAGAGCAAGTTATTAAAAGCAGGGGAAAGGAAGTCAAGTAATGGTAGGAAGATACAAATTTGTACATTGCACCTTTGCAGAGTTTCACAAAGGAAGCTATTCCAGACAAACCCCCAGTGAGCAGCATAGGAAGACAAGCCAAACAGAAATCTCACAAGTTGTTTGCTAAGGGAACAGAGGCATTTAATCTCTCCTTTCTTCCACTTCCAGAGGGAATGCCCTCTGTACTCCCCCCGGGCCTGTAAGACAGCCAGAACTATACAGCATACAGTTTACTATACAGCAGACATCCAGTTTAAAAATGACAAAAAAATATTTTCTTCTTATTCTATACAAGTCACACTTTCCTTTTATCAGTCTTTTTTTGAGGGTACCGTACTGGGCACTTGATAATCCTTTTGCAGTCCATAGGAAGCCTCACTCTTGGCTAGTAGTTTCATCGGGCTTGACGTTAGCTTTTTCTGCCGGGGACTTGAGTCTCTTCAGCCACCTGCAGAGAGGGCTTGGCCTGCACAGCTTGTCCCTTGGTCTCCTGCGTACCACCGAGTTGCCTTCCACCGTTGCCTGGTCAGTCACCACGTCTTCTGTGCCTCTGGCTCCTGTCTCTATACTGCTCTGCAGAGGCAAGTCAGTTGTTGACACTCCTGTGTCTCCTCCAGCTTGCTGAGCTGCCGCAGGTCTGTCCTGAGTTGGAGCACAAGTTTGTCCATCTGGACTCACAGTTGCAGTGGGCTTATTTTCAGGCTCCCCTGACTGTTCTGTGGAAGGCTGGGCCTCATCAAGGTCTTGCAGCTCTGTACTTCTCACCATTATCTGTACCACAGGCAGAGAACACGAGGCTTCTTCACTTTCTTTATGTACATCTTTGTTCTGCATCCCTGCAGCAGTATCTTCTGATTTGTCCTTTGGAGGATGATTCGCACAGCTCCACAACACAGCCCCCAGGGCTGCCGGGGCAGTAGGGAGATCAGCTGCTGTGTTGTCTTGCACAGTTCCCAGCCGTTCAAACTTCCTGGACTTTCTACAGCAATACCTCTTGTGACTGATTTCATTCCCCATGATGAAAACGTGCAGCAATAATCCTGCTGGCAGTCTTCTCCAGGGAACCTTGAGGCTTTGGAATGCTGAATGAGCCTGCAACGAATGAAGCCTTTACTTAGTCACAGAGACAAGTTTCATCCTTGTTACTGAGCTGATAGACCACTCCTGGGCCAACCATCACACCTGCGAGATAGTAAGAAATTCATTAGGATCCACACCCAAGCCCTGTGTAAGAACACATTTGCTGCTCTGGCCCACTTCTCTGAGGAGCATGTAGATAAGAAAGTGTTTAAAACTTGATGTGAAAATTTCTTTCAATTTCCCCAGACTGTCACAAAGCTTCAAAACATGGATTCATTGTTATCTATATCTGGAGCAAGAACAGGAATGGGACTTTGGGTCCTCCTGTGGCTAAGCACTGTTACCATCTCATTTTTATTTTGACCAGGAAAGTGCCCCCCTAATATGGAAATCAGATACACATTTCACTTCAGAGCGGGTCGGACATAAGTTGCAGGATTTATTGGTTTTAAGTCAGTCTTAGTTCAAGGGACAGTCTTTTTCAGTCTTTTGATATCACTAAGAGCATTTAGGAAGTCAGTTACTCACCATGACTCTCGGCCAATACTGCACTTTACAGTTATTAGTTTATATTACCAAAGTAAATACTATTTAGGTCTCCTCCTATTTCCAAGACCATTTATTAATTGTAGAAAGAAGTTCACATTTAGCCAGGGCAGCCATTCATAGGTAGGATATGGAAGGGGGGAAAAAGGAAATGCAAAGTGTCTCCTTATTGAGAGATGAGAAACAGGTGGATTTCAGGCCCTTTGGCCATTATTTTATCAGTTATTTACTCAGTTTTACTCAGCAATGACATCACTTCAAACTCAAATAATAAGGGACAATCTCTTTTGAATGCAGTTATGTTTATATCTCAAGTTATGTTTATAGAGTGCCATTTTAAAACTACAGCTAGTAGTAGTGTGTTAGAAAACAGATTAACTACTTTGCAGAGAAAGAGCAGAAGAAAACGGTGTTGAAAAGTGTAAGAAGGACCCACATACAAATCTGTCCATTAATTTCTTTTGAAATCTATGTCGTGCAGACTAACTGTCATTGCTAGAAAGAGACAAATGCAATTTAAACTCATAATATAATTAAATAGAAGTGCCCTGTTTTTGGCAAATACTACAAAGTAAACATTACTTAAACCGTTACCAGCATCACAACTTCTCAGCCTTTGTTTCTTATTCAGGATGATAAGGTCTTGCTCTTAAACACTGCAGCTGGTGACACCAAAACCCATTTCCCCACAAGTCCCAGATCATTAGTTCCCTTAAAGTTCTGTTTCACTACAAATCCTATGCCACTTTTTATAGTTAAATATTTAAAGTAAAATGGAGCTGCCACACAACATGATATGATTACAGATGGTTCTGCAGAAAGCTTAACCATCACAATGTAGAATAAGAGGAACTACAGAAAAACTGATCTATAATTTAGGGATTACAGTTTTTACAGTGAAGCTAATGGATCCAGAGCAGTTTTGCTGCACTGTTTGAGCTACTTTTATGGGTAGAATCTGTAAAAATGTGTGATTCCATGCCGATTAGGCACTCATAAGACTGCGTGAAATTAATCACTTAAAACTACATACTTGTAAGAACGGAAAAGCAGGAAAGAATAACCCAGCCACCCCTACTGTGGGAGAAAAACCAAAATATGAAAAGACAGAGAGATGCTCTTTGATACCAAAGCTAGAAAGAGAACAGCTTACAAATAAATTAATGTTTTGTCAGGTTGACTTTTCAGAGTAAGCAATTGCTGTATCAACAGCAATGATTTTGTGTCAATGAGTAGAGCAGGGAAACATTTCATGTGGTTTTGATAGAGAAGAATAATGCTAGGAGAGAAGAGGAAAATAATAGTTTATTCTCTGGTATATTTACATGTGTTAGATGTTGTCATCACAACTACATATTTTGTAGTCATATTTTGAACCACTACAGCAGTGGTTCAAAATTTGACAATTGACATTCTACTGCCGTTGTCTCAAGAGAAGTTTTATTTATAGAGATAGACATAAAGATGGAAATATTCATTACCCTAAGTACAGACACACCAGTTATTTTTTATATGTAGTAAAATTGTTTCCCTTTCCTCATCTGGCCATTTCGTAGTGTAATGTTTCTGTGCATTGCTGTTACCCCACACTCTTGCTGCAAGCAGAATTTTGTTCAAAACCAGCTCAGAGAGAAGAAAGCCTAACTACAGTTTTGCCAAAACCTAAAGATAGAGCTCTATTCTTCTAGAGAAGTCAAACAAGACCCCCTGAAAATAAAGAGCAAATATCCCTCCTTCCCAAAAGAAAAATACCAGACTCCCCAACTTGTGTCATACAGTGCCCTCACTCACTTCCAAAGGCACCACCCCCAAACTGCTCCCAGCACAGAGCTTGTTATAGAGCAGGGGGACCTTAAATAGGGCAGGACAATGACACTGAATTGCTTCCCACCGAAACCTAATGATAATTAATGTTCCCTTACACCATCTCTGCTGCCTACAAATAAAAGATGCGGAGTTGTTCATGCTCCACGTTTACGAGACACCATTTCATGATTCACATCGTAGGTTTCTGTGTGTTTAGATATTAACTTCTTTTTTTCCCTGAAGTATTTATACAGAACTGAAGGGAAATATGGTAGAGTGTATCTTTCTGCAAAGTGAAAATAACAACCAGTGTTGTAGACTGAGCAACAGCTACACAATAGGCTTTAGGAAAAATACTGTGTAGTTTAGGTACGTTACACTGAGGATTGTGGGCACGGTACATCTTCCTCATGTGCAGGAATAGCAGATCTTGGGTGCTTTTCGTCTGTTGTGAGGTGTTGCTGGCTGCACGCATTTTGCAGCAAAGGAGGCAGAGCTGGCTGAGGCTTTGTGATCATATTTTCTCCGTTTGAAGAGTGCTTTCTGTTGGGAAGGGTGTTTTGACTGGCTTTTGCTTCAGAACTCTTCTAACTTTCACGTGGTGGTTGGTTTTGGTTGTCAGATTTTGTGGCTTTAAATCTGAGCTTCTTACATGTTCTGCAGAGAGAAGTGTGTAAGGAAGCAAGGAAAATATTTTGTTTCTGAAAGCCAGGAAGGGATACAGTATCTAAGGTGAAACAAAAATGTTTTGTATTGACCAAAAATATTGACTAAAACAGTTGCAGCCTTGGGTAAGGGAAATGTTTATTTTTTGACCAGCTCTTTTCAGAGCTTTTTACTGAGTTGCATAAGCAGTTCAAACAGTCCAGGAGAAACAGACTTACTGTGATTAAGACGGTGATGACTTTTTACAAAGGTGCTTCAAAAGGAAGAGAAACATATACTGGAGTTCCTTACAGCACAAGCAGAGAGCAGATGTTATGCTCCTAAAAATCCCTGGGGTTTTCTTGCTGTGTAGATTTCTGTGGCCAGGTGGTATTTTCAAGGTTGCCTGCTGAATGACAAAAAGACTTATTTGTAACAGTTAAACACAAAGATTCTTAGCATTTTCAGAAAGACAAAAATTACATTACAATCCGCACCATCCGCAAGACAGTTACGTGAATTGGCAATGTTACTTTATGCTTATTTGCAGTGGTTCATAGTCGATTTATGAGTCAAAGAATTTGCTGCTTATCATCTTAAGAGGGCAGCCTAGAGCCTGGAAACAGAGCTGAGTTATATTCACACCTCTGCATTGTTAATAAATTCTCAAATTCGAACTTGCCTGAAAAAGTGAGACAAACCAGCAGTAAAAGGTGTAACTTGCGTTCCCTCATCAGTGACAAGGAGAGTTTAGTGCTCGTGGAGTCACGGATGCTTGTAGACGTGCTGTGCTAGACGGTACAATTGTTCTGCTATTGTAGAATGATCTTTCCCTGTTCTAAGGGTAGGAATAGCAGTTTAAAAGCATTAAAGTGCTTTCATAACTTAAATCCTATTCTCACAGGAGTCGCATTTGAAAGTTTAGCCGTGTATCTTTATTTTCAGCGGAGTTAGAATACAGTGAGCCCAGTTAGTGTTAATAGATTTGCAAAGAAATCATCAGGACACAAGTAGCTTTCATTCTGAGGCCAGCGATATCAATATTCAGCATTTTACCCAAGTACTTTACAAGATGAAAAGGGCAAAAACATTAGTTTTGACACTAGACTCCATGCAAATATCAGAAACGAGGTAGAGTCTCCTCTGACATAGACAATTGAAGCCATTAGAATTGTCAAAGCAAAATCTTCCCTGACTCTAATTTTGGGTAGGTTAAATCAGGACAATGCAAACCAGGACATCTTGAGAGTAAAGCTTGGCTTTACAGTACTTGGCGCACATCTAAAAAACCCAAAAAATTGCGATCAAGGAAAGCATCAGAACTGGAACAGATACATTGTAAGTGGAATTGCAGCTATTGTTCTTATGGACCAAGGAACATCTTATATTGCAAACATTCAGCTAGTTGTAAATTAAAACAGGGCATCGCAAAAACTTCTTTCCCCAAATTCCCGCAGTATTATATCTGATGGAAGGTTATTCCCTTCTGCCAGGATTTTTCAGAGAAAGGAAGGCAGGACTACTCCTCTTTCAGAGCATGAGCAGAATGTCTGGGATTCAGATTGTAGGTTCATTTCCCAGATTTACTAATTTGATTTAAAGGCTAAAATTCAAGTGAGACTGAAGCCACATCTGTTCATGCAAATTGGTGACCACTTAACAGCACGTGATGTCAAGTGACAGATTAACAGCTGTACAGCAGTCAGTCTGAAGTAGGCTTATATTTAGGGATGATATTTGTGAAACTACAGCCTGCAGTATTATTCTGCACAATACCATTTGGGGTGAAAATTGATCCCTGTCGCCCATTTGTTTCAGTGCGTCAGCAACAGTGACATGTAATTATACATTTTATTGCAACTCTAGATTAGACCGATACCTTCAGTCTCAGCTACATATTACCACCAGTCACAGGGGGAACCAGTCACAGGGGGAATAAGAGTTGCTGAATCGCTCTTAACATGTTTCCTGATGAGTAGTGAAATGCAAGCATTTACTAAATCACAAGCATAAAATGCAAAGACAAGCTTATTTTGAAAATAAATGATTCTTTAATGTGAGAATGCAAAAATATACATCTGCCAGAGCCAGAGAGATATCTTTGCTGCAAGTTTTCTGAAATGCCTGCCGAAACCAGGTGACTGAATGTCACCCTGAGAATCTTTTGATGTGATTGTCATCACTTCCATGATCCTTTGCCATGAATATACACAAACAAACTTCTGTCTACTTTTTGCCTTAATCTGTCCCTGATAATTTCTTCCTTTCTGGTGTTTAGCACTTTGCCAGCATAAGAATACATGTCCCTTTCTCTTCACTTAAGCTGTGATTCTCTTGAATATTTCACTGCTTTCTACACTTTCTGACACATTGTCAAACATGCATTGGTTTTCCCAGCAACTGCAAAACAGCGAGCAGATGATAATACCAACCTTTTGAAAATACTTAGCAGTTAATTACACTTGCTGATCTGAATATGTAAGATAGAGGCAGAATGATGCACAGAAGCTTTTGTTGCTCTTTGCTAGCATTGTTTCTTTTTCTATGATTTCCTCAGGCGTCCTCCCTCTCCTGGCATTGCTAAGGAGGAGCCTGCCCACCCATTAATTGTTAAATCTAAATTCTGTGTAAGGAGGACATAGATACTCTTCCAGACTAACAGCAGCAGCAGCTTTGTTACAGGCAACCAAACCCAGGGCAGCTTGTCAACTTCATCAACTGATGTCAGTGCCTTTGGGATTTTGAGTAACAGCCAAGAGGAAGGAACATGCTTGGTGTTATTTAAGTGACGGGGCAAGAGACATTTCTATGAACAGGGTCTCCATTCAGATTTGGTCGTAAGGGAAAATATATTAAGGCAGTCTGGTTTAAGACGATAGGGTTGCAGTGTGGCAGCCTGGTCCTTTGATTCAAAGGAAGTCTTTTTAAGGGTACGCTGTCTTCCTGATGTGATTAAGCACATAAAGATAGTAAAACCAATCATCCTTTAAATAGCTGCATAGCTGTCAAAATCCTCATATCCTGACTTGCCTTTAACTATTATTATTTTCCTCCTATGAACACTGATACTATAGGAAGCACGCAAGAACACACAAGCTGGAAATGGTTTCCTTAGGGAGGATCTTACTTTCCTTCTCACTGTAGTTTTCCAGCTGTCTAGTACAAGTCATTATTTCACTTTAAATCCCCATGAGCTCTAGCAGAATAATTTGGTGTATAACCCTTCTTTTGTTGAAGCAGGGAAAAGAATTAGGCTATATTATTTTTCTGGTTCTCCTCAGCACCACATCATTTGTAAATTCAGTGACAGGTCTCAACTAGCCAGGGTTGACAGGAAGACTCCCCTCTATTTATGTGTAGTGGCCTGAAATTTATTTATTACTTGCAGCAAAACAACCACCAGAACTTTCTCTTGTTGGTTACAGTCTGGAGACAACTACTCCTATCCAAGCTAGTTCACTGCCATTCAACAAGCATAAGCCATAAAGCAGGTGGCCATTAATAAAACAACATTTCATAGTAACAAGTATTAAAATGCACGCATTTATTGATTTCAATTGCACCACAGACTCCACTGTCCACAGAGCGTTACAACACAGTCGGTTTCAAATCCTAGTGACAGTCAGAGTGGGGTGTACAGACAAGTGTAATTAACATATCTGGCTTATTTGTCAGAGAAGACAACCCTGTGCAGTCAGAGGGAGATCATTATGAAGTGCATAGCCCTAGCCAGGGTATGTGTGCATGTGGAAGAAAAAAAAAAAAGAGGACGAGTCATCTACATAAATATAGTTTTTGTACCAAGATACACTTAGCTCATGCCCATACCCCCTCCCCCAGGAGAGAAGGAAGGGAGTTGGTGCCACTTGCAGAAGACAATATACCAGCTTTAACTTTAGCATCACTTTTCAAAGCAGGCTTTACCAACACCCTGCTTTCTGGGCCCTTCAGAGGACAGGCACCCATTAGCGTCTTAGTCCCATGCAGGATCAAGGCAGCAGGTTCATCAATTGGCTGCAGACAAACCCTCAGTCTGCTCAATGGTTGCTGTGCCAGATTCCACGTGCTCCTCTGGTTTTCCCCCATTGCTAGCTTTGATCTTCTCCTTATCCTGCAGAGCAGCCTGGGTTTCTGCCAGACGGCGTGGGGGCTCTTTTGATGTCTGCCCATCATCACAGACCTCAGCCATTTCTTCGGCTTGCTCTGGTTCAAAAGCATTTTCTTCCGTATCTTCAGTAATAGGAACCTCTGTATCTTGTTCCAGCTGGAGATCAGGTGGGGCTTTAGCAGCACAGTGTACTTCCTCTTCTACTGCCTGCTCTTCCACAGATCTCTGCACATCTGTAATGCCCTCTCTTGTCTCTGTAGCCTTCAAAGGCAGTTCCAACTCCGACTCCTCCATGGTATGCACAGCAGCTGGGGAGTCAGCTGCCTTCTGCACAGGCTTTTCCTGATGAGTCTTTGCAACACAAGTTTCCTCTGAAGCACAAGCAACTCCAGCCTCTTGCTCTGCACCAGTCAGCAGCTCGGACTCCGCTGTAGCAGACTGAACCTTGCCAGGTCCACCTTGGACATCTGCAGACACGTGGACTTCAGCCTTTACTGTACTCTGTGTAAGAGGTGTCACTTCATGATCCTCACAGCTGAGTTGCTTGTTGGATATACAGCTGCCAGCAGAATGCAGAACAGCTTCAGCCTTTCTGCTCTCTTGCAGGCTTCTCCTGGCAGCCTGGGCTGCTTCTTTTGTCCGTTCAGCGAGTTCCTGGTGCTGCATCACCTCTGTACTAGGCTTGGCTTCAGGGTCCTGCGACACCTCAACATCTTGTTCATCTCTAGCAGTCACAGAGCACAGGGCCTCAGTATGTTGTGCTCTTAGAGATGCAGCCTGTTCTCCTGTCTCCCATTGAGCCTGGGCAGCAGATTCACTTTCAGGAGTGTCCCGCACCAGTTTTGCGGCAGAAGGTTCAGGGCCTTTTGGAGTCCTACCTATACGTGCCGAATGAAAATGATTCTCCCCAGTCCACGTTGATGCATCACAGAACATACGTACGGTCTCTAATTGCTTTTTTCCTTTGGCCTTATAAAGAACGACTCTCTTAGGAAACACACAGATCCTCTTGTTCTTGCCAAAAATACCTCCCATTGCCAGAGATGAAAGGAGCAACTCAACTAACTGCTGCCTTCTGGAGAGGCTGCACCCCACTACGAGTTGGGCACTGCCTGAAGATGAGTAGGAAGCTCTGTCTCTTAACAAAGAGGTGCCTTCACACCTGCAAGACACAGATATTTATTAGCCTATATCCATTTGGGGGAGTTAGCTGTCCAGTTCTCACATGGTAGTAGCTGTAGAGCATTGTCAGAGATCACAGAAATGAACTAAACACAGGTGGAATTGCACATGGCTGGGGGGCACAGAAATAACAGTCTGAGGAAGAGGGAAACAGAGACCACCTGTGAATCACTTTCAGCAGGATGCCAGTAGGTTTCTGTTATACTACAGATTTGTGCCAGGTCTGTTAGGCTCCAATCAAGGAAGCATTAGGCTATCAGTGAGATAGGGGAGCAGGAGAGAAGAGAAGCAAGGCAGGCAGAAAAAAAATTACACACAAACTTAAAATTCACAAGACACACATTGGTTTACTCCTTAATAAGACCATCAAGAGAAGATTGCAAGATGCACAAAGCAAATGAAAGAGTAAAAGAACATTTCCCAGCACAAAACTCACTCTTGAGAGCTGAGTATCAATGTCTGCCTTAAACACTTACACAAGTTAACAACAGCAAAATTACATGTACTCAGAGAGACCCAGGCTCTGAAAGTATGCATAAATTAAAAGAAAGAATCCATGCCATAAAAATCAAACAGCAAGCCAGCCGATAGACTCACAGACCGCACAAAACCACACCATTATCACCCCTCACCCAAAGACCCACAGCCCCTCTTACCAGCACAACTCCACAGTCCCCACCCAACACCTGCAAGACAGAGCCCCCAGCCTAGTGTTAAATAGGAGGAGGGGGTCACACGCAATCTCTTCCCCCTTTGACTCCTAACTTTAGTTCCAGCAGGTTGTGAAGTTCCCTTACACTCTATTTTCTGTTTTTCCCAGCTATTTCATAGCCTTTGGAAACAGCATATGGCTTGTAGTTCCTAAGTGCAGTTGATATGTGATGAGCTTCGTTGTGGTCATTTGATAATTGGCATTGACTACTTAAAATAAAGCTAAAGACTGATAATGGTGCAGTCGTGGACAAGGAAAACTGACCATTATTTATAATTGGTGATGCAGAGTTGCAGAATAACAGCCGTCTTGCAGGCTATGTATGAATAGTCCTTTAATTTACAAATGATGTTACTGAAATTGTGGTCTCCCGTATTATTTTATATTGAGCAGTTAGGGGTGAAAAATTATCCCCCTTTCCACTTTTGTTCTGTCTTCAACCGGTTGAGTCGTGCAATTAGCTGTTTTACAGTGCCTGCAGATTATTTTAATGTTTCCAGCCACAGATGATCACCCTCAGTTGGCGTTAACATGACTGTATCGCCCTGGTTATGTTTACTGATTGGAAGTGAGTTGCAACGTCAAATAGGTCACACGGGCAAAACACAAAAGCAAATGTCTAATCCCAGAGATGTGAGCGTAAAGGCAGATCCTAAATATCCACTGCCAACAGCAATGGATCTGAACAAAACCCCAAAAGATCAAAATAACTGGATTCCTGGGTGATTTTTTTTACATAAAACCCTCTTGAACCAACATTTTTTTGATGCCAAATCTGGTTCAGCGTCCTACACTTTGCCTAGCTGCTGTGATTCTCTTAATGCAGAAGACACAGAAGGAGCTTTTGGCGAGGTAGTTCTGTGTATGCAGCCAGTTCTGGGACCGTAACATGAAAACATCCACGTCTTGCCTTTTAATGGGGTCCAACATCTGTTCTGCACGATAAGCATCCCGGTGGCTACACCGATCGCATATTTACACCGGCTGCAAGGGTTTCACAACAGCTTTTCCAAAGCCCCTTTTTGTGTATTTCCTATTGGTCTCGAGTGGAACTGAAATACACAGGCAGGGTGTGATTTCTTTGACTGTTGGAAACTTGTCTGAAATTAATCCCCGATTTTGACGCGTGAGATACACAGAGGACAATATGTAGAGACTGTCACAGATCAGTGGCTGAAAAACTCTGGTGCCTCAAGGGACACTGGTGCTTTGCAAAACAATGGAACTGGAAGGAAACGATGCACCCACAGCTCACCACTTGCTTCTGCATGGCTGAATGTTACTCATTGCATCCCACAAGGTTTTGCAAGTGTATTTCCAAATGCGCAGAAGCCGATTTGCTATCTATTAAGAGACACAGCTAAATCATAAAGGGCACAAAATGAAAGAAACCAGTAAATCGGTTAAAAATTGAGGAGAGATTTTTGAGACCCTACCCTATGTTGAAAGTGCACACCTTTGTTTTGAAAATATTAAAAGAACTTTTGAGTTAGTTTGTTGATTATAAGTGAGAGAGAAATGACTACTGCAAATGTTGTAGATACTTACTTCAGCATTCTGTACAATAGGAAGATGCTTAGTCACCAGCTCATCACTAGGGGGTTGGAATATTTCTGAGATTCAACGTTTAGAATTTCTTACCCTCGTATCATTGTGTTTTTCACAATTGAGACATTCTAATAACAGAGTCCTCCTTACACCCATTTGAAACAATATGGAAATTCTCTTGCATGTGAGACACTACAGAAGATGGCAATGTAACGCACGGAAGGGGAGGAAGGAAAAATCTTACTGTCAGAGCAATCACATCTTCTCTCTTGATTACATTTAGTATTTGTTCCAAAAGCCTTTTCTGATCTCTGCTACTTCGATATATTTAAAAGGGCTGTTGCAAAAAAATACACTTCATTTTTTGACAAATAAAAAAGAAAAAAAATCCTAGCCCTTACAAAGAGCTTGACTGAGATGTCAGCTCGGAATTGTGTTGCATGATGGAACGCTGTACAACAGGACCCTTACAAAGCCTTTTAGATGGCATCATTGCTTATAAGGCGCACGCTGCAGTCAGTTTGGGACATCAGTCTTTGTGGTTTGGGTTTTTTTTATTGCGGAGAGTTCAAGCTGCTCCCTCTTACTGGAACTGTCTCTTCCTCCCAATGCACAGGGCAGGGCCGCTCAGTACATTTAGTGTGGCATCCAGATACATTGGACGATCTGCCCAGGGGCTTCTCTCATCCGTCACACAACTGACGTTATGAGAGGATGACAGGCTGTGTTTGAAAAATTTCCTCTTCAAAGAATGAGAAGAGCTTCCCAACACCGAGCTCTGTGGCGCGACTGGGATGCCAGCGCTTAGCGTTTCTAGATGGTGCACAACAGGAATTTTACTGGAGAGTTTCTGCCTTCCCCTTCCACATGCCCGAGACTTCAAATGGGTAAGAAACATTTCCTGTAGCACAGCTACTTCTTATAAACCCACTTAACAGAATTAACTTATCAGCCCATAAATGCGTATAAATGTGATAATCTGATTTCTCTTAGGGTTGCTTACTCATGCCTCTCGCCTGCCTGAAGTGAGGTTTTGTTACTGGGGGAAGCTGGCAGAAAGAATGGCCATTAACTTGCCCAGCTCCCTGCGAGGCAGCCCTTAGACACAAGCGTTAACAGCAAGGGCTGGGGGATTTCAGGCAGAACAAATCAAGTAGGACACCCAAGTTTAAAAAGATGAGTCTTCAGTAAGCTTTGCAGAAGTGTTTATTTAAGTTTGCCTCCTTCCTTTAGGCCTAAGAATCCAGTGTTTACTATCACTGTAGAGACAGCCCACCTGAGGAACAAAAATGGTTTACTGGCTCAGAGAAGCCTTTTGAAGGAACATAAAGTATTACAGGCACCTCTTTCTTTGTAGCTTATGGACTTATAAGTGAAGGAAGATTTGTTTGGCAAGTCTAACTTACAGGACGCTTTGTCAGCCTAAGTGCAGTTGGAAGGCTGGCAGTCAAAGTGTTTAAAAAAAATACAGGCCTTTACCAAAATGATTTCCTCAAAGCATTAAGTTTCACCAACATCACTTGACACACTTAACTCTCACCTCCTCAGCTTTCAGCTCTCTGCAAGCAAAACAGATGAAGAGGCACCAGCATATGCTTTGTCTTGTAGTTTCCCCCCCCCGCCAGCATCCTTTCAAGTCCTGTTCCTCGAGCACAAGATAATGTCTAAGAGAGCTCCTGTCTACCATCGTCCCCCCTCCCACACACACCTGGGCACTTTGTACAGTCCCAGAGTTTGTTAGAAGGGCTTTTCCAAAGGACTCAGTCACTATTTCTTCTTTGAAGCGTACAGAAAAGAGTGCAGAGTAGTTTCAGTCATGTTGTCTGCTCTCATTAACACTCAACAATTAAAACATACTCAGTATAGGGTTTTGTCATGATCTTAAAATATTTTATTGGTAGTATAAAGTTAGGAACATTAAAAGTCAGTAGATTTAAGCTACAATGCACTGAGTTAATGTATTCTGATCAAGACTACATTTTTTAACCTCTGCATTAGCAGTACAGACTACATGAACAATTCCATTATTACAAAAGATACAAAGAACAACCCAGAATTAGCATTTCATCACCTTCCTGTGAAAGTATTTGTTCAATATTGACAGTAAACCAGGGACTATCAATTATACAAGAGAAGTATGCAGGGAGGTAGTTCAAATATTTGGTTATTTCAGGGTAGCAAGAGAAGTGTCTGTTAGCTTCACAGAAAACATCTGACTGTGCTCGATTAGAGGAGCGTTGGTCTACTCCGCTCCCAGACTCTTAAGACTAAGAGATGAAACCTCACATCACTATACTACACTGGGGGAATGCAGTGCCCAACATTACTTTGATGAAATCACAGTTTAAGTGAATCAGTTTTCTCCCAGTAAGGCACGATCTCCTGAAAAAAAAAAACCAGCTACTGAAAATAGTAAGAAACAGAACTATGACTAAGCGCCAATTCAGGAGAATACCTGGAAGGGTCTACAGCGTACTTCACATATCTGTTTAGCAAGACTGCTCTCTAAAGTCTGGGACATATTTTGCAAAATCCTGAGTTAGTTGCTTCTTGTAGCTGAAATTCCTAAAGGCAGGTGCATCATCCTTGACATTGAACCACATACTGGGCACCAAGGTATTTGATCCTCAGGTCTCTCAAGCTTCAACATTTTCAGCCTCTGTTTCTCCCCTACTCCCAGGCACTTTGGGCAGTGAGTGCACCACATTTGGGAAGTCAGCTTCTTGCTTTACAGGTATCTGAACACAAGTTAGCAGTTCTCCTGGAAGCTCTATTGTTTGTTGCATGATCGTGTGCTGTGGCTCTGCCTCACTTGCTGCAGTTCCTGCATCACATTCCCTGCTCTCTTCATTTTCCAGGTCACCAAGGACTCCATCGCTTGACTGGCATGAAACCTCACTCAGTTCCACAGGCTCCACATAGCGTAGGCTCTCCATCTCCTGTGCAACTGGCACACCGGACTGGGTCTCTTCCTGTAAGAAGTCAAGCAGCTGGTCTGCTAGCACTAGAGATTCCCCTTCTGGATACAGGGACTCACAGGGCGTTGACGAATTAGGATACCTCTCAACCATACCACTTGCTACAGTTTCCAAAGGGCCCACTGCCTCCCTGTACATACCCTGCACAGTCAGTAGAGACGCTGCATCTACCAGACGCGTAAGCTCAGCCCTCTCAGTGGATTGAGGACTTATCTCAGCAAGCGTAGCCATGCCCGTCTCCTTCATGTGCTCAGCAGAAAGGTAGGTCTCCGTCTCCTCTGCCATCTGTGCAGCGCATAGCAGCAAGGTCCTTCCTATGAGACCCTCTCCAGTCTCTGCAGGAGGCTTGATCTCACAGCCTTGGCAAGCTGCAGTTTCACTTGTGATTTCTAGGAAGTTGAGACTATTTCTTTCTTGAAAAGTTATTCCAGCACATGGGTTACCCTCACTGCCAGCCTCCACCTCCTCATCAGGCTGCTCTTTGCCTGCAACAAGGTTGGCATCCTGAGCTGTCTGTGCAACAGGCTGGGCCTCAGAAGCACAAAGAACAGCTTTTATTTTCTCCTCTGTGTTACCTTCTTTCTCTCTTTCTTGCTGGTTGTCTAGTTGGGTTGGGACTTTAGCTTCTCCTTTGGTCTGCCCATCTGCAGGAGCCACCAAGAAGTCCGTGGAGTCCCAGACTGCCTCCCATTCCTTAGTCATTCCCATGGCATCTACAGCAGAGAAGGTCTCCCTGTTCTCCTCCACAGCATCAGCTGATGGATGTCCGTCCTGGCTCAGAGACTGCACCTCTTCAGAGCCTTGTTTAGAGACTTCCAGGGCTGGTGGGGATGGCTGTGTATCAACACATACCGATGTTTCCCCTGAGGTCTTCAAAATAGGCTTGGTCTCACTGGTCTCTTCATTTGCTTCGTCCACCTCCCGTTTCCTACATGTCCCACAAGTCACACAGCAGAGGTGCGTGCTAAAATTGCTCCCCATGGTGTCACTCAACAGAACCTGCAAGAAAGAACAACTGTATATTGTAGCTGTTTCATAGCAGTGTTTCCTTGTATACCAAAGGCTTAGCTCCTCCAGAGGTCTGCACGCTTGCAGACAGACTGCAGGGTCCTGCACAAAAGCACGGGCCACCCTTTACATCAGACACCGAACTGAGTTTCATACACCAGAGAACGTCTTCCTACCACACCTTAGCAAGTGTCATTAAGGTAGAAGTGACAGAAGCCCCACTGTACAGTCAGCCAGCTCAATGGTAAGACATTTGCAGTGCTAAAGCGGTTCAGAACTCCACACTTAATCGAGGATTCACAGTGGTCATGCAGACATGTTTATTAATTGGCAAGGCAGCAATGAACCCCAAGGAGTAGCTGGTGTTAATTCTGTCAAGTAACATGGTTCAGGTGCAGCATGTTTACAGGGGCAACTCCTTCACCTTGAAGGGGAAATGGAGTTTACACTTTCAGCTGTAATTCCTACAAAATAACAACAAAACCAACCCAGCAAACAGTCTTTGTTAATTAGGATAAAATAATTCAACTTGGATAACACTTCCAGCACTTGAAAAAACCCCACATACTACCATTTTAGGATCCAGTGTGAGCTAAAACCCACCCAAAATGATGCCAGCCTCTTCAAATTTCCACATTTCCCCAGTACGTTTGATCTAACAGCAGACACCATCATTGACATACTAAAACTAGAGATCTGGATGAAAGATCTTGGATTAAAATTGTTACTTACCAGCCTACAACAAATAAAACCAACAGAACACACCAAAAACCTCCCAAGTACCCTTGGGACCTCAAGCTCAAATTAAATAGTGCTGAGGGGTCACACAAAACCACTTCCCCCAGCTCTTTGAGCAACAGTTCCCTGAATCTTCAGTTCCCCCCCCCCCATTCCCAGTCCCTTCTGGGAACAGCTGTTACTGTTACAGCCTTTATTTTACAGCTGAAGGTGTTTTATTGGCTATTTTGTGTTGCTTTTTATCAGAGGATAAAGTAAAAATAAAACACAGCTTTATTGCAAACCAGTGATCACTAGCAATATCCTCTTAACAGGCCGTCGTAAGCGTGGTTTTTGAGGAGCGGGATGTGGTGGGCATTTGGGATTCTCCTCGGCTCCATCTGCTGTAGGCAGAGGGGGTGACTGGCGAGGCACTGCTGGCTTCGCTACGGTGGGAATGGGGTTGGACGTCCTCGAAACTGGTCTTCTGTGGCACCCATCCCCTCGCATCGTTGGTAGGCTCCGAAATACTAGTCCAAGCCCGAGGCCTGTATGAAACGGAAGGGCCGACTTTGCGTAACAATACAGACAGGAGTGGTGGCAGCTCTCCTTGTACTCAAGATCCAACAGCCGATGCAGGAAGAATAAATAAAGTTTTCCTTCTGGATGTTCCTATTTCCTAAATAGGTCCCTGTGTTTTGTGATTCCCCGAGGTGTGACTGCAGACACTCAGAAACCGTTTGAGGGCTTTTCTTCACCTCAGTGCTCAGGAAGTTTGAAATCAGGGTTATGGCTGCATTTTCAGCCCATGTGGAATTTTTTTTCTTTGCTGTAACATCTATTGCCTGCCAAGAAAAAAAGGCCAAATCTGTGTCTGCAAGCCTTAATTGTGTCCTTGGAGATCTTATCTGAATTACACGCCCTCACTAAGTGAGGAGAGAGCGCCCCCAAGGCTTTTATAGGACTCTTTCTCACATACTTTTCTGCATTTTTATAGTTCTTTTGCTTAGCGAGGAACACAAAGACCCCGAGAGTGAACCTGACCGGGCTCTGCAAAGTGCTGGGTTGATGCTTCCTTTTCCCCCTCATCCCTCGGGGTAGCCCCTTGTCTTTTAATAGTTAAACTGCCAGGGGTTTCTTGGGGGTGGGCACAAATTCCACCTCGTCTTGTACTTTTTTCTACCTCCACAAGGTGTCAGAGACAGTTCTGGAGGGACAGGTCTTACCCGGGCCAAAGCCAGCACGTGTTGATACATTCACACTAAATAGTTGCTAAAATAATTGACAGAAAAGGTAGCTTTTTATTTATGGTTTGCCCTCAGGGGAGGGACACGATGGGTAAGTGACCTTGTCCAATGGCAGGTAAATAGGAGACAAGACAGAAATATTTGTCTGTAAGGGGTTTTTTTGACAGCTTCTAGCTCTTTCAGCAATTCACACAGGGAGTCCTTCGGCTACTTTCGATAATTCTCTTCACTTTTACCACCTGTAAACCAGGCTGGGGCCAAATTCAGTGAAACGTAGCCACCCCCAACGCCCGGTCCNCCCTTTGCCCCTTCCCACCCAAACCCCACCTGAGCCCCTGCCCAGCATTCTAAACAAGGCCAAACTGAGGGCAAATTATTTCAGTTTGTGAAGTGGAGCATGGACAGGACAGGTACCCTGTATGAGAGAGAACCCCCCAAACCTACTTACATGTCAAGCATTGTTACATAAATCATCATGTCCTACATACATTATACATGTCCCACAGATGCAACCATGCAATGCTGCCCTATGGCAGCCATCAGTATAGCTATAGTTTTATTACAACTGTTTTGTTGCACTGTTGACACAGCACACTGTTCAGTGCAGTGACCAAAATAGCAGTTACAACAAATGTTTGGTTCCCCAGAGAAGAGCAAAATTCTTCATTACACTCTATTTGTTCCCCACCCTTTCAGTGTTACAGCAGCAACACACACAGATCTTCAATCAACTGTACCAATATCCAAATACAGGAGAGACATCTCAGGTCAAGCAAAGCAGCTTCTGGTGACTAGATCAAGAATTATTTCTTAGCCACACATAAAGAGAACCTCATCCACGTATTTGAGACTTCTGAGAGTCCGGTTCCTTTGGGAAAGGTCAAAGGGCAGAACAGCTGGTCAATCAGTCACTTTTATTGTGACACTCAAGAGGCTGGTCTGGAGAGCCATGGCAGAAGAACATCATGCTTTAATCTCCTCAGCAAGCTGTTTCATGGACATGTGAAGGAAATGATGCACAGATTCCCCATGGGTTGTCTGGGAAATGATCAGGGAAATCCTGACTTTTGTGCCCAGAGACTTACAACCATGGTACCAAGATCCACAACTTAATAGTGAAGATAATTTGGTTTGTATGAAGGTTAATGTTTGTTACACAAGACCAACGGTGCAAATATTTTCTTAAGAGAACACAGGCTTTCCCTTTGGAGGGTAAGTAACAGTACCAGAACTCACCTACTCCAACACATCAAAACTGCTTTAACAACATGCTTTGACAACATATTTTGGCAGGTACTTCATTACAGCAGTGTTTCACCAGGCATTGCATTTCCCATTTATTTTTTCACTAGCAGGTGGCACAGGAACCTACATCACACTGAGCAAATAAAACAACTCCACCACATCATCTGCTGGCAGTGAAACACCAAGCCCAAGCAGTCCCTGCTTTCAGCATAAACCCAGACAAGCCACGAACCCCATGCCCAAAGCTCAGCCCACCACCTCCCCATGTGTCCTGGAACAGTATTTCCATTTTCTCCTCACACCGTTCCTTCTTAGAGCATGCAAGAGAACATTTAACACCAATTAAAAAGATTTCTATATCTATGTGCTTGTGACTTGTATTTAAAAATTGTAACTTTGGTTTATGAGTCTTGAGATGTTAAAACAGTAAAATGCACAAGAAAAGTCTCATTTTACACTTCCTTCGTCTCTGTGCATACTCTTGGATATACAGCATCAGAGAGAGACACACCCTGTTTGGTAGAGGCTAACATATTCATCTTGGAAAAGCTTAATTATTTGACTCACCAGATGAGCTATGAGGGGATGCATTGCTGGGTCAGAGCACTCACACAGACCCACAGTGCTCGACAGCAGTGACAGAAGTCACCCACAGCTCGCCACTGGGTACTGGCTGAAAAGCACTGTCCCACACCCCAGAATTTGGGTGCCCTGTCACCTGAAAGCAGATCTGCTCTAAGAGCACATTAAGAGATAAAGACAGACTGAATATCCCCAAGCAGGGCCCAGTCACCTGCCAGTGCCCTGCAGCTGAACTCCAGTCCACCAGGTTTCCACAGGCACTGCAAGGAGAGTGTATCAGCAGAGAACCAGCTCCCAGCAGTTCCCACACTTCTCACTCAACCTCTTCCTTTAACTATGTTCATGTGTACTGTATTTAGTGACCACCATCGGTATTCCAGAGCTTTCAGCACAGAGAGAAAGAGACCAAGAGCTTGATATAACTGCAAATCAAACCCCATTCCTAGCCTTTGCTGTGACATGTCTGCCCAGCAGAAACTTAGCACCTGAGCTCTGTTGACATTTTAATAGACAACAAGATTCTGCATTTTGTGTCTAATTAGCTCACATCAGACCCTGTTTCTCACTCCTTTCTAATAACTCTATTCAAGTCTCCATGGTTTTGCATACAGGGAAGCTAAGGTAGCTCACTTAAAACTGTTCCAAGAACAAACAGAGCTTGGAAGCCGAGACTGACTGGAGGAGCAAGCAGTAGTTAAAGCAGACATCGCTATCTCTTTAGACCAATGACAGTTATGGGTGAAAACGTTGGTTTTCTCCAGAAAACTTGAAGCGCATCCCCCACCTAAGAATGGACAAAGCATAAACAGGGTTAGCAAACAGATGGAACAGCTATAAAGACAGTTCAGCAGCACAGTAAGTGAAAAGTATTTTTTTTTTTAAATAATCAGTGCAGCAGGAATGAAACTTCAGAGAGCACATGGTTCAAAAAGCTTTGAAGGATCCATGTTACAAACATCTTTTCCTTTTCAAGTTAGTGTCCAAGTGTCAGTTTGACAATCTCAATTAGAGAACAAGACACCTTTTCACCTTATTACAGTTATTATCAAGGACTTTGTTGTTCAGTCACTGCACAAAGACCACTGTAATTGCAGGAGAGCTGCATTAGCTCAGCTTTTAGACTGCTCTTCCCCCCACCATCCATTACCCAATGGGACCCCTTAGGTCTAGTTACAGAAAAAAATATTACTGTCTTGTAACAGGATGACTGAGACAGGTTGAAACCACTCAAACCAGAGTGCCAGCTACGGGGCTCAGGTTTCCTCAGGTCCTGCACTGGTTTTCAAGACACTGAATCTAATAATGGCCTTTATAGAGCTGCATTTATATTAAAGCTCCAAAAACTGTAGAATATTCAAGTGCCTATAACCGAATCTCTGTAGTATATGGCTTGATGCATTGAGGAACTTTACTGATGGTCTGGAAATATTGCACATAAACTATTTATTAACTCAGTCATATCTTCAGATTTCAACAAGAACTTCTAGTATTTACAGCTTCCCAGAAGGCAGTTACTCATGTAACAATATGGACAGAACAGAATCAGTCCAGTTACAATATACATCTGCTAGGAGGATGTAGCTCAAGTCACTAGAGAGATCACCCACTACAGGCAAATGACATTGGTAAGGCCATTTAAGAGCAAAAACATGCATACCTGCCATCATCCAGGAAGTACCACCGCATGCAGCATACAGAAGGACAGCATATTGCTAAGGGAAAAACCCAGCCTGCAGTTAGACACAAAAGATTAGACAGTTGCTATGAAATCCCCCTTCTCTACCAAAAATCAGAAAGTTTAGGCAGGCATGGCAAGTCAGGTGCTGAGAGACTGTTAGGTGACACCCATCATCTTTGGAACACATCAACCTGAAGCAGAATAAGCTCAGTCTTTCCTACTGCATGGCCTGCAATAGAAACACAAATACAGCCTACATGTCTTAGACCAGCAGAGTACGTAGTTTCATAGGAAGTTCTATCTGCTTATTTTACCCCCACGCTTTTCTAAGAAAACTTACCAGCACAGTGACCCCTCTTTTCTCCAAGGCTGCAGCCTGCTGTTCAGACATCAGCAGCACTTGTAAGAAGCATCGCTGTCAGAAGATGCCTTTTGTTCACCAGTCTAAATCTGGTAAAGAAGCTATTACCTTCCAACTGTGTGTTGGATAGAAGACACCATGGGAAAACACATGCAACAGCATGAACATTTAATACTACAGGGCATAATAAACCACATAAAAATCTGATGTCTGAGATGGGATAACATGCTAATAATTATATTGAACATAATCAACTCATTTACTACAACTGGGATAGTCTCATAATTGTTAGAGAAACTGTCTCTGGAGAACAATTGCAAGTACCTATCAAGATAATCCTCACACAGGATGTTGGCAGCAATGTAAATCACCACCTACCGATGCAGTTTTTAAATCTGTTTGGAAACTATAGATCCTACTGCTGACAATAAAGGAACTGCTAAATGCAGTTAGGCTTTTTTATTATTTATTTCTCCCTAGTTACACTTGTTTCTGTCCAACACTGATGGCAGTCCATCAGCATTTGTTCTTTCAGTACAGCATTTCATGAAGTCCAGACTTAAAAATAGACCCCTCCCTATGCATTATGGTGCTCAGTTTAGATATCTTTATTGCATAGAGTGTGAATGGTTATATGGATGAATTTATCTTACAGCTCTCCAGCTCACTCTTGGTTTCCCAACCCACTAAAACTGCATCTGTAATCATTGCAGCAGGCTGTTAGTTTAGAAAATAATCTGTTTACATAATTCAGCATCCCACACCAGCCTCCATATGCATGCAGGACTATGACACATTGACACAAACTTCTGCTTAGCACCTTTACATCCACATGCCTGTGGACACCAGCTCTCTGCTTTGACCTCTGGTCCTAACACTCCAGGAGGGAGAAAGCTCAAGCTCTCAGCAAGACAGAATCTTACAGAATTAAAAACACATTAAAATCATTTTGGGGGTCAAGAAGAGCTTAAACTACCTGCATAGTTATAGCCACAACTAGAGCAGCTCAACTACCAGTGTGGTCACCATGTTGCAACCTAAATCTAATTAAGAGCTACTTCCATGAAGACAATGAGGTAATGCACTGCTAAAAGGGTACAGAGTGAGAACTTGCAAGACCACCTCCACCCCAAGGCACTGCCCCCCCATCTTTATAATAATCATTTTAAATGCCTTTTTACACTCCTTTTTTCCATAACTTCAGTTCACTCAGACTTTCCACACCTGAAAGCCATTTTGTAATTCACACACCACCAGTGTCTTCATTCTTATTCCTGGCAAGACCATGCCTCTCAGTATCATGTAAATGAGCCTCCCTGGAGCTGTTAACCATTATTATACTTCATGGTAGTTGCATTACTCTCTCAGCACTATAAATGCAGTCCAGGACTCAATTGCTATTCACAGATGAGCAAAGTATATAGCGCATTTATTGAAACTGTGGCTGCTTAAGGTATAGAGCCTCCATCATTATGTGTGTATACTTATGAAGTACCTTGAAAGAAAGAGTGTAGGTCTACACCAGTAATGATGTCCTTCAAAAGCCAATTTAAGTTTGTCAATAAATGCCACACTGTTATTCAACATTCATCTCAATTAAGTAGTTTTTCATAGCTGCTATTCTGCAATATGAACACACTGTTCTTTACCATTGCTTAAAGGACTTCTATTAAAATTCCATTTCCATAATCAAGTACCTAAATTCTGACTCTTAAGACATCTGAAAGGTCAAGAAAAAAATTAAGGTCTCCCGCTGAAGTCTTCTGTAGTCATCCCCTCTGCTGGCTTCCCTTCCCAGCAAGAATTCTCCAGTTGTATGCGCACTGAGTGTCAAATGCTTTCAGTGTGACAACTGCATGCCTATGATCTAACATTTGCATCCTACTCTTTAAAAACTTTATTTAGCCTACACCTGAATGTATTCTCATAGTAACATCCTTACACTGATAAAAACATCAAGAAACCACCCCGATTCAAAACAGTAAAAAGGGAGAAGTGGCAAGTCAAAGGTTTCCCTATCCCTCCAAATCTGCTATCTGGCTGAGAACAAAATTCAACTTGAACTCGATGATCCTTTATTGTCACAGCCAGTATTTCTCACGTTGTACTTAATGCCTACAGCCAGCCGAGTCTAAACCTTGGGACTGTTGCCTGTCTTCCATCCTAGTATGATATTCATCATTAAAGCTACTAACATGCAGGAAAATTATTATGAACTACAAAGAGTTCAACATTCCTAGCACTTAGGCTTGCAGCCCATCACAAGCTTTCTCAGCACACTGAGAGGTTCTCATCTAGGCAAACAAAGAAAAAGGAGTATGTATTAAGACAAGGTTGCAACTGCTCTCCAATGTATGCTTTGCCCAGTAATTGCCTTATTAAATGATCACAAGATAAACATCTAATCATTTGTACAACACCTCACCAGGTCTCAAAATATTTAGTACTAGATACAATTTTGTGGTCAGTCACCTACAAATCATGCTTTTAAAAACCCTGAACTAGAAGCAAGTTTTAGCATTCAGTCACTGTTCTACAGCCTGAGGCACAAAAAGCAAGCAGTAACAGTTATGTCCCAGAAAAGGCCCCAACTCTCCAGCCACAGATCCAGCAAGCACTTAAACCATTTGTGACAAAACCTAAACTTCCTCACTACAGCAAGGCAGTCCAAAAGAAAAGGCCATTCTGTCAGCCATTTCACCCTGTTCTCTGCATCTCTGTAAAAACCTTTACATATTTCTTGCAGTTTCAGTCACACAGGGGGCAGAAAATTACATGCAGAAAGCCTCTTAACTCCTCTCCAGGACCAAGACTTCATTAAAAAGCTCCATTAAAAGCTCTGCAAGAATCACTAATCTGTATTCAAACTGTGAACTGAAAAGCAAGGGCATAAGCTTATCACACACAGGAATACATTGTTAGTCCAAGCATTCAGGAATGTCTCAATTTATAACTTCTAAAAACTATACATATAGTCTGGACAGTGAGATGCAAGAGCCTCACTATTTTTGACTAGATTTACATGGAACACTCAGCATCTACAATAACAAAACCAGAATTAAGAGGAAAAAGCAACTCCACCAAACTCAGACTCCCAAGTTTTAAGAAAAGGAGCTCTGTCACATTGCCCACACACTGGAGCAGCCCAAGGCCGCAGCAGCTGGCTGAAAGCAGAGCTGCATAGATGGCAAGCTGGTTTTAAGTAAATATTAAAGGACAAATATGTAAACAAATCTTCGATGTGCAAAACCTTTCATTTGTGGATTGTCAGAAGTCCTGTTACATTCTTAGTCACCACAACATAATCCCTTTCTGACAGAAAGCCAGGTAATTTCATTTTATTTCTGGGGATCAGAACAGTCAGTATACATGTTTACATCTAGTTTAATTTTCCCCTCAACAGCACAGCCCCTAAGCAATAGCTGTCCCACCTGTGACCCCTAGTGCAACTGGATCTGTGTGTTGCTTAACTAGATACAGTTATACTATTAACTGCAACAGTATCTGAGCTCTTCAACTACCACCTTCCGGAGGAGCTAATACCCTTCCTTATCTCTGTGCAAGGAGTAATTGATTAGGCAAGAACACTTCTCACTGAGCTCCAGCTGCCAGTGCTGTTAGGAGTAAATAATTTCAGTTGATGTGTTTCATCAACAACAGGACTTGCCTTTGTGCTTCCTTCATCTCCAACTCTCTACATGCAAGCAACAAGATAAAACTTCTGAGGAGACTGAAAGGTTTCTTGTATGTATTTACATACCCTACAGCACATCCTTTGCATTCAGCTGGTTAATATGAATTCACTGCTCACAAAAGCAAAACAACCTGCAATAGAGCACCTCATGACCCATTTTTCACCCATGTAGACACCCATCCCTAGCATTTATCATACCTCATTCAATAGCAAGTCTGGAATGAATTGACAGAAGCCATCTCTTTCACAGCCACTCATCTCACAGCTCTAAAAGCAGCATCTCAGGGTAAATGAAAAGCTGATCAAGAGGCTGTAGGATGTAATTTTGGACAAACGGTCAAAGAAACCTCACTCCCTGCAGTGACAGCTGCAAAAAAAAGAGGGCACAAATCAGCATAGAACTCATTTATTCGGTAGAAAGCGATCTCTGCATTACACAAGAGCTTTATCTATTCAAGCCTATTATTTTAGTGCACTTTTCCCTTCCTTACAGCTGAAAGTGCACCTTCCAATTCAAGGACTTCCTGCCCAATAAGAGTAGGTAGTACTATGCAGATTTATATATGTTACTCTAATTATGCACAACAAGCAACCCTCTTTAATATAAAACTTGATTTTCCTTGCTGGATAAAACTGGTACTAGCTTTTTGTCCTACAGGGTGTATTGATTTTGCAACTTGATGTATGGCTTGACTAGCATGTATTAATTAAATGCAAGGTCCATTTTTGGGATGTCAGTTGCCTCTTCTCTAACACAGTAATTGCTTACACCGCATAATGCTGTTAGTCTGCACACAGGCTAGTTGCTTAGCACAAATACCCAAGGCTTATGGAAGTATTATATTTCTGACAGCTATACATTATTAATTTTAATGCATGTTTTGAAATTAGAACAGAAGAGACTTTCAACTTTTACCAAAAAAGCCTCAATTACAGCCTACATAGAGAATAGGTAGAGTTAGTGTCACAACAAAACCTTTGATCTCAGTTCCAGGCCTATCAGTCTAATCACATTTGAAGATAACACAGGGAAAACCCACTTCATAAGCTATTTCACAAAGGGACTCCATGACCTTGTAACCTGAAGAACCAAAATAAGTTTTCTTGCAAACTTCACACCTCAACACAAGTAGAGGTTAAGCAAGACCTTAACAGGTGTGTTAAATTCACAGAACTGCAAGAATTAAGTCTTGAATAGCTGCTCTCCCTAATACTTAGAACACACTTTTTCACTACCAAACTGGCATTTGCCAATTTCAGTATCCTACCTTATGTCTCAGATAAGGTTAGTCACACTCAAAACTTTGAACAGGGCTCTCATACCTGCACTCAAACCAATTATCTTCAAACAACGTAGTAAATCACTTAACTTCCTTAAGCTAAGATGATTTCATTTTACTGAACTTTCACTTTTCCCACCCCTCTTTCCTGGGTTTTGATATTAAATTCTGCTTCTAGGTTATGCTCTTTCTGCATTTATGTGAAGTTAAGATTTCTTTCCCTCATTTGTACTGAAATAGAGAAAAATCACCTACAAGGAGCATATGCTGACTTTTATCTAACACAGCTAAAATAACAATAGATTACTTGCTTTCTTTCCTAGACAATAAAACCCTTTATCTTTCACTCTTCTGCCTAACTTAGCATTATTAATTCTCAATATCATCAACCTTCCTTAGCAGATAATTATTAGTAGTATTTGTATTTTTCCTTTCTCATGTTAGGTTCAGCTCATCTTGAGGCATATCTATTTTTCCTTCCATCAGAACAGCTCCACCTACTAAGTCTACTACCATGTAAGAGAGCTATCTCCCACTGAACAACAGCCCTCCATTAACTTTGTACAGTAACAAGGTTAGCATACACTACTAGTTTTCTAGACCCACACATAAGCTATTTGTTTATCCACCTCCTTGTCCAGCTGATTAACTTGGAATCCTGAGTAGTCTTCAAATAACCAGGACCACCCCTTTTCACAAAGAAGGAACTCATCATCTCAGACCTGAAAAATATACCAGACGCATTAAATATATCAGCAAGGCAAAATAACGAAGATACAAACATTCATACCATATACATAGCAGTTAGTACTTAACTTAAAAAAATATTTTCTTGTCTTGGTAAATGTTCTTAAGACACTCCCCCTTTACAGGAAAAGCCAGCCCAGGTAGACCGATTTTAAGCACAGCCCACACCACCAGCCTAGGTGCTCCAAGTTACCTCAGCATAACCTTTTACCTCCTCACCTACACTACCGATACTCCCCCCAAACAAAAAGAGCAATTCTTAAGCATGAAAATAGCGGTTAAGAAAAAAATATGCACTAAAAAAATGAGCTTTAAAACAGAAAAAGGAAAAATTCGTAACTCCTATTTCCATAAAGCGCCTCCTTTGAAGGTTTCTCCTCACCACTGTTAACGCATCCTAAGCCTCCACCTCACCCCTCACCAGACCGAAGCTCTGCTCTAAAGGGCAGACAGCCGCGCGCGGCCCTTTTAAAGCGCCCTAGGCGCATGCGCAGAGGCGCCGGACCACCCACCTTCCAGACGGTTCCGGGGAGCCGGAAGTGGCCCCTCCCTCCCCGGCCCCGCGCGGGTATAAATGCCGCACTTGCGGAGATGCTGTATGAGGTGGCGGCTGTGGTGGTAGTAGATGTTGTTTTCGCGTTCGGTGGAGCTGTAGTGTCCTGCTTTTGGGTTGTTTTTGACGACTGCAAGAATTATTGGTCAGCGACATAACTTGTGTTAACTCAGTAAAGTGATGTGCTATTTTCTAACAAAGCTTAAAGCTGTTGTAGCTGTGTTTCTGGACTGGGTCTATGTTATGTACAAGTAGCACTCCAGTTCCTTATGCTTATGAGGTTTTTTTGAGGCTGTGTAAAACTTTTTCCTTGGTTGACTTTTGCTTACTAGTTTTAATTATGTATTTGGCTTGTGTATTTGTACTATATATTTTTAGAGGCCTAAAATTAATGTATACTTTCTTAGTGCCTTTAGCTAAATGAAGCCTCTGCTTGGAGATACCAGGTTTTCTTTAACAATTAAATGTAAAACAGATTAAGTGTAAGCCAAAGGATACACTTGTGTACAATTTAAAGGATAGTTGCAGGTGAGGAGTATTGGGATTATGAGTCAAAATATATGCCTGATGCTATAAATAATGTCTGTGACTCTCTAGTTTCTTCAATGGTAAGGCCTGGGATCTTTTCAGATAAATACACTTTAAAAAAACCCTGAAGAGCAGAATTTCTCCAGTAATTTTAAAGATACATCTGTATGTGTCTTTAGTAAACAGTCTGTATAGCTTCTCCTGTAGCAGGAGAATTCAATTATGCATCTAGAGGTGTTTCAGTCAAGTCACTGCAGTACTTTAGCAGTGCTGTGTAACAAACTGGATGCTTTTTGCTGTGTGTAATCAATTATAAACTCTGTAGGGACTGATTTTGTCTCTTTAGCTAAACCCTTCATGAACCAAGCCTGGAGATTGAAGAGATGTCATGTTGAAGGCTTGAAGACAGCAGCTAAGTGGAAAGAAAATCTATACCACTATCCACAAAAATATAGCCTTCTTCCACACTTCTTATGTTTAAAAGACTGCAACTTAACTGTTGGTTTTGCCTCTGTTTTTAAAAGCATGGCTGGTGGTTTCATTGTACTAAAACAAAACATTAGTGGTGAAATTCTGGCAAACTTTTGATTTAAAAGTGGCAACTTAGCTTATGTTGTTAACTTGAAGCTTTTTGCTTCTGTGGAACTATAGCCAAACCTAGCAACAACTTTGGTATGTTACATGTTTTCACCCATACTACAGTGCTTTATTTCTGTTCAGTGAATCAAGGCTTTTAAGAAGATGGAATGAACTGCCTTCATCATCCTGTGACAGCACTGACAAGAACTGCCACTTACTCAGCCTCCTTCCTAAAGCTGTTGTTTCTGGGTATGTTGAATTCAAAGTTCTGCGTATCTTATGGTACATATTCACGACATTTAGGCTTTTTGGAGGTCCTTGGACTCCCAAGTTTTTGATGTTCATTAAGTGAAGCAATGCTCCCAGATGTGCACTGAGCTGCTCTGAGTGCTTGGTCCATCACATTCATAAAGTATACCAGGACTCACTGGAAAAGCTGCTACTGGAAGGCAAAGGTATTACTATTGTCATAAAGTTGATGTTAGTACATTTGTGTGTCTTAGTGGAATGTACTGTGTTACTGTAAAGTGACTTTGTGATTTTTGCCACCCTCAAAAGACTTCAGTTTTACAGCTGATCTGTCCTTGCTTATAAATTATATTGATCCAGTAACATCACATCTTGAGATATGACTTGTCTCTTTAGCTGGCAACTGGAAGTTGCTGTAGCAATCCAGTAAATTAATGTGAGTACGGGCAGAAGTAGGAGTTGCTGTTTGGCCTGGCAAGTGGCTGATGAAAGTGTTTATGTGGATGTGTTCTGATGACAGAATACCATTTACTTTAATCAGGGCTGCTTGCCCATATACATTTAAACTTTTGTGTGTGCTAAGCATGTTTACCTGGAAGAATTCCCAAATTTTTTTTTATGAGTATGCATTTGCTACTGAAGAGTGGCAGTTTTTGGAAAGGAGAAGAGTTATTACTTAAAACATCTAGAAAATGAAAGACCATTAGGAAAGGGAGACTTGAGAAGTTTTAACTGAGAAATACTAGGAAGATATTTAAAGTCTTAACAGAATATTGTTGAGCTTTGTTTCATGCTGTACTTCCACAATGAGAGCTTGCTTGGTTGTGTGCAGACTTCTAATACCACCTGCCATATTCTTCCTGGCTTTCTTCTGCCCTCAAGACAGTTCCAGTTTCTATTTGATGGGGTGGTATGTGCAGTAGTGGGAAGCTAACAGTTGTTTCCAGCAGAATCATTTTGATACCTGTTGTATCTGTTGTCCATGTTGCTATAGAAGTCTTTCTGTGGTTGGAAAACACAGATTGCAAATCTGAGCCTCTCCTAAAGCATTGGCTGACACTTTTAAGATATTTTCAATGTATCTGTGCATCACTAGTCAGGCATTAGTGTTCTCTAGATTCAGTGTGTTGTGAAACCTTCAAACTTGTAGTTATCTGTGTCCTTTAGTAACCAGTAAAACATTGCCCAGAGCATGAAGCGTGTCACACAGTGGCAAGTTTTGAGATGTGCTGGTAATCTCAAGGTGTCTTCTAACCTCCCTGAGAAGAGCAGGGTAGGACCTGATTTGAGGTTTGCTTTTCTGTCCAAGTAATCATTTCAAAGGTAAAAATAACTGAATATCACCAGGCTCAGCAGTTCAACTGCACTCCCATAAGACCATTATTGGAAGGGAGGACACAACTGGGCCCTTAACAGTGTTCGTTTGAGGGCAACTTTCTTGTATTTTTAGAAAGCAGTTGGGGGTGGTGGGAGGGAAAAGGCATCTTTGTCATCCTGGGTATTTCTGCTGCCTGGTGTAAGCTATACCCCAGGATAGCTGTGTTCTGCTCCTGGTGGCTACTAGCAGAAGTGCAGCAGGCCATAACTAGACCATCCCTTCATGCCTAATAGCTGAGCTGGAAGAAGAAACAATGAAGATGTTTTGCAGCAACTCTAAGCTTGTTTGTGAGATACATGTTTTCATGTGCTTTAATATTGCTAAAAGGACAGGAAACTCTAGCTGAGTCTTGGGCTCTTCATCTTATTTTTGTGTCTACGAGAGCACTGGGTTGAATTAGATACTTCTGCCTTTAAAAAAAAAAAAAGGAGTTGTCCTAGCTAGAGCTGTTAACAGTGCTGAAGTCAAGACAGGTCAAAAGCTAACAGGATTGCACAGTGTACTTCTGCAAGAATAGCATTAGTGGCTGCTTGCCAGCTGTGACACCCTGTCAGACAACTTGCATTACTGGTCCTGGTACGTGCTATGACACATGCTAATGCCTGTAATGTTGCCTACAAAGGGCAGCAAACAGTAGCCTCCTTGGGAAAAGGAGATGGGAATGTGGAAGGTCTGCCAGACAGAAGGCACTGCTGACAACTCTGAATTGACTGCGGAGATATATAAAACAAGCCAGGTAATGTTGTGCAGAAATCACTGGTCTTTGTTTTAATTTGTGTTGCTATGTATGTAGAGGGACCACGTAGGTTAAAATAGTGCTGTCTCTACATCAGCTTTGTATTGCTGGGAACTTAAAGGCAAATTTTAAGATGGGGCAGAAATGGTGATACTAGATGCCTTAGATGAAAAAGCTCAACTATTGGATCTTAGCACCTCTTTAGTAGGGAGGCTGCCAGCCTCCTATGCCTTTCTTCTTGGGAGTTGTGGCATATTGTTAAGTTGGCTGGGAGACCTAGTGCTGCTGTGGCTGCCAATCCCTGAAATAAATTTCTGGTGTCAGACTGGTATGGTCCTTCTGCCTGTGTTAGATGGGGTAGGAGGGGCTAAAAAGAAATATATCTTCTAGTTGATGAGTGCCTGAATAAGCCAATCGCTTTACAAGTGAATGGCGATCATCAACATTGCCTTTGTACTGTACTTCATTAATTGGATTGTTTAAACATACCATAATTTGCAAGGTCTCTTCCTACTAGGGTTCTTTGTTTTTCAGCTCCCCTTTTGTGTTCTTTTCTGAAACTGTAATATGCTGTGGTAATTTAGATCCCTTCTTTTGACCTGACCTCATGATAGCTAAATTCTTACAAGGATTTACATGAGATGGAATATGTTCTGATACATTAATGTGGCCTTTTCTTAATTTTTATTCCTCTTGAATTTGAAAGAACTAATTGATGAAGTACTTAGTGGGCAGTGGTCTTGCAGAAAATAGCCAGCATTGCCTACTACATGCTGAAATGCATTCTCTCAGTGTTGCAAGAACAAAAATGCCGGTCTCCTTGTTAGCTAGGTCAAGTGATCACAAGTAGTTTCTAGACATAAATGGAAAACTGCAGATGCTACACCTTCATTATTATTCACACAAACCTGTCTTTCCTTCTGCTCAACATTTAATGGTCCAGTAGGCAGGACAGTAGCATCCTAGAAACAAGGCAGTGTCATCCCAGCCCTCCATTCTTCATGCTCTGTTGAAGTGTTTCTATTAATAGACAGGACAAGGGCTCCTGTCCCAGTCTCTTGCTCTCTCATTAGCATGCTTTTGGCTTTTTCAACAGAGCTGGCTGATGTGCTCATCGGACCTTGAAGGATTTGTTCTGTGTCAGATGCAAGATGTGAGTATAAACATGAGATATACCTTAAACTAATAAAAGAATTATCACAGGGATGATGGTGAAAAACAGCTGAAGATGTGTTGGTGTCCCTGCCTTGTATACCGGAGAGATAACCCTTCTCATGATGTTTTTGGTAGGATGAAGGACTTACTGGTGTTTCTCAGGCAGTGAATGATCCCCTCTTCAGTCTTTCAGTTTTAGTGGCAGTGGAGAGGCCTGCTGTTTGAGATCAGAACAGCAGAAATGACAAAGCACTGTTGTGGAGGTAGAAAGACTAAAGATCATCTGTAGCAATTCCTGTAGTTTATCTTTTTCTGTGGAGAGAGAGGAATTGTTCAATATTGGCAGTGGTGCAGAAGCATGAAAAGGAATTGCTCTGAACACTTTATTGTGGTGATCTTAATCCAAGGATCACAGAACATTATCTGAAGGTGAATTAGTAATATGTCTATTTATAGCTAGCTGAGGAACCAAATATGATGCTATGCCCCTAGGTCTGTAAGGAAAAGGACTGATAATATTGCTAGTTTTGAAGTGGGTGTAAGGACTAGCCTGCTATTTAAGAATAATTTCGTGTCATAGTGCTTTCTGTGTGTCTGCTATTTGTCAAAGCACTTAAGTACTTTTTTAAAAACAAAATCAAGTTGTAGATGAGGGCAGGCAGGAGGTCTCTTCATTTATAAGGCTTTGTTTAGGACCTGCAGGTCTGGTGAAATTGTAGATCCCTCGTTTTCACCCAAATGATGGGCATGTACTCCTCTCACGCTGATCTATGTACCAATTAATGCATTTGTTTGCAGTGAATGGCTAAAACAGATGGGTGGCTGAGAAAAACAGTAACTGCATCAGAGTGAGCTTTTATTTAGACTATATGAAAAAAATTTATGGGGCAAATTAGTCATTTGCTATGCGGACAAGCTCTTTAGTTCTGCTGGTACATGGAAGTATCTGTTTCTGCTCCATAGCTGCCAAATGGGTGATGTGTGCCTAACTTGCTAGGGGTGTATAATATGTATATATCTAGGCTTTGAATAATACTTGATTCTACAAGCAGCCTCCTTGAAACCCTTGTGATAAGCCACAAGATGAAAGCTCTGCTCTCTGGGAATTCTGCTTCCTTGGGAAGATCTTGTGATGAGGGAAGTGTGTGAGTCCTAGGATGAGAAGACAAAATATACCAAGCTGGTCTATTTTTTCTGTAGCCTTGTATGTCTTGTAATACCTTTTGGAAAGATAGGGCCAGTTGAAATCTTTCTATTGGGCAAAAAGAATTGAATAGTTTCATAAACTTATGTGCTGATCTAGTTGGAAATGATCAGAACATCCAATACAGGGGAAAAATGACCCTGTGAGTTTAAAAAGAGCTCAAAAGATCATGCTGAAAAGGACCTGTCCCCTTTTACTGGTTCTTGGACAATTTCCTCCCTTTGGCTAAGATGTGTGTGTCTCCTTAATCGTTGCATGTTGCCAGCATAAATATGGGCTAAAAGCTAGCACTAGCTTAGTGTTTAAGAATGGCAGAAATTAAAGAATACTCCTGCAGGAGTGGATGGTGAATGAAGTGCTTCATACACTCTTAAAATTGTGTTTTGAACTATCCAAATGATCATTATAATGCATTATTCAGTTGGAAAGAAATGCTTTGCAAAAAAAGCACATTAAATAGATTTTCTCTGTAAGTGCATCTGTTCCTTGCAAATGATTAGCTGTCACAGTCATAAATATTTTTTGTGGGGTTAAGATTTGCTATAATTAAGAGCTGTATGAGATAAAAAAACCTAGCTGTATGTGATGGAGGGTTAGGGCTTTCAGTTGTGCTGTTTACTAGGTCAAAAATGTGGTTGACAGCACAAAGTAGTGCCATTTTCTGGCAATGGAGCCTGCAAATCTGTGTGTGTGCATGCTAGAGAGCCCCATCACTATATGGGCAGGACTGACAGTGGCACCACCAGGGGAGAGTTTAGAATGTGATTAAAATGAGGGGGGAGACAGTATTTTTAGCACTGACTTGATGTTTCTTGTTGCCCTTTTGGAAAGGAAAGATTGGCAAGAACATAAAGAATTGTTTTAGTGCTGAATTAAAATATCTGTGGAAACCTCAAAGAAAAGAATTTTCTTTACTTCCCTGTCCCCGAAAAGCAAAAAGGAATGTATCTATCTCCAGATACACAGGGGAGAGACCACTTGTGGGGTTAGAAAGAAATTGCAAAGGTTTTCAGTTGGATTGTGTTTTGAAAGCTGATTAATTTCTCTTGAAGTATGTAAGACTTTGGATTGCAGTAACTACTGTTTACCTTGAGGGGGAGCATATTAGGACTGTACGCTTATAGAGAGAAATGTTACTTTGTAACTGGGTTTTGAGACTTGGTCACTTTTGATTTGTGTACTACTGCATGGAAACATGGATGAAACTGCACTTGAAGCAAGACAGCAATACCACTTTTCTGCCTCCATGTCTTTTGAGCTCTTCACATTTCCTGTTACAATGTTCAGAATATGGACTATGAAGAAAAGAAATTTTCCAGAATCATGATGTGAGGTGTAAAGGTTAATGTTTTCTGTTCCTGCTTAGTGAACTGTTGTCTGAATTTTTGGGCAACTTGCTCCTATTTAATCTTGTCTTTGTTAGATTTAGCTAGAAAGTATTACTGTGAGGAAAGTATGTTTTTATGGTAAGCTATTTTCAGAACTACAGAGGTAGAACCTGCTAGCCCAAATGACTATTAGACTAACTTATGTGCCTGGTGAGTTTCTGTAGAGAAAAAGGGGAGAAAAGGAGCTTTGAAGGGTGCGAAAATAAAGCCCTGTTTTTAACATGCCAGTTGTAGCAAAATAAGTGTAGGAGGTGATGGTAATAGCATGAAATAAGTGTTACAGGGATGTGGGGAAAGAGTAGCTGGCAAGAACTGCAGAGAGGCTAGGCGAATGGGGTGGAATTGGTGGTACAAGGAAGACTGCTGTGAAGGTTTAGGGTATTTAGGAGTGGAAGCTGTTCAAGGCTTTATGTAGGGGAAAATCCAGACCATACAAGGTAGCCTGAAAGGGCCAGGACTTCTGCCTTCTTGGGCCCAAATTGACCTTTGAGCAAAAGGTTTCTGAGCATGTGTGACAGACCTGAAGTGATACCTCTGCTCTACATGCAGGGTTTCCTTTGCAGACTGTGTGGTTATTAACGAGTTTATCTATTGGCATCAAGCTGGCTGGGGGACTTATTTGAAGTGGAAAATGCTAAGCAGTGGAACTTGGAAGCTGCTTATGCTTAGTGAGATAGGCATGTATGTGCTTGGTAGGTTCTGTGCTGAGTAATTCTTCTGAGTGGTAACTCAAAATAAAAAGCTTCATTCCGTATGGCTGTGGCACTATGTTGTATAGCTATGTAGTGCAGATGACACATGACTCTTCTGCACTCAAACTGTCTCCTTAAGTAAGTCTTCCTGGGTTAGAAAGCAACTCAAAACTTTCAGCTTTTAGGCTGAAAAGGATTCACTCTTGAGTGTCCCAGATAAGCCTATATAAACCACTTGTTAGCCTATGTACAAAATTCTGTACAATGGAGGTGCTGTAAGGACTTGGAGCTCTCTGTAGGACTGTTTCTTCTTGAGCTGGTAAACTAATAATGGCTTTAAAGGGGGTAGCTGTCAACAAGCAAGCATATAGTAGCAAAAGGGGTTGCTATAGGAGTGGGACTGCTGACCCCTAAGCTGAAGCTCTGGTATGTCTTTCACTCTTCTGGTCTCATGGCTTGTTGTCCAGCTGTTGCACTTAGGAAATGAAGAAGACAACTCATTTTATTAGTTGGCCTTTTTGTTTGCACTTGGATGTGAAACAGCTGGGAGGAAGCTCACTCTAAGCTTTTCCATGGTGTTTCTATGGAAACTGTCAGCTCTCCAGCTGGTTCTCCAAAGGGCACAAGCTGTGGGTGCCTCTGAGTGATTGTTCTGTTCACATGCTTCTGAACCTTATCCCTGGACACCGGCAGATCTCTGAAATGGTTTCCTAGGTGACTGCATTTTCCATGCTGTGGATGGTAATTGGCATGTCAGCAATGCTAAGCAGTGCTTCCTGCACCTCTTGCTGCTGTTGATGAAGTGTCTGCTAAAATCTTGGGGCCATAGGTCCCTGTCTGGAGTATTTTCTTCCTGACGGAGGTTTTTAATGTCTGCGGAACTCATTGGAGGCTTGATGTGTTGAAAAAGTTCTCCTTATGAATGAGGACTTAAATTAAGGAATTACTTCAACATGTCCTGAAAAACAAGACCCTTCATAGGGAATCGGTTGCAAGTTTTCCTCACTGTGAGGGTGGTAAGGCACTGGAACAGGTTGCTCAGAGAAGTTGTGGATGTCCCATCCCCGGAAGTGTTCAAGGCCAGGTTGGTAAAAAGAAAGTGAAAAGACATCTCTTTCCACTAAAACTATAGCAACAGTTTAGAGAGGCACAGCATATTGCTCAAATTATTGAGCTGACTGATACCTCCATTTTAATGACTATGGCTAGTCAAGTGCATATTGACTCTGTTAAACTTTTTCAGCATGTTTGAAAGTGACACCCACCTCCTAGAACAGCTGCTAATATAATGCTGTGCTGTTGTTTGGGTACTGGCTGGGAAAGGAAAAGTGGGAGGGAGGGTGCAAAGCATGTCAGCTGCTGAATTGGAAAACACAGGTTGTCTTCAGAGGTTTGCCAACAACATATACAGATGCAGCTGAATGTTTTATTTGTAGATTTCCCCATGTGACAGTGTTCCCATGATTTCCCTAAGAGGTTACTGAGCATTTGAGATATGAGATGAATAGAAGCTGCAGTGAAAAAGAATGAAGGCAGCATATCTTGTTACTTCATGAAAGACTATGGCATTTGTCCAGGCAACCCCAAGAGGTCTGTTGTAATTCATGTAAGCCTATGTCTTATCTGGTTGAAGTGCCCGAGGGCAGTTTGATCAGGATGTTTCCTTCCTTCTGCAGAGCACTAGAGAGTTCCAGTCTGTCACTTCTGTCTGCAAGGGTGCTGCATGTCCATGGTCTGGTGCTGAACAGGAGCAGAGCTTCTTGGTGTGAGATGAATTTGACAAAAAAAGGAATGGCTGTAATACATGTTGGAGGACTGCCAAATGTCTGTAGCCAGTCTGTATGAACACTATCCTGGAATACTTTTCCCACTAATGGTAGGGTGAAATGTGGAAACCACATTGCTGTATGGGAAGTGATGTACCAGCTCATGATAACTATTTCCAATTTTTAAAACAAATGAACAAACTGGGCTAGATGCTTTTGGTGGAGTGGTCTTGAGGTAGACTACTGAGGTGATAGGGCTTTGGAGTGGGAGTTGTAAGAAATTGGAATACTCTTAAAAAGGTAGTTACGGAAAAGATGTATACATTTTAACAAACTGAGTTCTGTTGTTAAAAATGGGGAAAATGACTTAAAGAATTAGGTAGACATGCAAGTTCCCTAAATTCAGTGGATGAGGTTTAAAATGGATCACAGTTTCTATTAAAGTATATTGCTTTATAGCAATCAGTGTGCAGTCCTATTGAATTCTCTGTTGACTTTCTGTGGGGTACTTTCTATAAAAAGCTTAAGATGACAAAGTGAAATGTTCTGTGTAGCTTCTGTATGGAATTGCATTAAAGAGGGCCTTTGAACAAGTGCTTAGTGCTGGGATATGAGGTTATTCATTAGCTAGTAGAAAATGCTGAGTGCTTGGCCCAGCCCCTTATTAGCTATAAATCTATCTTCCTTGAGTCACATACTTGGTATTACCAGTGATAATGAATAAGGGTGCAGGGTTCTCAATTGAGAACTGAAGTAGTCTTACAGCTACTGTGGATTGGACTGGAGAATGGGTTTGTAATTTCTGTGAACTTACAGAGGCTACCTCAGTGCCATCCAACCTTTTTTCTACTATATATGAAGAAAGAATCAATTACCTGTGGGAGCTGAGGGGCAGCTTCTGTATCTTGGACATTGTGGCAGACTGTAGGAATTGCTTCATCAAATTCTTCCCTATGGTGAAATCTCCTTCCTGTTCCCCCCTGCTGAAGGCAGGCAGGGGAATATGTTGGTGTACTGGCTGTGAATACCAAGTTCACAACCAAGTGGAGCCTCTTGCTCAAGGTGCGCTTCTGCAGGGGAAGAAGCCTAACCTCTTTTAAAAAAGTGATCATTTTCCTAAGGTCTAAGATTATTTTTGAATGTTCTTCTGTTACTCATGCAATTCCAGGCTTAATCAATAACTGCTAAAACAATATATTATGAAGAACACTTTTGAGGGTGCTGTATTCGGAATGGACCTTTCTTCAAAACATCATTGGGGGCCACCTCTGGAAAGTGTGGTTTTAAGGTAACTGGCTTTCTGATTCTCAGTAAGAGCCCTAGGAAAAATTGAGGGGCCACCACTCTGCATTGAAGGATTTTGACAACAGGGTGAGATGAGGTGTCTAATCTTCTGTCACATCTTGCTTCAAAGCCTTCATAAGAGGTGCTTGTGCAATGGTTCTGAACTAGATAACTTCTCACTTGGATGCAGTTAATAATGATGACCCTTAGTGACAAATGGGAAAAGTCAGACACTGACACTGAGTTTATTCCTGTAGAGTTCCACAAAACTTGTATTAATCCAATCAGGCTTGCCCCTTGCATGCCTTGACTTCATTGTGCAGTAGTTGTTCATGCTTTGCATGGGTATAAATGAATATGTGAGTGCGCAGGGAGTTGGCTGTTAAACCTGGGGCAAGGAAGGGTATGTTTGTTGGTTTTGTATAAGCAGGACTCTTGCATGGAGGGAGGACTGTCCTTCTGCCTTTTATTGGCTCTGAGAAAGCTTAGTACTGGCAGGGCCCATTAATTTTTAATTTAGTCCTCTCTACGCTGCACTGCTATTGTGGTTTATGAGGACATTATGCTGAAATGAAGGCCTGTAAAACAGGATTTTAAAGTTTGAAAAAGGCACAGTCATTATACATAATATGCATGCTGAAGTAGAAATGAGTGGGTATTTATAGTACAACCAATATTTATTGTTGTTTTTATTATGATGTCATCCTTACAGGTAAACTGAAAAGTAAGATACAATGGAAGCCAGAAATCCCCAGACAATAAATTAACATTAATATGAAATGTTAAAACATGCTGAACTTCTACTGCTGGTTTTGTGTTTAAAATGGTTTCTTGCATGTTGTTATGGCTTGATATTATTGTGAGGAAGGGTATCACTCAGTACCACTACTATGGAAGCCTATGTACTTTGTTGAAGTCAGAGTTAGGAGGTCCAGCTCTCTTAAAGAACCTTCTGGAAAACAACACCTTTTGGTTAGTACTGTGGTGGTTAATCCATGAAGTTGTTCTAGGTTTGTACAGATATATACTAAAAAGTTCTAAAAGGTGGTACCCTAGCCTCTTTGCCATAAGTTGGCAGGGATTTTGGGTAAGGCAGGGGAGATGAGCAGACAACTTCTGTGGTTTGGGGACAGAAGTAATTCTGGGCTGTAAATATTGCATTAGAGTAGGTAGCTCAGACTTTCAGGCCTGTGGCTTAAAGCATACTGGACTACAGGGAGAAGTGCAATGGATTTTGGTCTAAAGCATGGCTGGGCTACAGGAAGCACAGTAGCAAACCTCTTGCAATCTTGCTAGAGATAATATGATGCCTTCTAGCTGCTCTTACCTGGTAGGGACTGAATTGCAAAAGCTTTTTTTAAAGGATCTGTGAGCTGGGTGGAAGCAAGCTGTGGTGTGGGGAAGAAGAATATTTCACCATCCTTATTTGATGTGTTTTAGGTCCTTGATGCTGTCTGCTTGAGAGGGCAGCAGATAGTGTTGCAGCTCTAAATAGCTGTTGCTGAAGTAGCTTTGACACTAAGGTATTTACTTTTTGACCACTTCTGGATGTTGCTTGCTCTCTGCAGTTTGTCTGTTGTTCATCTTGGACTCAGGTTCTTCTGCAAATGTGGTGTTTTAACTTTGTTGGATTTGGAATGTAGTAGGATAATTTGGGTTGGAAGGGACCTCAGGAGGTTTGTAGACCAAATGCATGCTCAAAGCTTTGTAGAGACTTCAGGATTAACTTTAATTGTCTGAGGAGAAATCTTGAACAGGAATTGGCTGTGAGAAACTGCTTTGTGATGAGACTTCCCATCACTGTTGCTTATACTTTGTCAAGGTTATTGGCAATATCAAGATCTTTCTGCTGTCTGCTAACCTTTATGTAGCACAAATTTCTCAAAGGGGTATTCGTGATTTGAGGGGAAACTGACAGCAAAATAATTGCTTGGATTCTATTGAGCTTTGGGGAAGAAAGCTTTGTAAGATTGGGAGGAAAAACTCTACAGTCCTTGGAGCCATCATGTGCCTGATTCCTGTAGGATGCATGAGAGAGGGACTAATGAATTCCTTGGAAGCAATGTCTGCTAAGGCATTGCTTCCCCTGAAATCTCCTCCTGGGCTTATAGCCTCCTGAAAGCTAAAATTCTGACATTACCCTGCAATGGATCCATCAGATGCCTCTGCTGTCTGCGTTTAAGCAGCACAGGCAGGGAGTGCTTGCCTGTTACAGGCAATTACCTGTTGTAGCTTTCCTTGCTCTGCTCTGGGTATTTCCTCTAGAGCTATGTTTGAGCTGTTTGCATGGAGATGGAAGCTCAACTGTTTCTTAAATATCAGGTAATGATTATGCTTTGGGCTGAAGAGAGCTAATGGGTTAAGATTTTTAAAATATTTGTACTTTGCATACCTAGAAACTAACAAGGTGAAATTGTTTGCTTTGGAGCTGGTGACATTTTTCAGGATTTCATCTTGTGCAGAATGGGTAAGCTGGGAAACAGATTGTATGGAAACTTAACTATTGAGCTGATCAGTTTTCTTCATCTGAAGATCCTCAGTTTATATCAGATCTAGAACAAGGTTGGGGTTTGTTTTTTCTGCCTCAACTTGACAAAATAGTTGAGTGTGGAAACTTGAGGTGTTGGAAACAATGCTTTAGAACTGGCTTACATGTTTGTAGGCAGACTGAAGAAAAAGTAACGTACTTTGTGGCAAGACTTGGTCTGTCCTATGCGCTACCTGAGGAGCTAAGCATAAGGACCAGCTCCAGCTGATTTGCTCTTGTTCTTGAAAAGGTTGCTGCCAGAGAGGGTGGCTGATTTGGAAGGCTCCTGCAGCCTGGAAACTGCAGCATCTTAAATCCCTGAAGCTTCCCTCCCTCAAAAAAAACCACAGAAAGATAATGAAAAGCTGATGAAGCACAGGAGGAAGTGTCTAGTCAGCAGACTGCAGTGGTAGTGAATCGGATTTTCACAGCTCACTAACCTCTTAAGTGTTTAATAAATCCAAGAGATCTGTTCCAAGGATAAGGTGGCCCTGGTATCTAACCAGACAGACTCTACCTGCTGTCATCTTTCTTAAAACTGACCCTGCACAGCAGGACCAATTACCCAGCTAACAAAGTGGAGACAAGTGTCTCCTTTTGTGCTGTCCTGTCAGCTGAGCTGAAGGTTTTGTGGTTGCCATGGCAATATTGCTTCAGATACTGATAGCAAGAGTGGTTGTGATTAAGTGACTGAGGATTGGGTATGTAGGTTTTTCTCCTTTTTGAATAGATTTTCTTGGTTAATCATGTGACCTTGCATTGACAGATTGAGGAATAGGCTTCTCAGCAGGCTCGGATGCTGTGATTACTTGCTGTGGTAAATTGGCAAGCTGAAAATGTAGTAGATCCCAAAGTCACATTGGTAAATGAGTTGCTGTGCTGCATGAGATAGCTGTGCATAAATATTGGAAGCAAAAAAAACCACCACCCTGTCTTGCAGGCTGCAGTGCAGGGGTTGAACATCTTGGGCTTTCCTATAAGTCTACTTCTTAAGCTGTTGTACCTCCTCTGTGCAGGTGACACTACTGTTTTGTTTTTCAACCTAAGGATTCATCTGCCTTGCTCCTTCAGCTGATCCTTAAGCAATTGCTGCTGACCATAAAGTTGTAGATCTAGGCAAATGAAGAGTTACGAAGCTGAGACTCCTGCCAGGAATGGGTAACTGGGGAGCTGATATAATCAGACAATTGATGTCCTAATCAGCTAGCTGGTGGCAGGAGGCCCAGTTGGCACCTCAGAAGTGATCTTGCGATTGAGCTGCTTGTTTCTCCAGCTAGGAGACTCCTGATGGAGTGTGTCTGTGTGCTTTATATTTTGGAGAAGTTGGCTGCTTGGCCCTCTGGCTGGTGACCAGTATTTGAAGTTGAGTCCTGCTTCAGCTTGGTAATTGAAAAATACTGGACTAAAAGGCAAGTCTAAAGTTCTTGCTTTCACAGCCTGGCTGTCTGTACAACTATGAAAAGTCTGTAAGCTTATCTTCTGTCTAGTTGATTTGCATATATGAACAATTCAGTAAAATTTGAGACAAGTGGAGACAGCTCAAAGTGAGGCCTTGATGCAGGAGGTTCAAGACGGGCAGCCAACCTGATTTGTTGATATTAACTCAGGGATACTAACTTCAGGGATCTTGAGAAAATTGTATTCCAGCTTCTTGGCTTGGTTTGCTTATTCAGTATTAAAAATACTGACTGACCTTGGATGGCTTAAGTCTTTTTAATATGTTACAAGCTAGGGAAGATTAAAAAGATGATGTTTTTTCTAATTGTCCTGATGTTACATATAACTAGATTGTCCTAAACCAGGATTATTTTCTCTCCACAGAATGGGCATATTTTCTGTAGTTTTGTTCTTTGTTTGCCATGTGAGACCAGTGATTGATGACCATCTCCTGTTCAAGCCTTTGTTTTCGTGTGGCTCAGCAGTTATGGATCAGAACAAAGCTACCTGAACTCCTGTGTTCTGGCTAAGCTCCAGCTGAATTCTGAGAACAGGCTCCTGTTCTGTAGGACTGGATCCAAAGAGATTTATTAACTTCTGTAGGAAATGGCATTTGTGCCCTTCAGTGATGTGAAATGTAGCTTAGTATGGCTGTGTGAGGGCGTGCACCTTGAATGACAGCAGGCAAGATACTGATTTGCATACAGAAAGCAGAAGCCTTTTCACACTGCAGATAATGCATTGTAAAACAGTTACAATAACATTCACTGCAGCCATGAAAACAATTTTACAGCAGATTAAACACACTTAGGAGAAAGGGAAAAGATGAGTGAGAAAGCAATACCAACACTAAATTAGGGTTTAGTCAGCAGCAGGAAGAACATAAGAGAAAATGAGAAAATGTTCCAACTGTCCTACTGCTTAGTTTTTTTTCCAGGCCAACTCTATTCTGTGTTGTTGGGGTACTGTTTGAATTGAGAAGCTTTACTGCTTTCTAAGACTATGCCTGTTACTGAAAAACACTAGAACTGAAATGGGCATTAACTTAAACAGTGCTTAGAGGGCAAGTCAGTTGTGTTGTTCTTAGACAAATACTTGTTCAGTGGATTGGGTCTTCGTTCTGTCACGTAAAATTACGTGGGAGTGCTTGAGGGTATTGGAATCTGTTGAGCAAAATGCCCTCTTTAGACATACTTCAGTGGATTGCTTAGGCTGTCACCAGTATTATGTGATGTATCTGAGGTGCATTAGTAAGTGTGTGTTGTTCCTAGACATGGTTTGGAATCTGCTAGGCTGAATACTGTTTGTGTCAGTGTGGCACAGAAGTTCAGGCACATGCCGAGCTCTGATCCAGACATGGTAGTCAGTGGTTACAGACTGCAGGAACAAGTGTGTCCTGTGCTCAAAGCCACTGTAACCTCAAACTCTGGTTTCCTGGATGATGCTCCAAGCACTGTTTTCCACTCTAGTGGCTGAACCACATAAGAAGCAGGGCCCTATAATGCTAGTGGAACAACTGCTCAGGTGATGGAGGCTGATGCTTTGCTGAAGGCTTTGAGCAAGTCCCCACTGTTGATTAAACTTGGGAGGTCAAACGCATTTGCTCCAGCTGCTTGACTGTGTCTATAGAATTTCCATTAATGAGCAGTTGCTTCTTGACTTTACATGTGTGTGATGGTTGATTGTGCAGGATTATCTCTGCAGCACATAGATACCTGCTAAAGAGAGTAATCTTTTTAGAAGTGAAATCTCATCTGATGGTTAAACATGGTGTGCTTACACCCCACTTGTCAGCTCTGCTTAATTCAGCATGCAGGTCTCTGTCAGAACTTCTATCGATTCATTGGGATTGCTTGCCATCTTTGTAGATATTAATCTTGTATGTCTGACAAGCTACTGGGCTATTTCAGAAGAAGCTGCGTTGATCATAAATGCCACAGGCTATGGCGTCTAGTTGACTTTGTGTAGATATCCTAACTCTTCTCCTGCGAGCCTTCTCAGGTGTGTATTGGTACCACTGCAGCGTTCCACAAGAGCTCACATACGACTGCTTGCTGATGAATAGGTTTAGGACAGCTCTGCTGGTTTCAGACTTAGTGCTGGTGACAGGGAATGGGGATTTTTCTTTGGTTTGTATGCTGCAAGTAGGTAACTTTGTGGAACAAGGGTCTGGATTTTGTGTTATAGTGAAGGTCTGGCCATGATGTGTTACAGCAAACAGGCAACATGTGTGTCTGCAGGCTGGTATAACAACTGTCTCAACTGACATGTTTTGTGTGCCTTAGAAATATGGTAAATATCTTGGTGGCTGGTGGAGGAAGGTGTTTCATAGGTGAAAACAGCCAGTGCGAGGTAAATGAGATGGAGTCTGTAAGGTAGCTCACCCTAAAGTGTCACTTGGGTTGGTGTAGACTGAGTGTGTCCAGTGGGGATTCAGCTTACTTGAAGCATGTGATTGGTGTGATCTATCTTGCCAACTTGAGTTAATGAGCTCCTGTTAGTCAAGCTGGTATCTCGCAGCAGTTGCTTCAAAGGAAACTTTGCTAGTGATGCCTCTATCAGCTTTTCTAGTTCAGTTAACTGATTAAGGTGGGTGCTCTGGTCTGTGCAAAGCAGAGGTATAGCCCTTTTTTAAAAAAAAAAACCAAACAGTTTCTGTAGCTCTTGATCCTTTCATGCCTGTTCAGAGAACAGGCGCCTGTTTGTGTATGGTGCTGCTTTTCGTAAGGACTGCTTAGAACAGTTTGGATATACATCAGTGCTGTCAAATTCCTAAGTGAAGCTAGGGTATGGGAGAGTACCTGTGTAAGACCTTATTTTGGAAACTTGCTTGTGTGTTTGTGAAAGGAGTGAATGCCAAAGGACAGAAGGCAAAAGGTTCTCTGAGATGCAAGAAGGCGCATCCCTTTTGAGTGTAGAGGAGATGTACTCCTTGCTGTAAACACATTGGCTTGCAACTGCATAGGGTACAACATGTCAGTGTTAATCAGATGTGCTCTTCTGTGACAAGGTTGTCTCTGTCTCTATATTTGCATGCCTTTATTTGAGGATGTCTGTGATGGAATATTACAAAAGATCTAACTCTTGAAGGATGAGAGGAGGTTAAATGAAAGTCAAGAAGTTGATTCTGTCTAGATCTTGTGGGATTTTCCAGTCTGGCAGATTCATTACTTTCAGAAATGATAACTGATTGTATCTGAAGAGATGAGGGGAAGAGTGATTTAGGTCATGTCCATTACCTGTCAGCAAATAATGCTGCATACAGCTGTGAGGAGCTAAATGAGTGCATCTGACACTATCAGTAGCTCTCCTATTTGACTTTTCAATGAGAGCTATTACTTGTACTTATTTTTTACACATATGCTTCAGGAAAATTTCAATTATAACTTGTTTCTTGGTAGAAAGAGGTACCTGTGGAATGTGTACAGTGAGTGCTTATGGATAAGGAAGGCTAGTGGAACAACTTGTTATGTGGTAAATCTTACTGCAAACACCTGTCCCTGCAGTCATTTAAGAAACTGGCATGGTGCAATATTCTGATACATCAGTCATGCTTCTACATGGCAAAGTTTTCTGAAGTATGGTTTGAACTGTCTCTCAGAGCAAATGCATATGTAATTCCCAGTGGAATGTGTTTATCAGGTTGCCCGTCAATCAGTGTGCAAGTATGCTGTTAGGTCTGGGTAGGCTCAGTTGTAGACAGTGAAACTAGTTCTTCAACTGGTGAGTGTCCATGATATTGTATGACTTTATTCTAACAAAGGCCACTTAACTTCTTTGCAGTTCACTTTGCTTTTCTAGCGCGCTCTTCTCGTCCCTGTCTAGCCTTGCTGGCTGTGTTTTACCTGCCAGGTCTTACAAACTTAATTTATTGTGTGGGACTAGACTCTTAATCTTTACATGTTAGTGCAGGTATGCTGAGCTTCACGTAAGGTGTGGTAAAAGCCCTTTCCTGCCTGCCTTCAGCCTGTTGAGCGTAGTTAGGAGCTTAGATGCAATCCTGAAAACTGCAATGTAGTCCTGAAGGGTTGGTGGGACTCGCATTGGAGCCAATACATTTGGTCTTGTCTGAATGTTCCAGCTCCTTTGTATGGAATTTGTCTCCCTACTCTTCTAAAAAATCATATTTCTGTGGTGGTGCTGTGAGACTGATTAATAGGTAGGGCTCAAAGTATTTTTCAAGATTTTTTTACGGGAATAGCTCTCAGCAATCAAGAGATAAAGAGATCATATTTTGGTTGATTTCCTTATGAAATAAAATGCATAGTATCTTGTGCTCAGTATTTGGAGGGTGTAAAACTTGTTTACAACGTGTGGAGCTTCTTATGTTGTATGTGCAGTTCCACTTTAGCAATGTTTATGGACTGAATATTAATAGAGAAGTAGCTTTGGATAGTAGATGACATAAAGTACAAAACGCTGTCAGGCTTTGGAGGTGTATGCACAGGACAATTCTTTTTCAGAGGCCAAAACAAGAAATCTTAGGGAGTTCTGGATTCTGTCAGCCTATTAAATTGTCCAGAATTTGGGGTAGATACTACATCGGTGCAGTTCAGCAGAAAATGTTGTCATTATCTTAGTAGCCTCCCATGAAATGAACCCCCTAACAAACTATACCTTCTACTGGATTTTGAGATACATCTGTTCATTTAAGTGTGATTGCTGGGAACATGGCACTTGCACAGTAAACTGGAGGTCTATGTTAAGGGTTGCAGATTCAAATCTGCATTGTAGAACTCCTACAGAGTAGAAATACTGACAGACGGGGCAGCAACAGGTGAGACAAAGTTTGGCTCTTAAGGTCTGTATGTGCCTCTCTGTTCATCTCTCACAGGCTACATGTCTCTTGGCAGGAGGGGACAAGGAACTAAAAAGCGGTGATTCCTCTGCCTTCCTGAGTCTCCGGAGCTGCTTCACATGGGAGAAGAGTTGGCTGTTGCTGCTTGCATTGTGCTTTATTTATGAAAATGATGTCACTGTGGCAGGTGTGCAGATGGACTCTGCCTTGGGGCATCTGAATATGAAGAGTTACCTGAGGAAGAAGGGCCTCCATTGTTCCAGGAGTGCTCTGCTGAGCAATGTTATCCTTACTACAGAGGAGGCTCTCTACTCTTATCTGAATGGGATACAAAAGTGCTTTGCTACTCCGTAATTCATTAACTGAGATGAAGAGAAAGGGACAGGGAGGTGCATCTTGTAAGCTGGGGATGGAAAGGGGATATCTTGCTTTGCATGGCAGTTCTAAGGCCCTTGATGGGAAACACTGCCTTAATGGCAAATGTGCCATTAGATTTTTTTTTTAACTTGAGATGCTGAAACTCCAATTCCTGGGGAAAAAAAACCTGGTGAATATTTCATTGGCTGGCTTGCCTTATGTTGAAGCCTGGATTCCATTATGATGAGGAGAGTGCTGCCTGGACTGTGTTCTGCTGGAGCCTGCTCCTCAGGATAGTTCCTTAGCTTGTCCTTGAGGTACATTGCCCAGATTGCCCCAGCTTTGTCTGAAGCAAGGTGGCATACTGAAGGTGATTTAATATTTAATACCTCTTCCCTGCTGCCTTTGGATGCTATTAGCACAATGTGGGTTAAGGAGAGGGTGGTGGAATACCAGGAATCCATAAGGAAGAAGCAGTTTTCTTGCACTTGGGAGTCTTTCCCAAATGTAATGTTTGGATTTTAGCAGGAAAGAAGAATTTATGCTTATATGTAAGTAGAGTTGCAGCCTTAAGACCGGAAAGCAGTGAAGGTGGAACTAATGTCAGCAAATACTCTCCTGAGGCACTGCTGAAATGCAGATACAAGTCTGCTCTATTGCCAATATAACTTTCTGCAGTAATAGGATATTTTTAAGTCTCCCACTCAAGCTACTGATCCAGTTTAAGTCTATTTAGCTCAAGAGATCTTGTACAGTCCCAGTGCATGATAAGGCAGCTGGCAGCTTTGATGTTCAATGTTGATATGGCTTTATTTTAAAATACACTTGCAATAGAAACAGAGTATTTTGAAGAGAGGGCTGTTAGTATTACACTAATTACTATTTGCCATTGCTCACACGAGAAGGGAAACAGGCAGGGTGGGTATGTGCATCTGCCCTTTTGAATAAGAAAGGCTCAGAAGTGAACAATTGGGCAGGAGGAGTGTGAAACCAACAAGACTCCTTTTCTGATTTGCTAACTCTGTTTGCTTTTCTTGGCTAGTTGCAAGGTAAATGTATGAAAGAACATAAAACTATCATGTCTAGTAGCACTTCTAAGGCTTGCTTTCATTACCAGAAGCTGGCTGTAGATTTACTGTAATGTGGGTGATTGGAGGACAGGGTGCAGTAAAGTGGCTGTGTAACTTTGTATGACATAAGGCACAGAGCTGTTACAGTTTATGTGATTGGTTATAGCAATAGGATGTGGAAATGATGACATGAAAAGCAAGAAATATATTCATCTAGTCCTAAAAGGTGGTCTAAGCTGCCTTTGGTTGATAACATCTTTGAGCACTGAATGTGGTTTGATCTCTTCTAGAATTTTCACTCACCAATCTGTTCAGACCTCTTTGGAAACCATTCTGGCTTTCACAGCATTATTTGGTAAATTCTGCAGTTATGTGTAATAGGTAAGAGTAACCGTCTATAGTAATGCTGTGTAGTGTCAAGGGCACTTATTTTTCTTATCTTTTAGTCTGCTGCCTGATATCTTAATGAGCTATGTCCTAGTTTGCTTACTGTGGAATTAAATTCCCCCATTTACCTTGCACATACAACCTGTGATCTTGACAGGTGCCTGTTAGATCCCTGTTAATTGTTCTGTTTTTCCTAGAGAAGTTTAGATTCTGTCTTGTTTAGCATGGACTCTTTCAATGAAATGACCAGAAATGAGAACATTTGAAGGGAAATATGGTTAATGGTGGTATTCAACTGTAAAAAAACAACAAAAGCAGACATCTGTCTTTAGCCTTTCTGTGCATTTGAAGTATGAATTGTGTGCAAAGATACCAAGACACCAAATACCAGAAAAATGAGGATGGAATTTTGGGGATGGGAGCAGAGACCAAGAGGGTCTGTACTGGTGGCTTGTTCCAGCATGGCAAAGAAAACTGTACTTTGGCCACACATGACTGGGAAGTACCTTTCTCTGTAATACAACATAGCTTTGTTGTAGTTAGTGAGCCTGAGGTGTTTGGCAGAGCTGAGGGGGATTTATTTACATGCAATTTTATTTTCAGGCTTTTTACTATTTTGACACCTCTTGGCAACTTTCCTAAGTACTTAAACTGCACATTACTGTGAAGAATGTTTTAAAGCAGCTGCATGTTTAAATTGGGTAAGGCTTATTTACTGTTTGACTTCTGGCTCTGACAGCATTTATTTCTCTAAACGATTTCTGCTAAATGAGTTATTTTTCAGTTAGATTGAGCAGGTTCCCACACTCGTGTCTTCTTTTCCATTTGCATTTTCTTTCCTTTTTCTGTCAGTGTCGATCATGCAGCTCCCTGGGTAAAGGATGCTTTTAGAAGTCAAATGTTGCTTGACACTGTGTGTGTGATAGAAGGGCAGAAAACCAAAGAAGGCTGAGGAGAATGTTGCAGCTTTCAGCTATTGACTGACACAGGCAGCTGAATGAGAAGAACAATTGTGTTTCATCTTACCCTTTGTTTTCTACAGAGTGAGAATGTATAGATGAAGCAGAGGAGATAGGTGTGGGTCCAAGTAATGGTATCTCTAGAAAGAGGCTTTTGGGTGCCATGATTAATAGCTCTAATGCAGTGGGATTTTACATACCTGAAATCCTTACTGCACATAAACGGTATCCCTGAAAACAATTGGGTCAACAGAGGTTCTTTGACTTCATTTGGGGAATTGATGGCATGTGCATCTTAACCTTAGAGCTTCTGACTCCTTGTGCTTTCTGGTGTGCAATGCCTTTCTGTTATTGTAAAGTAGTTTCCTTTGCACTTCATGAACTGAATTCCTCTATTCTTGATTCACTAAGATTTGTGTTGCTTAGCCCAAGTAGAAAGGTACACCTAGTAAGTCATATTTGTTAAACAGATAAAATAAACCAAACTTCAGTTCTCAGTAGTGTATGTGAGACCTGGCTAAGTAAATTGCTCACTTGTGCCTACATACCAAGTATTTCCAAATGCAAGTGGAAAAATACTGCATATCTAACAAGGGAGAGTCTCTTAGCTCAGGGTAAGAAAGAGGCTTGGAGTTGGTGAGTGGCGATTATGAGAATTCCCCTCTTAGACCTCCCAGTTGAAAGGGAATTCTCGCCTAGACCTATGTTGACCAGCCTGTGAGGCCAAGTCAGAGCACTGCTAGCTACTCCTTTACTCCTCTTGAGTTTCTGTAGTGTAAGGAGCTCTTTCCATTAATGAGGTGTCTGGTGTCAGGACAGGCAGTAGACAACCCTAAGTTAAAACTTGCCTGGATCTGGGTGCAGACAGTGCCTGGGTGTTTGCAGCTGCTGAAGGAAGACCTCATAGGTAGAACTATCTCCTGTACTTCCATTTCTTTCCTTGTTCTTGTGACACTTTAGTCTTGTACAGTTCTTAAAAATGCTGCTTTTGCTATTACCCACAAAGCTGTAATACTACCTACCTGTCTAGGGCTCCTTGCTTATTTGCTTGGGGTTTGTGTTGGTTCTAGTGGGAGAGCTCTGTGAGACCTCAGTCAAGCTAGCTGTCCATGAGAACTCTGGCAACCTTCTTGACATTTACTGCCTTCTGAGACGTGTTGTTCTTGTTGTTAGTCTGTGTTGGTCTTGGCCTGGTCTCTCAGCTGACCTCTTGATTTTTTTTTTAGCCCCATTTCTTTTAACTGATTCTTTACAGTATTCCTGATCCCTAGTCTTTGGGGCATCTTACTGGTTCTGAACAGTTGCCCACTTTTCCTGACCTGCAACCTTGCTGGTTCTTCCAATATGTGTATGATTCTACTGGGACCTGTTTCACTGGGCTGTGCTGTTCAGGCTGTGATTCTTGGTTTGCTAAAGAGCCAGTTGAACTTGGACTCCTTGCTTTTTTGGTCACTTTGCAGTCATGTAAGTTGAAAGTAAATGTCTTTTAAAAAAAAAAAGGACAGGAAGTGAAGGGTATCCTTGTTTTTCTTCCTCTGAGAGGAAGGGGGCTGGCAGGGGAGTTGAGCATATTCAGCTAAATGTTCTGAGCTAAATGCTCCTTTACAAAATAATTGAGTAGGAGGGGGACTTTAAAAATATGAATGATAATCCAGGGTGGCTTTCACTGTAATAAGACTCAGATCCTGCTTTTGTCCCATGTGGGGTGAAGGAAAATACTCTTCAATTCCTAGGCAGTGTTTCTAGGTCTCTTGGCTTCAGTGGATGTTGGACAAAAAAATTGCTTCACCTCAGTTTTTGTATCTGTCTCTTAAAGAGTTATAAGATATTGGTGGTGAGCTTACGTATTTCTACTACAGAAGAGCAGTGAAGAGGCATATAATTGGGATCTTCTTGCCGTGTTAATGATGCTAAAACTGTAGGCTTTGGTTGTCTTTGCTAAAAACAGTCTGTCTTGGTTTATATTTATATCTGTCATAGGGGTAGGCGATTTATGGGCTGTTTTAACCATTTGGGCTATAATTTTGACTTGCCTCTTTAAGACTTATTAGCAGAAGAATACTTAAACTCAAGTTTTGAGCTAGGAAAACTGTGCTCCTTTGGTAATTGGAAGTTTGCTTCCAAACAATAACAAATGTCATAAAGTACCAATCTGTTCAGAGAATTAATTGGAGATACTTGGGATAAATTAATAATGAATGTTCAAGTGATAGTTCCTTTTTAACTTTGCAAGAATATTAAAACAAAGTAAGTATCAGAGAAATTATAGTAAAGCAGGCAAACTGTGTGAGGAAAATTAGGTATGCAAACTAGAGAACTGCATAAATCTGCATGTTATTAATTGGAGGAGAGTTCCTGAAATAATCACATGGGCTGAATATTAAGTATAATAAACACAAAAATGAAATTAAGAGGTGCTATGTGGGGGGAAAAATGGTACAGTGTATGGGAGGAGCTATTGCAGGCATTCTTTCAAAGTACTGCAGGTTTTCATGGTGGCTGATAACGTAAGTGTGTGTAATATCACAAATATATACTGTTTCCTGTATATGCAAGAAGAAATATTCAAAGGCTGTAATAACCAGAGCAAGTAACTTTGTATTAGAAACCTTTGTAATTATCCAGCTGTTGTATTTTACCTCCTACAACTTAATGTTTGTCCTGAGGAATTTCAGTTTAGAAGCAAGCAAGTAAATTATATTCTAGCTTGCTTTTATGCATACTGAGAACAGCTTCAGGACATGCTCTAAATGTTATTCCTGCTGAATTTTTGGAAGTAGTATTCAGGTGCTTAAAGCACTCCTAAGGATTCAGTGAAGAAGGGCCTTACTAAATTTTCTGAATAAGAAAAATTTATCAAGTCTACCTATTTGAGACAATGTGGACAGTACATTTTACAGAGGATCTTCTCCTGGAGTTCATGATGACCAGAGGACTACAGTGTGTTTTTAAGTAATTTTGGTAAAATTTTAATTTTAAGTAAATTTGGTAAAAGTTATTAGGCCTGGATGTATAATATTCGCAGTTTCATCTCAGGGCTTTGGTAGAATTGTCAGAGGTAGGATAGCTGAAATACAGCCTACATTCTACAGCCTTCGTATATGTAACTTATTTTACATGATATCAGGTGTCCTGGAAATACTTGAGAACATAGTAGATAGTTGGCAAAACTATAAGATAGAGAGTTTGGCAAATCTTAAATAATGGCTCCTAAATGAGTTGTAAAATTGCTTTGTCAGTTGTTACTGCAGTGAAGTTGTTTGAGATCTCTGCTTTTCATCAGCCTAGCTGAGGAGTTGTTCCTGCGTCTTTTCTTCATATATCTTTCCTTTCTTCCTCCTTAAGGCACAAGGGTGTTCACTGAAATGCTCAAGGACTTGGGATTTATTTCCAACCCATCAATTTGTGATAAACCTGCATTATTTATAAGGTAGCATCTTCCAATTTATCATTTGCAAATAGTGTAGCAGATGCACATTATGAGGTATCCAATAATGAAACTATCATGCTTAGAATTACTTCCAGCTTGCTATTGTTAGTAAGAGTCTGAAATTGATCCTGCTTTAATTCTTGTGCAATTAAGTTAGGTGAGGGTTTAGCCTGGCCCTCTGGAAATTCAGCTGAAGTGTTCTGTATTACTGCTACACTCGGAATGACTGAGGAGATGAGAAGAGAGCTTCAGGATTAGGGACTGTGCTGAACTTGGTTCCCTATATTTACACTGCAACAAGCAGCTGTTTTCAGCTTGAATCTCACTGTATGCTATGCATATGAATGCGGGATCTGGACTCCTGTAAAATGGGGACTGTCATTGTTGTGTGAAAAGAGGCAAAGCGGTTTTGGCAGAAGATAAACCCCCTTGCATTCTAACACTCCTCACTGAGGTGGGAGGCTAGGTGCGGCTAGGTTTAAATTCCGAGTGATGCCCAATTCAGCACTATCAGTCCAATTGCGTTTAATTTGTATTAAACATTACGATTTGGATACACTAATAGTGGACTGGACCGGACCTTCAGTCTAGTTGTGCTCATGAACTAACACGGCCACTCTCGAGTCTTTGGTCGTGTTCAGTGAGAAACCAGAACAACTAGCTACTTAAACAGTGCAGTTTATTTAAACAACAGATACATAGGTTCTTAAGAATGCCGGTGATAAATACACTGTCTGCAAAGCATGTGCAAATAAAGATATTGTTAAGTATACAAAATGTGTGACAAAGTTATAAACAATACAGCCTGGCTATAAATGTACAATAGAGATTCTCTAGAGAAATTTCTAAGTTCCCTGAGGAAACACTTGGTATAATCTAAGTCTTACCCAAAGGTGTCCCTGTGGGGAGGGAAGAAAGGCTCAGCCCGTCGACTGTTCCCAGAAGTCAGTGATGGGGTTCTCCTTGACTTGTTCATGATGGTGTCTTCCCCGATGTCCCCCCTCTCTCGGGCTATTTTTATACTATTTTTTATCTTCAAAGTGGATTTTGAGTGACTTCAGTCACAAATACTTTCATTATGATTGGTGCACTCAAGGAGGAGTGATCGCACCTTGGGGGCAGGTAGCCTCCAGGATGGAGGTGTGTTTTGGTACATTGTAATGAGCAAAGTTTGCACAAAGGACAGCATTTCATCAACTTTTGATGAAATGTTGGCTTGGGTAGCGAGTAGGGCCGCTTATCTGTTTTGTAGTAAGCAAGTAGGCTGCTTATCTGTTCCGTAGTACCTTCTCGTTCCCATATCTGCTGTTTGTCACAAGGGAAGGCCATGGAACAATTGTTCTGTTCCATCCCTCGTGTAGTTTCGCAAACAACCTTGTATAGGGAATTGCAGATGTTGCACTCTCTGTGTGCCAGCTGCGGCTGTATTCTACCTCAGAAGCCTCTTGATTTTATGACTTTCCTTAATGTGTGAACAATGCTGTACTTTTGTGTTCTTGGCCAATTTAGTAATTATCCCACAGTCATGTAGTAGGTGTTAGGCTCATGCATAGCAATCAGGGAATTTATAAAGGGTAGGAAATACTTTGCTCTTAAACACTTACGGAAGCTTGCAGTGGAGCCTTGCCCTGTGCCTTAATGATGAGGCAGGATGTTCAGCTGTGGGGATAAAAGGCTGTTGTATACTGAGGAGATATCTAGTTACTGTAATTACTCTTCCTGTTTTACAGAGAGATAGTAGCTCTTATGCTTAGGAGTCTGTCTTCCTCTGAAATGCTGGGAAGGCTGGGAGATGGCCATCTAAGATAATGATTTGTACCAAGGTCTTCCATGCATCTGAGGCCAAAAGTCTCTCCAGAGTGCCAGGAAGGTCTGGAGAGAGTTGTCCCATGCGTGCTTTCAGTGTTAGGATGCTAAGCCCTGTTGGTTCTGTCTGGCTCGTAGAAAAGCATCCTGTGAGCATCTGAACTGTCTTAGTGTCTGTATTGTCAGCTGCAGGGAAAGATGCTGAGTGTCACACCTTCAGATAAAGTTCTAATACCTAAAAGTATAAAAATGGTCTGTAGCTGTTGTGTTGTTCCTTTTTTTGCAGAAAAGCATTGGATCAAGCAGTAAGGACACAGGACTAAATCAGAGGTTTCTTGATTAATAGCATCATCTCCTTTTCTTGATGTTAATGTATTATTAGATTGCACAGCTTGCCTGTCTCAATGTTCAGACTGTAATTGTTACAATGAATATAAAAAGCTATTTAAGGGAGTGTAGTGCAGCAAAGTACACAGCAAATGCCTGACTTCTGTGGTCATTCATAACGGGTATTAAATCTCAGCATAGTATGCTTTTTCCAATTAAGTTTGAAGTATCACTTTCATTCTTCAAGCATGTATCTAAAAACTAAACTTGCTGAATAAATGGCTTGACTGAGCTGTTCAGGGAAATCTTCTTGGCTTTATGCATTTCCCTGGAAAAATTGCTTTTGTGAGAAATATTATAATTGATTAAACAGGAAATTAATGTGTAGATATGTTATAGTAAGTGTGAAGAGATGAAGTTTCTGCTGTCTCACATTTCATTATCAGCTTGAAATATGAAAGTGTTAAGATATTAAAGAAAGTGACATCAGGATTGGTGAGCAGGCTTCAAGGAGGGTGGGGAATAGAGATGGGAAAGAATACAAAAGGGACCCTTCTTATTAGCATCATTCAGTCTTGTACTTGCTCTCCCCTTTTCTCTTCTAGCATTGTCTGGCTGCTTATATCCATATTCACTGATGTGAAACTTAAAATGCTTTCCTTTGCAGACTCTCACTTTCTCCAATTGCAATGAGCAAAAAAGCAAATAACTTGGTAGTTTATTGGCTAAACTTCACCACTTGTTTTGCATTTGCAAATTGACTGTTGCAACACTCAGATTTATTGCTGCCTTGATGTTAATAGTTCAGAGTGGGTAATCCTGCCTGCCTATTGCTCCATCTACTTGTGGAAGTCCAACAGCTTTGGGGTAGCATGTTAAAAGCAGCAGCTTTCAAAGTTCAGGTTAAAAAGGGGTGGTTATTTATGCAGGGAGAACACTATAATTGGACATCTTGTTGAACAATGACTGCTCTTAAAGAAACTACTGGAGACTACTAATGGAAAGAAGTTGGAATACCTTTTGAAAAAAAAAATCCTATTTGAAAAAATCTTTGGTAGTAATAGAATTGTTCTTCCTGGGAAAGGTTTACGTTCATCCAATAGGAATGGCAGCACTAGCTGAGGTAAGTCATGTTTCTGCAGGCTCATGAGAGCTACCTGACATCTTTGAGTCAAGTTTTTACCAACCTTACTAGACCCAACCCTATTTTGTCTTTACTTGTAGCACCCAATGGCATGGGTTGTGTTAATACCATTTTCTGAGGTTTGCAAGTGCTTCAGTGTCACTCTAAAATGTAAAAAGCATGCAAAAATGAGGATGGGCATGTCCAGCTGTAGGGAGAAAAGACAGTGCTAAGTGTGCAAAAGGGCTGAAGGAGTACCAGAACAAAGACAGATGACCTGGTAACCAGCTGACAGTGCTGTTGAGTCACGTGCATATCAGGATATCTAGTTGCTGGTTGTTCAAGACAGTCTTGGATAAATGTCCCTCTCCAAGGGGCTGTGTATCACTAGTGGCACCTAGCAGCTGGTGTTGTATAACCAAGACAGAAATAATGAAAAGCTTTACCCCATAAGTTCAGAATGATCCATAAAATCCATCTGAAAAGATGACTGCCTGTCATCTTCAGTGATTGATTTTGCTCTCTGATTTCCAGGCATTCAAAATAATGTGAAGGTGCCACAGCAGAAGTTGAGCTATCATCATGCTGGCAACACAGCTTTGAGAAGACACCTCTTATTCTTCCTTTAAAGGCCAGGCACCTAGAACCTTACTGTACAGTTTCCTCACTGAATGAAGGCGTACTGCTGCAGCAGAAAAACTTCTGGAAGGGTTGAAATGTAAAAGGTAAAACATGCTATGTAACAGCCTGCTCTATGGATCTGTGAATTGAATGTTAGAAGCTCACATGTGCTCTTCATGTGCCCTAGTTCTTGACCAGTGGCAGAAAGAGTAGTTGAGTGGGTTTTTTTTCAAGTGTGATGCTTTTATACAGTCCTAAGAACTAGGTAATTAAGAATGTCAAGACTGTACCTGAACCTGTGATACTTTCCTGCTGCACAATCAGAATTGTACAGCTGGAAGTCTTAAGAGTTGCTTTGGTTTTCCCAAGAAAAAGTCTGTTTGTGTTCTGAGGAATTGTATTTCCTTACATCTTTTAAGAAAGATGAGGTGCCATGCTACCCATTTGTGAGATAATTGGCTTCTCTGGTGGCTCCACTTTGACACTGAGTTGTTATGGCAAGGCTTAACCTTTCTCTCTCAGCTCCAAAAGTGTCTCTTAAAAATTGTTTACTTTGGTACTGACTTCATGAAAACTCACACTTAAAAATGGGGTAAAGAATTTATGTAGTATTTTAATGTGCATTGTCTTTTACTTTCTAGTAGTTGTTTCTTGCACTGTTTAACTGGCCGATGTTTTTTTTATTCTTGAACTGGTAAAGACTTTTAATGTCAGTTGATCCCTTCAAACTCCAGTTAGCTTGAGATCTGGCCTCTAGTTTCTTTATGCTGGGGCTGAATGTAGTTCTCAATGTAGCGTTAGAGCTGAATGGGTTTGGGTTTTCCACTGTCAAATTAAACATTTTTTTTTAAAATGTACCAGGAAACACAATGCCTCAGGGAAATGCAACTAATTTAAAGTCTTCCTTCCTGCAGAAAGCTGCATTTCCTTTAGTCTTTCTATTTTTTAGAAATCTGTTTTCTGTTAATGAACCCTAATGCTTCCTGATTTTAAAGAAAAGGAATGCTTTTACAAAACCCCTGAGCAGGTATTTACTGTAGCCTGGTGTGGGCTTTATATCATTGGGGTATCACATTACAGATAAATCTGCTGGAGAGAAGTTGCCTTAAGTTGTGTCATTACAGTTTAGTGATGACAGCTTCAGATGGATATGTAGGCCGAGATAAAGGTAAGGATAGTACACCTAAGCATCATCTTTGGAAGTGACCAAAATCCACCGATGTAAGGCTGAAACAGCTACATTGGGAATACTGACTCCCTACATGTTGAGGTTTGCTAATATGCTTGACTTGAGAGTCCATTTGATCCCAGGCTTTTCCTGGAAAAACACTGTAGACCTCACTGATTTGTGAAAGGGCTCCTAGCTTGACTGTGCCAGAGACCTGCTTGCTCTGCACTGGAGTGATGCAATATAAAGGAGATCATGCTTGTGCATGTCCATCCTGGTGCAGTGCAGTCTTTACAGTGTTGGATTGCCCCTCTGGAATGTAGGTGACCTAGCAGCAGCAGTCCTGCAAGTCTACTTCAGAGCCTCTTGCCCGATGTTGTTATCCAAATCCCTCTGAAATGCTGTGTAACCCATCTGTGGGCTGTCTTGCTAGAGGAGGAACATGGAAACAAAAAGCTTTTTAAAACTGTTCAGCGTGCTGCCTCTGTTCCCCTGTGACCCTACCGTAGCACCTAATGTGTTTGTAAAGAGAGAGCAGACCTGGGGCTTGTTAATTAGTGTCCCTGCTTGATCCGAGTGGCTGGCCTTCTGCTTGTCAGGTCGGATAGGCTGTAAAATCAGGCAGAAAGTGCTGCCTTTCTAATGAACTGTTTAAAATAAGTACCAATTAAAGCATTAAACAAGCTCTACTCCTGAACCAGCTAGACATTTTTTGTTGGTGGTTATTAAATTACAGCTTGCAACAAAAGAGCCATCAGCAGGGACCATTTGTGTTGCTCTTGATTTGTTAGCTGAAATGGACAGGAGCTGAGATAATGGCTTGTAGAACCATGTAGAAATGGCATGATTTCACATTTCATTGTAAGGCTTATTGTGAAGTGGACTTGAGATTATAGTGACTTAAAAGAAAGCAAGCTCAGTTACAGGTAGTTTTTCCTTGGTTTGAGTTAGGTGTGGAAAACACTTAAGTGAAAATGTGTCAGTGTTTGCCTTATGGAAACTCTGAATTGAAGCAGGTATTTGTCTTGAGTTAAATTTACCTAGGATAATGACAAAAATGCTGTCCATTGATGTTCAAATCAGCTCAGCAGGCAAAGTTTAGTGAGTACTTACTCTCCGGTGACGAAAACTCCCTAGTTTTGAATTTTTCTGCTGCTTCATTGAATTTGTAGGTAGCTAGCATTGTACTGTGTTCCTCTAGAGCAAACAGCCCTGGAAGCAATAATGACAGCTAATTGTCCTTCATCCTCAGCTAATGCCAACTTTTCTTAGGAGCCGTTTATGTGGCAAGGTTGTATCCGGTTGATGTTATCCTTGCAGCAAGCTGTTAACAAATGTAGCAGGCTGTACTAATAAAACAGATGTGTTTCTGAGGCCACTTGGTTTAGATCCTGGGCAACTTTGATTCTTTATTTTCAGTTGGGTTATCAGAGGGGGTGTTTGACAGTGGGGAATGGAAAAGAAGCTGCTTGATGTTTTTTTTCAGTTTGGTTGAACTCAGAATTCTGTGCTATATGAAAGAACAGCTCATGTAAATAATACATATTCCCAGCTTTTCTATGCACTGTGTGTAAAACCTGGTGCGTGGTACATGCGTTTTTTTGCTATGCCTTTATATAGGTGTAAAATGATTACATGACACCCCTAAATACTGCTATGTTCCTGTGTCTGAAACAGTACAAAGTGATGTTTCCTGGAATACCTTGTGCTACCTTGCAAAATTAGGCAGTTGAGACAATGCACATATCACAAAATGCTATGGAAAATTTGCTTGTAGGGAAATCAAATTCAGTAGTGTGAGTGTGAAGCTCTAATGTGTGGTGATTGAGCAGGAATTCCTAATTGTGAAGAAGCTCTTTATTTGTGAATGCTTTTGCTTGGGAAGGTTTAGCAGGTGCAGGAGTAGCTGTAATAAAGGTAAACAGGCTGTTTTGCTTCCTGTTCAACTTGATCATGTGGGAATACACTGCTTGTGTGAAATGGATCATTTTTTTTATTATTCTGTAGCTGCCTTTACCCCAGTGTTTATTTGGGGAAAAAACTCAACTTACAAATATGCATCTACACAGAGGAAGTAATTGTAGATAAATAACAGAACTGAGGTTTCCTTTCCTTTGACATGCTGTCTCTGAAATAACAGACTGAGTAAATGCTAGCTACCAAAGCAGAATGCTTAGCTCAGGCCTTTAGTACTAAAAGAACCGGCTATTGTAATGTTTTTGTTCTCAGGATTGCTCAGTAATGTGCTAATGCCTGCTCCAAACACAGCAGCGTATCTGACTGCAACAAGAAAATATGATGGCATTCTACTTCCTTTAGTCCCTCTTCACTGGTTACTGGTTCATTCCAGTTGATTTTGGCAGTTCTTTAAATTTTACTCTAGGTGCTTGTATTTTCTCATTTATCAGTCGTTGTATTGTTATACAAAACCATACATTTCTCAGCAAAAGACTTTGCTGTTCTCTTCTAGCAGTGTGAGAAGCAAGAGCCTCCTTCAGGACAGGTACTTTACTGCTGTTTCCCTTGGCTTCTGTGAGCTGTCTGGAAGTTCACGTTTGGAGCCTTTCCTAGAGTCAGCCAGACTTGCTTAAACTACCTGTTCTGAGCAAGGATTTATGCCCTGTTTTGAGTGAGAATCTGGAGAATGAGACATGCTGAAGCCCATTAGGAGGGTTTAGGCTACCTGGTTGCAACATGGAGAAGCTTAAGGCCTGGGAGTTAAATTTCAGTTGTATTCTTGACTCTACGGTTTGTCAAGAAGAAGGCTTCCACCTTCTCAGCTAGACTAGCTTGATGTTGCACCCTCTCCCTGTTCTGCAAATCAGTTTACTGAACTCATGGATGAGTTTCTCTGTTCTCTATCTGTATGAGGAAATGCAGTTTTAAGGATATTCTTTCTTCCTCAGACTCCTGAACTTTTTTCCTTGGTGTGAGTGTGGTACTTAAGTGAAACTGTGCAGGTGTTCAGGTGCTAGGGGTGTACCACTTTGTGAAGTTGATCTGCTGGGATCTTTGCTGTACTGAACCCTTCATACGCAGGGAGTGCGAGAATGCATCAATAGCCTTATTTTCCCAGGAAGAAATGCAAAGGTTAGATTTCCCTAGGTTTCACTACTATGTGATAATTTCATGTATTTTATTCTAGTAAGGGTAGCTTATTCTGGATTAGCTAGAATGTAGAGCACTCTCCAAAACGAGAGACTTTTAATTCTCTTTAGGCCCCCTTGCTGCTGTTCTTTCCCCAACCACTGTGTTCTTTTGAGTAATTGTTGTTGCCTTAAAGATGAGTTTCTATGCCTGCTGTGACATTCAGAAAATATAGCATGCTTCTTCTGAACTTGTATTGCTCCTGTTTTGGTGGGAGTTTGAGCTGTAATTTTCCTGTTCTAATGTATTTGATACTGAAATGGCTTTTGGGCTGGTGGCACATATCTTGGTTTTCAAAAGTAGAGATTGAAAAAAAATAAACCCCCCTGCTTTGAACATGATTTGCTTGTACTTCTCATTGAACACAAATCACTTTCTCAGGGTTCTTTACTTGCTAAAATATCATGGACTCAGTTCTCAAACCTATGTTTTTCTGTTTTTGTCTTAATGTGAAACTTTCTGAACCATCAATTAGGCTGCAGTTCAGTTTCACCAAGGGTCTTGTCTTGATTCTTGACCTTCCAATGATTGCAATGTCAAAAGGAAGCCAGAATATGGAAACAAGGAATTGAAAACATGAATCACCATGGCAGCCTAGCTGTCGAGCATTAAGGCTTTGATGCAAACTGACACTAGGAGAAGAAATACTTCCCATTTGTTTAAGCATTAGTCCTCTAATGTATCATCTCATGAAGATTGTACAGCAATCTATGGCATAGTTAATGGCCCAGCTAATACAGCTTTTGAGAAAGTAACAAGTACTAACAAGTACCTGTGAAGTACCTGCAAAAATCAGGTTATTTTTCTGTTCACTATCTTATGCTGCCTTGACTTTTTTGGCATCTTTGTCCTCAAATACCAACTACTGGGCAACTTTTCCAAGTTACTGCCTTTAAAGGAGGGGGATGATTTTGTGTGACCATAGCCTGGAAGTCCAGAAATAAGTTTCCTCGATGCATTGTGGACAATCTGTATGATTTTTGGACAAGCCATTTAATTCCTTGTATCGGTCTCCAGAATGGAAAAGGAGGATAATAGTGGCTTCCTAATCTGGGATATGATAAATTAGATACTCTGATGTTGTGTGATATAAGTACAAAGTATGTAAAACTTTTGTATCATGCTAGCTGTAAAATTGTTTTCTTAGTGTTTTCAGCTCTTAATCTCTTCAGAGAGGATTTCACAATGTATTCATTCTTGATTTTCTTAAAATAAGCAGTAATTTATTGCTCACAAACTAAAAGAAATCTGTGCTCTAGATTGTCAGCAGCCACTTGGAATTCAAGCCCTTGCTCTGTTTTCTCCCAAATGACACATAGGAATGCAGGTTTTAGGAAGTTAAGTTTTCCTCTGTTAGCAGGCATTCCTTTAGGTGCACAAACTCTCTAGGTGGCAGTTAGCTTAGTTGGAGCCATAAGAGTCATGCCTTCTGTGCAGTTCTTGGTGTAGTGATGCATAGTTACACATACAAAGATGCTTACCTGCTGTGACTTGCAAGCCCTAGGGAGGAAGATGGAATGCAGGTTATTTGCACTGGAACAACTGTGACCTAATGCACTGATTGCTGCCCATTGTGGAGGAGGCAGTGGAGACTTACTGTATAGTTGTACCTGATTTCATCCACTGAACATCTGTCAGATGGTAAAGCTTTTAGTCACTAGTGCTGTGGCCTACTTGCATATTAGTGACCATATGCTTAGAGGCAATATGTCTTGGTGCCACTCCCCCAAGCTTGTGGAGCCATATGCTGAAGAGAATGCATGCATGTCACTATTTTCCTGCCTAGTCACTGTAATGTCAGTGCTGGTAGAGATGGCCATGTGTGACACTTCAAGTGTGGAGACTTGAGAATAAAAGGGGTAGATATTCTGTGCTTTTCCTGGCTTGGAAACTGTTGGAAGGCAGTGCCAGTTTGGAGTTTTGATAGTGCTGTGAAATGCCAGCTGTAGTCTGCTGTGCCTCTAAATGGATCACAAAAGGGAAACTAGGTTCAAAGCCAAACTGCTTTTTACAACAAAAGCCACAGCAGTTGGGGGTATTACAAAGCATTTTAGCTGTGGTCTGGCTTCATAGAGCTTTTCAACATCTATGCAAAATTATTTGTGAAGGTTTTATCAATTGAAAGACTTTAAGATGGAAATGGTATGTACCTTATTGATCAGTATCACCTGATCTAATGTCATTAATTGTGTGCATGTATTGCTGTCCTGTTAAATGAGAATGGAACCTGAAGCTGCGAGGTGATGTGGCATATCTTTACTGGCCTTGCAGAGCAGTGTGCTGCAAAGGTCTTCGACTGCTGCTAAATAAGTTAGCTCTGATTGTGTTTTATAGCCTGCCTAGATCGGAGTGCTTTATGCCACAGGAGCATCACCTGTCTGCCTCTGAGACTTGGCTTGTCTGCACAATGTTATGCTTCCTTGCTAACCTACTCTGTTGGGAACATCTGAACTCTCCACTGTGCAGGATAGACATGTCAACTTCATCCTAGGTGGCAGCAAGATCAGTCCCAGACCAGGATTTCAGGTCTTGCTTGCCTTGAGATCTAGGTGGGAACTCTTATGGAATAAGCTGAGGAAAGAACCTGTGAGCCTTATCTCTCAGCCAGCTGCTCAGCTGGCAAGCTGCAGATGTCCCTGAAGAGGGATGCTCTTGGAAACTTCATGTGCAAACAGTAATTAAAGCAATAAATGTTCTGAATACAAATTCTGTTTAGAGCTGGCTTTGAAATTATTTTTTTCTGCTGAAAGGGGAATGGGGAAAGGAGAACAATGAAAGTGAAAGCCATCTTTTCACTGAAAATGCTGTGTGAATAACTTTGTGGCTTTTAAAGGAAACTGAGCACAGAAAACCTAAATACAAAGTGCTTTGTTGTTTAAGTGAAATTGACACTCATTTTACAAAAGTAAACAAAATGGTAAATATCTAGAAAAACCAAGGATGTCTGTTTCAGTCCTTTTTCTCCCTACTAAATGTTTTTCACTTGGTGAAATTACACTAATCTCTCTTACTTGAAGTTCCAGTAGAATCTAGCATATGATTGGTATTCTTGGAAATGAGTCAAGCAGTCTTTCTAGCTAAGCTGGGTGACTTGCAGTGAGTCCAGCTATTAGGCAGACTGACATATCTTCCTGGAAGAGATTGTCTACTGTGATGTTGTCAGCAGAGTTGTATCACTTGCAAGTCTTCCAGGGCTAATATTTCCAAGTAGGTTAGGGTCAAGGGATATGTGGTGAGGGAGAAGTCACGTTTGTACATTTTGGGGTTATTTTGATTCAAAGTATCCTAATGAAGAGGGCTTTTTAATATGGGCTCAAATTCTGCTGGTTTTGCTGCTGATGAATGGGTAGAAGAAGCAAGTAAGAGTGGATTACTGGCCCAGAGTCAAGCTTCTAAGTGTTAATATCCAGATCCATTGCCATGGCTAAAGAACAGTTCAAAGTGATCTTCAAGTGTAGGAAAGAAATTCATTGCTACCATTGTTCAGCAGAAGTCATGATCAACAAATTGGAAGTGAGCTGCATGATTTTCTAGAAGGGAGGTGTGATGCTTGTAAAGTTTATGCTAAGTTAGGGGACCTTATCCCTCAGACAAAATATCCTTGGATTTTTCCAGTTGTGCCAGTTTAGGAAAACAAGAACAAACTGATGATGGCTGGAAGGAGCAAGGATCACATCCAGAACAGTCTCATCAGGGAATTAGTAAGTAATAGGAAGGGCCTAAATGAAGATAAATGAGTTGAAACAAAAAGAAGAAAAGTGTGAGGGAAACTTAGGAATTTGTATCAGACTACAATAACAAGGCAACTAATCTACCCTGAGGGTTAAACACTGTCATAACACTGAAAGGTACTAAACTAAACATGACTCCTCCATGCTATTCAAAAAAGCACATTTAGTTCACTTTGTAAGCAAGATGAATTGTTCTGAAAGTAAGGTATGTTGGTTCTGTTGTTCTGAGGAAAATGCATCTCAAAAGGGAAGGAATGCAGACGAGGGAGAAGCAGGCACTTAGTTGGCATTTTACAGTAAACTTGAAATTATAAAGAAAGAAATCAAAAAGCCTTTAGTTGTGCCAGTTTTCTTTCTAAAAGATCTTCTTTCTAATAGTGAGCTGACAAATCATTCCTTCATGTTATGTGCCAGTCTGTTCACCTCATTTCAGAGAAGCTAACCTACTACCTCAAAAATAGATGGGAACTAGTCAGATACAGTGTGATGGGATATGCTAAAGGACTTGTTTGACACAGCTGTTATGACACTGCTGATAGGGAAGCTGTGTGTTAGCATAGTCTTCTCAAACATAGCAAATTACCCAACAAGGGGGAAAAGTTGCAGCAGAATTAATCACTACCTGGAAAACAATTTCATACTAGGCTAAACAGGGATAAAAAAAAAAATCCATGGTCTGGTTCACAACCCAAGCCTTGGTTTTAGAAAGAAGGGTGGAGAAATAAAGGAAAGACTGTTACCTCAGGGTGTGACTACAAATCTCTTCTATAAATAAAACATAGTTTGGGGTGGTCTGAACTAAGTAAAGATCTGTGGAACATTTGGCTACTGATTATAAATTTAAGTACCTAGCTTCCTGCAGTTGTTTCCTGGGGACATATGCAACTTGATACTCTTCCAGTATCCTTCCTTTCCCATACTCAAGAGGGAGTGAGTGGGAGGATATATTAGTACCTTGCAGGTAAGGATGTAACACAAGTATGTATATCAAGCATTGAAACCAAAATTAACTTTAGCCTGTGTCTGACTGTTTCCTTGTAATATGCACTCTGGCATTTAAAGGGGCACACAGAGAAAAGACTCTTCAAAATGCAGTGCTTCTGTGGATTAAACACTTGCTGATAGTGTCCACTTTGGGGCTATTCTGTGATACTTGCTGGATGGAAGTAGCTTTGGAAGTAGCTTTTTTCTAAAAGGGGTTAATAGGGTAATATGTGCTTGAATCTCATGTATTAAATCAGGTACTGTGATGAAATAGATAGTGGAGGGAACCGTTAACTTGCAGAAATGTTTTGTTCATGTTGAGTAGGAGACAGTCCTGAAGTTAGGAAGTTCTGGGGCTCAGAGTTCAGTTCCTGCTGTGTGTTCTTTGGCAAGGCACTAAACCAAAGATCTATAGAAGCTTTTAGTGTTGCATTCTACAACACTGCCACTTCTCAAAGGTAGTGGTCATCTAGTGGAGCAGCAGCCGCTCAGCTCCACCTGGCTTTTGTCTGCAATTTAAGGCAAATACCTTAAATCTGCTTGGTGGAAAACGTGTCAAACAACAATAGTATGTTACAAATGTCAAAAGGGTAAGGTGTGTACCTTGGTTGGTACATGCTAGCATCCAAAAATTTCTTTTGATGTTTAAATCGGGTGTGCCTCAGTAGCCCAGATATAAAATACAGTTGCTGCCCTGACTCCCAGGGACTTTCATGTGGAGAATACTGTGTAACATGAGAGAGTTTGTAAACAAATGTAACAGCTCTGAGAATGTATTAGAAACGTTGTTCCCTGCCATGTGCTATTGATCTTTGCTTCTATTAAAAAAAGCAAGGATTGTTCAAGTTCAAGAAGTACTAGAGTTTAGAAATAGAGTATTCAATGTCTCATTTTGCAGAATTTTCCAGACCTAGTTCCTCCATTAAAAGTGCTACTAGTTAGAGATGTGTTCCTTGTTGAAATGTCTTTCTTTTTAAGCCTGTAAAGTGGATCTTTCGGGAAAAACTTAAATGCACTTTTTAATGCTGCTTCCTGAATGACAGTGACTCAATAGAACAGAAAGAAACACTATTATATGCAGCATAGCCTTTCTTCAAAGGAGGAGGAGAGGCTATTTTAACAGTAACTTTAGAGCTGTCTCTAAGGCAAGTGAAGAAGCATCATCTCTTCAGTTCCCTATAACTAGACTGGATGTAGCCTTGGAGACTGTGCTATATTTCCCCTGGAAATAGGGTTGAAATTCAGAAAGTCAGTGGCAAAAGCTGGCAGAAGCCATTGCAATGGGAAAGAGGTCTGAATTCAAACACTTGAAAGAATGGAGTCTGCTGTAGCATGACTGGACCAGCCTTAAGGTCTTCAAGTACTTTTTTGCGTAATTGCTAAAGCTTTCTCTTACTCTGATAGAAAGTAAAAGTAGATATCCAGGTGTTTAAGCTTGTAAATGAGAAAAAATGGTTTTGAGCACATTATTGTGGAGGATAACACAGTACTGTATATCTAACATTGTTCCTGCTCTTAAACAATTCTAGTTGATGCAAGGAACCTCTTTAACTCAAACTATACTGTTACAATGCAGGCAGTATAAAACTTCCAGGGCTAAATTAGCGTGCAAGTGTCTTTGTCCAGAGTTGCAAAATGAGTTCAAGCCACAGACTGAAAAGACCCTGAAATCAGGATCCTGTGGTGGTACCCCTTAGCTTAAGGAGGCTAAAAGCAGTATTTCCTGACAGGGACTTAATTTTAATAAATGTCCTACTCCTGGGGAAGTGGTATGATAGGACACGGATGCAGAAAGAAACTAATGTGCCTGAGCTCATCTTTCCTTGGTAGGTGCTTTCACACTGCTGTAAGAACCTGTTATGAGGCAGCTGAATAGCTAATGTGGAACAGCTGAGTTGCATGGAGCTCCAGGTTGAACTAACTGTGTGCTAACCTGTTAATCTACTTGTGTCCTAGAAGGCCAAGCTCTTGACTCTGTGGAAGAGAATATAAACTACACTGCACTTAAAATTGTTGCAATTTATGCATGGTAAGGAAAACTTCTCAGGCATACCTGGGAGGTGGATGATGGTAGTACTATGACCATCTCTGACAAATTCTGTGCTGCCTGAAGGGCTGTAGCATGTGCTGTATCTCTGCATTCAGCTGGTTAGACACTGTGTGCATATTTAATATTTTTGACTTTCAGTTAAATTCCTGATGGAACATGACTGGTGTGAAGCTTCTCCTGCATGGACATGTTTGTTTCATCTATCCTGTCCTGTCAAAGCCATTCACTGCTTAAATCTGAATCTGAGTATTCCATTAGAAGCATCTAATTTTTCAGTACTTTAGGATGAAGAGATTGAGAAATCATTATGAGTGCTTATGATGGATTATGTGAGGTCCCTTAATATAACACTAGCAGCTTTTGATAAATTACCAGCGTGATGTTTTGAAAGGTTTTTTTTTTTCTTGTCAGGATTTCTTTTCGGTCAATCCATACTCTGTTGCTGGCACTCACTTCTGTCTTTTCTTTTTAGGCTTTGGCACTTGGGCTGCTAGTTTGGCCTTGGAGACTTCTGTCATGGTCCAAATTCCCTAGCTAAGAACCTTTCGCAAGGTCTTGGCAGGGTTTAAAAAGTTACTTCTGCTGCTTCTGAGTGACAGAAATGATCCTGGTGTCAAGAGGATATACTAGGCTTTAAACTTTTCTGTCCTCTGGAAGAAGAGACATCTTCAAAGGGACAGGTGCCATTATCTGTTACATATTTAGACCTATGGTAATTGTGCTGTTGCCTTTGTTCTTATACCTACTGCAGGATCAAATACAAAGTATGAAAGTATGATTGTATTAATTAAGAATATAGGCAAACCAATATCTAATGGGAGTGGTGGGGGGCACTTTCAAATAAACCTGCAAGTTTATTCAAGTCAGCAGCTAGTGCTGCTTTTCTGCTGTAGTATCAATCTTGTTTTCTAATAAACTGCATGCTAAGGTGACTCAAAAGAAGATGTGGTGCTGTTGGGAGCCTTTGAAGTTGTGATCCTTTCTGGACTGCATGCCACTATGCATATGCCAAAGTGGAATGATTTGGTTATCTGGACTCCTATTCTTGTCTGGTTGATTTGGTTACCTGGACTCCTGTTCTTGTCTGGCTTGCTTTGTGCTATTAAGTCAAAGCTACATTTTCTTGTAGTATTTACAGGCCTTTGGACAATACATTATGAACCTTCTCCTACTCCCATACATATAGAGAGAAGAGGGAGAGAAACACCCTTAGCTGGCATGCTCAACTGACAGTAGTGTTTCTGTTCCGTCTCTACTGATGTCTTAGATACTCATATTAAGTGACCCCCTTTTCCCTATATTATGCTGTCCTGTACCAGGTTTCTAGTCATGTTCCATGAAAAGATGCATGTACATACATGGCACATATCTACTGTCAAGGATGGTGTTTCCAGATGCAATTAAATGCAGCACTCTGTGACCAAGGTACACTATTACTTCAGCATAGACTGTTCTGTAACATTTGTACCCAGCAACTGAAGTATTTTTTTTGCCAGTACCTAGAAGCATATGTTTTTACAAATATCTGATGTACTTCTATACAACAGATCTATGTCTGCTTATACCCTAGCTATTACTCGGCCCATGTTTATTTTGCCCATTGTGCCATATCCATGTCTTGAATCCACATGTGGACTGCTGTATTCAAGTATCTCCTGTGATGGAAGTAAAATGAAGGTGATTGTGGGTCTAATTTTGCTCATTCTGTGAGAAGAACTTGGGGGTGTAGTTTTGGAGATGCTTGACTTACTCATCTGCTACAGTTTTCCATATGACCTCTCCATAGAGGTTGTTGGGGCTACCATTGTTTAAAAATAAAAGTTGAGCTGAAACAATTCCCCCATTTCATGCTGTGGTTCTGCAACAGATTTTATGGGGCTTTTGTCGTTCATGGGGTTGGGAAATGTTGCTTTATTTTAATTTGTGGGTATTTACTGGGAAAAGACTACAGCTGGGGCTTCTCAGTTTTACTAATAACAGCAGTAAATGAAGATCCATTGTTCTACTTATAAACACAAAATGAGAATGGTCTGCCATGATCAACAAGCAGGCACCACTTCAGTAGCATCATGTGTTTTATTATCCCAGCCCCATAATAATGGAGGTGGAATTAAACCCTGTGCCTGGCATTCACACCTGATACTTGCACTCTGTAGTCAGTTCAGCCCTTTCCTGATCCTACTCTGCCCCAATTTTTAGCATGATCATAAGCACTGCTCAATTTGTTTTGCTCTCTGTAACTCCATGATCTTGTGTCAACTGCTGGGCACTAGTTATCTGTCAAAACCACGGTGCTGATTAGCAGGGAATGCCTAGGCTTGCATGCCCTAGCTTGGACAAGAGACAGCAACGGATTGGGGTCCTTGAAGCTGGCTCGGGGAGAAGCCAGACAACTCTACTTGATCACAAAGTCTAAACAGAGTAATTTAGATGCTTTGTAGTGAAACTGTAGCATCCCTGTGCTGCTTTTCCAAAATGTTTTCCATGTTGCTGGTCTCATTCCAGCCTGGGATTGTCCTGGCATACAACTGAGCTGTAGCCAACTGTGTTTGTTATTCTCTCTATTCACAAGTGCTTCCCTTGGTCTCTTTGGCAAACCCTCTGTACATTTGTCCTGCTTCCTCCAGCTAATTTCAGCATTAGCTTGGTTTGGTAGCTAAGCGTTGGCCCCATTTCTCTGGGTTCATTTTCTGAAGAGTTTATGATCCAATCATTCTGCTGAAGCAAGAGGCAGTAGTGCTAAGTCAACATCGGTGATCACACTTTGGTCTATTTATGTAATTTTCAGTAATGCACAAAACACATTCGTTAAGCCACCTCCCCCTATGCCTTCCAGCAATGTTGCGGCAATGGAAACTTCAGAAGGCAGCATTAGCTGTTGGGTGTGAGTTCATGTGTCCTTTTTGGCAACAAATCTGTGTGATGTTGATCGGGAACTGGAAGACAGCAAGAGTTACCAGTGCTGCTGGGCACAAGCAAAAGTGAAGAGTTATGGGCAATGGAGGTCAAAAGGGACTTAGCCTTCTGTCCCCTTCTCGCTAAAGACAATACAAAGAAATAAGAGGTTTTCAGCAGTGTCTCACAAGTGTATAAATTTCATTAATTGCAGTATAATTATGTAATCACTTCAACAAATGCTGCCTGAATCCTCTCAGGGTGCAGCTATCTAATAAGGCACCAACAGAAATATATCCTGTGATGAAATAGGCTTTATGAAATTTTGGAAGCATCATGTACCTTATGACAGTACCCAGGGACAGCCCTGGGCTGTGTTTCATAAGTATATGTTTACCAGAGAAAATCAGAAGCTGTGGGAGAGTACACCGAAGCAAGGCTCAGTCTGTTCCTGCCCAATTGCTTTCGCTCATCTCATGGTATAAGCATTTTCTGCTCGCCCTTGTCACAGACAGGATAGTGGGATAAATGCTCTGGCCTGGTGTACAACAGTTAGCAAAGTGTTTCAAGTCTGGTTTGGGGTGGGACAGGAGGCAGATTTATCTACTTAATGAGTATAGGTGTAGAGCAGACCAAGCATGTTTTACTTATTTGAGAGAAATTAATGACTATGTTTTATCAATGTTTTTCACATAAGCTATAAGCACCTGTGGTTACGACGGCTTTTCCCAGCCGAGCCTGGATGAGCCTTTGTCTGTCTGTGCTGCCTCTGACACTGTGTTTGTGCTTGAATGCTGTAATGTTTTGTTCGTACAGTGACTTTTTGTTATTTGTCCCACCAGTCTCTTTCAAAGTTGAGTTTAACATAAGCGGCTTTGATCTTGGGTGTATGCAGTTTTGCATAACGTCTTAACCCTGTAGAAATTCTGGAGTGTTTTGCTGTTGATTTCTCTGGATCTAGAATTTCCCCCTTGTTTTCTGCCTCCTCGCCTATCTGTACTGCTGCTTTACACTCCCCTAATCCATTGGCCATCTATGCTGTGTCTGCTGGAGGTGTCTGGGAAAGCTGTGCTGCATCTTAATCTAAGTTCATCTGAAGATCTTTCAGTTTTTCTGGGTCATACCATTTAACTGCTTTCTCTGTAGTTTTATTGCCTTTGTAAACTCAGCATTTACTTTTGTAAGCTTAGTAGGGATAAAGTTTAGCGTGTGAAACAGCGTGCAAAGTAAAGCTATGGTGTAATTTTACGCTGCTGTTTTACTGCTTCTGTTTCTCACAGAAGGGGAAAAACTTTCAGTTACCTGGGAAGGATGGCTCAATGTTGTGTGTGCGTTGGCACCCTGGCCGTGATGGTGCTTGCATGTATTTAACATGTCACTGACCTTGGTTAAACCTCATATTTTTTTGTCATTAGTGGTCAACTTGCTGTAGAACTGTACAGGATCTATCCTCTATCGCTGCAGCATCTCTGTGTATCTGTAGGTTTCACATTGGCAAGTGTTGTTACTTTGTGATATTCAGCCAGGTCTTTGTTTCTCTCTGAGGTGTTAATAGATCATTGGGATGCCCGTACAGGAGGGCACTAGAGCACCCTATAAGCCAGCACTGAATTATGTGTGTGGTTTATGGGTATCGTTAGAAGGGACTTGCATAGTTTTTTATGTGGCATGCGTGCGTTATATATATGTATGCACATGCCTGCAAGAAAGGTGTAGCCCTGACTTTGCAGCTCTAAAATTTTAAAGTATTAGTCCACAGGCTTCTGAGTAGCACTATCTGCATAATAATGATGAAAAAAGGAAGAAAAGAGAGAGGGAAGTGGATGGGAGGAGGCTCCACCCTTAGCATCATTCCTGCTGTTTTAGGAGGCAAAGTGGTGGCTTTAAGTTGAAATGTGCTTGGTGTTTCTGTAGAGAAACCAAGAGGTTTTTTTATTCAGAGTCACAGATCTATTCCTGTTGCATCAAAGAGAAATCTCTATAAGCTGTTGGTACTATTAGAACTTACATATACACGAATAAGTGACAAAACTATTCCTAATGTGAATTTCAACTCCCACCTCTCCCCCAGTTTTGAGCTTTCTCTGCCTCTTTCCCCACCTTCCCATAGCTGTAGGTGAAATGAGATGTGCAATTTTGGTTATTTGCATATTTTTCATTTAGAAAATGGATGCTTTATCAGGTTTGATGGTCAAGGAAAATTGCCTTCGTGGAAATGGTAACTAATTTCTAGGTGACTGATGGTACCTTTCTGCAAGGTTCCCTTCTGGTGCATTCGCCACCAAGAGGGCAATCTTCCTGCCCCAAGGTAGGTCGTGCTGCTGCTGACATACCTGGGGGTTTATTACTATTGGCAGTGAGCTGAGCGGAACGGTTTTTTGGTGTTCAAATCAAGAAAAATGGTGCCTTCCTGTTTTGTGAAGGACTACTAATATTACAGGGATGACTGGTTTCTTTAGGCCTGACCAAACAGTTCAAGAAAAATAGGAGCCTTTTCAAATACAGTCAGGTCTGCTGAAGCAATAGTCAAGTCATTGGTGGAGAGAAGATGAGTGTGTCAGTTCTGGAAGCTGAGCTATTTTGTATCCCAGAGGAATGAATATGCTGATAGTTGGTAGGCCTCCAATGCCTGTAACCGAGAAAAGGACCTGCCTGTTTATTTTCCTTGCTGGAGTCGTCTTCACATTTCTGTGCATTGCGTCCAACGGCCTGGATTTATAATTCAATCTGCGTCTATTTGTTTCTTGACAGGAGAGGATGAAATAATAGCAAGGCTCTGTTTTCTTTATAGCTGGGAACAGATAGCTATGGCTTACCATCACTGTAAACTGTACAGGGTTTTGTGATGTTTCAGATGAATGATGCTACTGCTGTATGAAAGTAAATTGCAGTGTCCTGGAGTGAGTCCCAGGTTATTCTGCTGTTCTCGCGGCAGTTCATTTCTGTAGCAGCGCACTTGCAGAGAAGTATGTCAGGCCAGATTCTTCATTTTGCTAACACCAGCAGTCAGCGTGGCAGAGACAGTGGAATTGGGCTTATTCAAAATTGGTACAGATCCAGTGGATGTCAGAACCTTTTTTGAGAGGTTTAGAGTTCGGAATTGGGAAGCCTTAAGGGCTTCATGCTATACTAGTGGGGTACATGACATACAGCAAGTCACCGACCCGCTCAGAGCTCCAGTTTGGCTGATCAGAGCACAAGGTCAGTATTTCATCCTTCAAATGAGACTGCAGTTAAATAGCACATCACGTGCCACGGGTGAATTTGACCTGTGAGTTATCTTTGTATAAATCTGATAATTCCATAGTTAATTAGGGAACTGGAAATGAGACAAAGGGAATCTAACCATTTTTCTTATCTTTTCTGCATTCTATTACATCTTCTATCTTTTCTGAACTTTTTGAAGTACAAGGGACAAGCAGGTCGAAAATGGGAAGAAAATTAGCAGCACTTGGCCTGGTGCCTGCCTTTACACTGTGTTGATGAGGTTTTAATTGGCAATTCTTGTCTGTAATATAAGATAATTGCAGAGATTTCCAGGAATTGTTTGTAGAATAGGAAGAATCAGACACATCTGAGTTCTACTGGAGAAATTTAATTAAAGACTTTATAAAGTGCAACAGATGGTGCTTTGCTAGTTAGGAAGGCAGGCGTGAGGCCTCTTTGTAGACATTCAGCCATGATGGCTACAGCTTCTGCTCCTTGCTGGCTAGAGATGCTCTGACACAAATCTTCCATTAGGGGACTTGAACAATTCAAGGATGGCAAGCAGTTTATGTTCTGGTCCAAACTGTGAAGAATGGTTTTTCAGAAAGAGAAGTTAGGCAGTCGTAGAGTGAAATTCCTTGTGTGTGTGGCAGGACTACCCTTCCCAACAGGAGCTTTGCTTTCACTGACCTTTGCAGTTGTCCTCAACTCCCTCCCGAAGGGCTTGCAGAAGTGAGAACATGTGTCAATAGCTGTACAGGTTTCTTTATAGATACTCCAGTGGCATGGAGGAAGGAGGATCTATTTGGTTTTCAGACAGCAGTGCTCCCCAATAATTTCGTGTGAGCCAACAACCAGCCTCGGACTGGCTCCTGGGCTGGAATTATGTTAGTATGAAACTTGGAAGACACAAGAGCTCCTCGCCTTCCCCACCCAGTGCCAGTAATCAAACTTATTTCCAAAGTCTCTGGCTTCTGGGAAGTTATAGGAAAAGTGGAACAAAGAGAGGATATTGTAACTTACAGAGAAAAAACAATCTTACCTTTGCAATCTTCATTGGAGCAGGTACTGAACCTCGCATTTTTCATGTTATTTGTAAAAGCACAAGATTATGTTGAAAAAGAAGTTCCATGTCCATGAAATGGCTTCAGGATACAATCTGCTTGTTTAGTATTGCAGTAGAATTATGATTTCTGTTTGCTCCCCAGCAGTGCCGTAGCTTTGATGCAATTTAGCCTTGTACATCTTCAAAGAATTATCTTGGAAAAGGAAAAATGAGCTAGTGGGTAGTGGACACTGCAAGGGAAAATCCTGTTTTAGGAAGAGTTCGTCTGGGCTTGCAAATTTCAGGAAGAACAAATAGCCAGCAAACGGGGAATATTTCACCTAGATGTTGAAGAAAAAGAAGGAATTTGTGACCCTGCGGGGTCCTTTTCATGGGGTCACCTCACTGGGCAGCCAGGCAGATCTGCAAGATGATGACAAGTATACTTTCAAGCTTCCTGCCTACTGGAAGCTTAGAATGTATACATTATGTCACATTTAAATGAATTTTCTCGCTTTTTAGTATCAGTAATGCTGCAGGGGAGCTTCCACGAGATTAACTCTTTGGCCATCTTTTCTTTCTGCAGCTCGGTGTTCATTTCATTTCCGGCTGTGTTGAAAAGTGATTACCTGGGAGGGATTTAGTTACACTGGACTTCAACAAAGGCAACACCAGATGCTCAAGCAACATTTTAAATGTAAGCTCTGAGCTACTGGTTTTTTTATGAACTGTTTACTAGCCCCCATGGCTAATGCTTTGAGTTGGCTGATTTTGTTCTGTAGCCTTAGGATCTTCCTGAGAGGTGAGTGGGTAACTTTCTTATACAGGCAGACTTCTTTTTGGTTTTGGTTTGTTTTTCTTTTTGTAATTGGTGCTGATACTGTTACCTTCTGAAAGCCATGAGGCATTAGAGATGCTAGTTGTTTAGCTCATAACTGATCATGAACTGATGAGTGTGGCTGCTATTTTTTCAAAAGCACAATCTTTTTTAGGAATTCATTTGGGGGAGAAGACAGATAGAGAAGGTGGGGGGATGCATTCACCAAGATGTTTTAATTTTCTAAAGGGAGGAAAAAAAAAATGAACACGTCAATGTTTTGGGGTAACTAGTAATAATACCAAGGTGCTTGTTTGAGTATGGAAGAGATGAAAAAAAAGCCTGGAACTCTCCTCCCCACCCTGCACTCTCATTTTTTGTTGCTCAGGCGTAGGCACACAGAGAAGCCCTTCGTGAGGAACTCCATGTGAAATCCTTGTCGTTACCGTAATGAAGCTCACTTTTCAAAATAAAGGAATTCGTTAGGACACTAGCATACTAGAATCTAAATCTGATAGGCTTGCAAAATGAAAGTAAGAAGTACAAAAAGGGAAATAGTGCTCATTCCATTTTTTAAGTTCAGGTTTTAGGTATCTTGCTCTTTGTCGAGTATTTATCACCTTTCTTTTACGGAATGTGATGTCAAGAGACTTCCTAAAGAGGGATGGGTAAAATTGCCTTTACTGTGTAGACTGGATAACTGAAGTAGAGAAAGATGAAGTATCTTGGTTGAGATTACACAGCAGTACAGTACCTCCTTCATCCCTTGGCTCTTTCCATCCGACTGGGCTGTTTGTGCTCTCTTGAAAACAGGTTTTCAACTTTGTGGCAAACAAAATGTGACCTTTTCAAAAGATAATAAAGACACAGAAAAGGCTCTCTGCTGCCTACAGGGGGTAGTTTGTTTAGTTTGATAAAACATCTGAAATTGGGATTTCCTCCAGAATTTTGTGTTCAGAATATTTATCTAGAAATCTTAAGGGAACAGGTTTTAATTCTGGAAGAGAAACCTTTCCTTAATTTTAGCTACCAAAACTTCAGAATGAATGTGATAATGGACAGGGAAATAGTGTTGATGAATGGAAAAGCCAAGAAGTTAGGTTTATTTCCAGCTTTGGTACACTCTATGTGGCTTTGAGAAGTCGGCTAAGTCAGCTAAGTGTAACAGTAATAATGTTAACAAGGAGCTTATTTGACTGAGGAACATGAGATTTTCTGTTTCAGCTTCCTTCTTAACAAGACGAGCTTAGAATATTTCCTGTTTCTCTTTTAGTCACTACACTGGTGAGATGCTGTGTCCCATTCATAAACACCACTTCTCCATAAAAGCAAAGCATTGTTCGTAAGAGGAAATTACTGTATTAGTAGTATTAGTGCTATTAACACTGTTGACAAAATCGTGCTGATGCTACATTATGGTGTAGTAATAACAGGTGATTTACCTTGGAGTCTTGAATGTTTGTTCATTGTACCTTAAGTTTATTTCTTTTGCTTTCTTTTAGGGACCTCTTCCCTCTCACCAGATTGCAGCATAGACTGCCAGACCCACTGTCTCATAGACTGTAGACAGGGACGTTACTATGCAGCTGGAAACTGCTTGGAATGTCCAACAGGTTTCTAGTAAGTCGCCTTCCTTCCCTCCCACTTGGCACTTACGCTCCTGCAATAAGAAAGTTAAACATTTGGGGCATCATTTTTATGTTGAGAATATTCTGAGAGCTATCTTGTAATGCAGATCGGGGGGGGCCCACAAAGTGTAGTTAGAACCCTCTGAGGTTCTGGAGGGGTCTGATTTGAGTCCATGCTTCTGTGGCTAAAAGAGCACTTGTTTGTGCAGTTGGCAAGGGGGATGTTCCCGTACCTACACAGCGCCCATACTGATGTTGTGTAGATACAGGAACATAGCGGGATGGAAGTCTGAAGAAGAATTCATTTTTTAACTTCATTATTTTTGATCCAGTTGCCCTGGGGGACAAGCAGCTCCCAGGAAATGCCCGCTGGGAACATCCAATGAACTTACTGCTCAAGCAGACGTCACAGCCTGCCAGGTAAGCTAAAGGACAGGGGAAGAGAGCAAGCAGGTGAAGTAGTACTTTTTGCCTCTACTTCCATGTATTTTCAATCATCGTGCTTCTTTGAAGTCTGCTTTGAAATTTTTCAGGAAATTCCTGCACTGGATTTGGCTCTGATTTGGCTTAGAGAACGCAGGTTGTTCTTACAGGTGGAGAGCAAGCAGCACTCCCTCCATTCATTGTTTACACCACTGACAATAAAAAGCATGTTGGGAGCTCTCAAGAGGATGTAGGCCAGATTTTGAAAATGATCCAAGATCCTTGCTTTCTGGCACTTCTGGCTGAGGATGTCTGAAATTGGTGTTTTACATTATTCATGGAAAGAATATGTTTTTCTGTGGATCTGATGCTCTTTGTGATCTCACTGCAGCTTTGTCCTAATGGCTATCTCAGCCTAGAGAGTGGAGCAGGGTGCCGTGCGTGTCCAGATGGTTATTCATGTGATCCACGTAGTGGTGTGCAGAGGAGCTGCAGTCCTGGTCAGTATTCGCCAGAGGGAGAGTTGGAATGTCGCGAATGTCCAGAGAGATATGTCTGCCCAGATGGACGGAGCAGACAGGTACAGAATGAGCACGTTATTCTCCAAGGGCAAATTATAATTCTCCTGGATAGGCAGAGCCTGACCATGAATGTATTGTCAAGAGAAGACAGGCTTCCCTGGCTTAATAGTAGGATACGGACCTTTCTTTATCAAAGAAAAGTATTCAAAACACTTCAGTGGTATGGTAGATCTAAGACCTTCCACAAGAGCCTGCATTAAGAGAAATAAATATTTCTCACCTAAATTCTGAGAAAGTTTTCCAATCACCTGCCACCATTAAACCCCTCAGCTGAGGACCTAAAGAAGCTTGGAGTTTGAAATACCATTTTTACTTCTAAAAATTGTCCCTGGAGAATAGAGCTGAAGCAGTGCTGGGAAGGGAGGAGAGGGCAGAGAAAGAGGAAGCGTGAGATAAAATGCAGTGCTGGGCTTTTTCCTGACTCAGGCCTCCCCGGGACACAGCTTTGGGCAGCAATGGCCACTGGACCTTCTGGTGTCATGAATTTGTATTTCTTCCCCTTAGCATTGTTTGGCTGGTCAGCAGCCGAATCCAAGCCGCACTCATTGTGTAACCTGCACTCCTGGTTCTTTCTCAGCTGAAGACACTCTGCTGTGCCAGCCCTGTCCAGCAGGTAAGTGTATCTCACGAGCATCTTCTTTAGTCATTAAAACATAGAACTTAAGGAGACTAAAATGACACTTTGCTCTGGTAAAACTTAGCTGGCAGTATTGGAGCAGAGATAGGCTCCTTGTGTCACTGTACAACTGGAGGTTAAAATACAATTCCTGAGATAAAGCAGATGCTGTTAAGAAGAGTTCATGAAAAGCAGAAAATAAAAATGAGAGAGCACCAAGAATCACGGCTAGCTTTGATAGTTGTCGCACTTACTGGGTTTATGGGGAAGGTCCAGCTGATGTAGCGGTGGGACATAAACTGGTACGTCTGAATGTGCAAGTGTTGCTGAGCAATGAGGGAAGCTTTTGCTTTCTCTTTCCACACAGGAAGCAGCTCTCTCACTCTGTGATTTTAACTGATCATCTGTAAAATTGATTCACGCGCAGTTATAGCTTCCTCCACTTCAGGGCCTTGATTCACTGTCCATCACAAATACCCATATATAGCAGGTGCTGTATTCCCAGGGGCAACTGTAGGCATTAGGAATCAAATATGGGCACACTGTGGTTTTCTTACCTATTTTCTCTTTCTGTTTGATGCTCTCAAAGAAATCCAAATAAGCCCGTGTTTAGGAAATTGTAGTGTGTTGTCTTTGGGACGTCACAAATTCCTCACTGAGATGCTGATGCAGGGTTAGGTAGCAGGGGAATAGACTAGGAGGGACTATGTTTTTGTTGTGAAATGATTATCTTTTGAATTATGGCAGGCATAGAATGTCATTTCACATGATTAATCAGCCAAAAACATCCCTCAGGGAAATGATGGAGTAACTTGGGAAGCCACCTTAAGTTATGTTCTGTGAGTGTTTGCTATTTGGGAATAATCCTGATACAAAAACCTAAAGCTTTGTATTTGCCCAGGCTGGTAGCCTGCCACTCTTCAGTGAGAGTGCAGGTTAAGCTGTTCTAGTACTGAATGACCACTTGGCATAGTTTCCCCATAAAGAAAGAGTTTTCTGCAGTATTAAAATCCTGGCATGTCTCCTACATATGCCAGAGAATGAGTATAAGCCTAGTGAGGATTTGGTAGTCCAAGGTTAGCTTTCTGTTGTGCTTGTTTCCTGTGATAAAGTGTGTTGCTTTGGTATCCCTCCGGGGCCCTCCATGTAAATTCTGTTCCAGTCTTCAATGGTAACAGGAAAAGTTCAATGTTGCAGGTAGCAGCAGTATCACTGATAATTCCCTCCACATACCCTCAGACTTTAATTTATATTTCTTAGCCCACCTGAACCCTAGTAAAAAGGCCTTATAGGGAGAGCATGGTGTTGCTGTGGATTTTTAAAAGGATGTTTAATGTCACTTACAGGGATGCAGTATGTGATCTGCAGCCCTACCAGACTTTTCTCTCCTGTAAGCCCTGTACTGCATGTAAAGATGAACTATTTAATGATGAACAATTCCAGGTGCCTTCTGCAGAGTCACTGAACTCAGTAACTTGATTCTTATGTCCGTAATTAGAATCCCTGTTATTAAATAATGAAGAGTCCGTATACTCTGGGTACCTTACACGTTGTCCAGTAGAAGGAGAAACAGAGTAGCTAAAGAGATTGTGCTAGACCAAGATCTCAGTAGTTTAGATGCAGTTATAATACATAGGTGAGAGAATACAACAAAGATTTTCTCTTATTTCTAGTGTCTGTGGTTAGGTACAAATAGCAAATAACACATTTCTCGTGGGGTCAGTCATACACAGTAAGTTTTGATGGTTTTGTTGATGTGTATCGTATTACACTTAGTATTTACTGTGCTCTGTAGAAGGCCAGGGAACTAATTGTGGCTCCATTAAAAAAAATAATCAGGAGACGTTGGCTTCTTTGGACTTAAGGAAGTATTTATAAATTGTACTTACCAAACGTTTGAACAAGCAAACAGACATGGGCAAGTTAGAGCATGGATTTTAGAGTGACAGATTTGCTACTGTATTATTATTGTTTATAGCACAAGATCAGCCAAAACCTGCCATCAGGTTTCACCCCCAGTGTATCAACTACAAAACCTGGAGAGAGCAAGTGAAAATCTTTGAGGAGATGATCAACAGGTTAAATACGTGCAGAATATCCCATGCTGAAATGCAGTGCTTTGGGGTTAAAATTAGTCCCTCTTGTGTTCTTAAATATGAATAAGTCATCCAGCCCAATTGCAAAGCCCTTAGACAGTAAGGGTTTGAATACCATCACAAGCAGGAGAGGGGCCTGAGGATTCCCAGCCTTCTTTTCCATGGTTTGACTGACTTTAATTATATATAATCTTTGTACTTAGTATTGCGTGCATGTGAATGAAGTGTCATTGCTGTGCTGATACATAGCAACATATTTCAGCATAGCAGTGGCACTTTCATGCCACAGTTAAGTCCTTTTTTCTTTTTTTTTTCTTTTTTTCACTCTTCAAATATCCATCTGGCGTTTAGTGAAGCATTTGATAATGAAGTTCTACAAAATCTTACTTGGAAAGAGTAATTAATTCTAGCTGGATATGAGCATTTCCTTGCTAAACAGTACAGCTGGCAGAAGGATTTTAAGTGAAAGGTGCTGTATTGATCTGGGGACAGGAATGTGGTCCTTAAAGCAGTATCAGGAACACTTAAGCTAATCTTTAATCCCCATGATGTTGGAGAGAGCAGAAGAAATGGAGTATTAAGAGAGAACAATTAACTCTAATGATGCTAACTAATAAAACTAATGTGGATATTTAGCTTGAAATTTCATTGTATGTTTTGAATTTAAAAATGTCATGATGTATTAAACGCTTGTATTATCTTTGCCAGCTCAGTTTTACAATAGGAAGAAACATTTTTAGACAGATTATTAATGAGAATTTATTTTTCAAATCTTGTCAAAATTTCAAAACCACAAAAAAATTGAACTATCTGTAATGTCCTGCTTTTAAATAAGTGACCTGCTGTTTTCTTCCCTTGATTAAGTCCATGCATCTCTGCTTATATTGCAGAACCAAGCGATTTATTACAGGCTTCACAGCAGCTTTGTTTGTATTCCTGAAATGAACATGTTCTTGGATATAAAAACAGTCAATCATTTAAATGGCACCCTTCAACAAATAAAAGCTGACTGAAATGCTATTGAAATTCTAGATCTCAAGGAAAATGTTAAAAATCAAGCAAACCAAGAAAAAAAATGTAAAATTCCATAACGCCTTCTTTTTTTTTTATCGACTTGCCATAAATGCTTAAAATGATTTGTAAACTTGAATATTCGCAGTTTGAAAATGTTACTGAGTTTCAAAACTTTCTTTTAATTTTTTGTTGGTTAGCTGTAGTAGAAAGCGATGGTCCTAGATTTCTGCCCTGTGCTGCTTGAGCTTTGTCTTTTCTCAGTGTAAACACAGGAAAATCTCTTGTCTGTCTAATGCAGTGACCTTTTGAATGTTCAAGTGCTTTAAACATCTTAAAATGTCTTTTCTGGAGCAGGTTCCTTTGCTTCCTCTAGATAGCCCTTACCCCAGTGCAGGACAATTTAGCTGCTGACATATATTGATGTAGTGAGTAAAGGGGTTGGAATTGGAGGGACAGACGGGCATGAATGGGCGAGGTTTATCCATCTTTGACTTCACCTGTTACTCAGTTTTGCTCACTGCTGTGAAAGACTTTTTTGAAATGCAGCCTACTGGAATGGCCTCCTTTTCCATTCCTTTAAATGAATCTGCCATCTCATTGCCATTAGGTATAAAACCCTTTTAATGTGTAAGCAAAGAAAGTGCACTTACCAGCCAGCAATCCTGTGCAGGTTCTCAGCTGTTCTCATCAGGGACCATCCTGGACTTTGCTGCTTTTGAGCTCACAAAGCTTAAATAGGCTCTGGGAAACGGTGTAGTGCTGTATTTCTTAAGACCTGTTTTATTTTAGGACACTACTACCACCTTAGCTTTGCCTTCAGCTTGTGCTAATAAATTCTTTTTATTTGGACAGTGTATTAGCTTAGACCGAGTACCGTGCTGACACAATTAGTTCTTCTGTTTTTATTTTGGAGGTGGTTTGTATCCTGCTAGATCAGAGCACGTTCATGTCTGCCTTCAGAGTGCAACGTTCATACACCGTGATATGATTTAGCCACCAAATACTTGTGCTTCCCATTTGTCCCATGCAACATACACATGTGTAAGCGTGCAAGAGACCCATCACCACTCTACTCTGAGTCGAGTTATCCAGAATGTCGTCTCTGAACCACGTGTCATTTTCTTCTTCTTTATAGGTCACTTCTGTTCTGATGGCCTTGCAGTCCCTCCATGCCCAGCAGGGAGTTTCAAGCCCAAAGAGGGACTTCACACACCCAGCAGCAGCTCCTCATGCTTGCCAGGTCTGTATCATAAAAGATCTTAATTTTGGACAGTGTGGGTAATAATTCTCACTGTAAATCACACTGTTAAGTAGACTCTTACGAAGAAGGGGCTGGCGGTTACAGTGCTTATTTACTCGGCTCTGGCTCAGGCAGTCCTAGAGCTCTGGATGAAAGGAATACCCATGGAATCTCCTATGAGTCACCAGATTTGTGGTGAAGCATTCCAGAATTGCAAAGCTGTTAAATCCAGAAGTGCTCACTGTCCGCTTACTTCATTGGAACTGCCTTTATGAATATGGACCCTGCTATTTAGATATCTGCCCTATGCAGAGATTTCAAAAAAGTTGCAATGGAGGGAAAAGGTTACTGTGCTTTCAGTAGAAGGAAAGAAAATCAAGGAGCAATCTGAAATAATATGCTGAAGTCATCCAAGAGGTCAGTTGTGAAGCCAAAGTCAGCAACTGGCCTGCTGTTAAAGCTTATTCAATTGTGTCAGCTTTGCGTGTGAGACACTGTTTTTAGCACTATTAGTCCACTTTGAGGAGATGTGTTATGCTGTAATGCAGACTCATTTTCAAGCTCTTTTATGAGTGGAACAGAGGAGTAACATAATTAAAGTTGACCATACACTTTCCCTTTGGGAAAGGGGTTCTTTATTTGCATGTGTTTGAATCAATCACAATAGTCCTTGGCCCATTCTTGCAGCAAGGGAAAGTTAGATTACAGATTAGGCAAAACTTTTTTTATTGTAACAGTAAAGCATTGGAATTTATGCCTTCAGAAGCTGTAGAATCCCTGCCCTTAAGAGTTTTTAAAGTGCCAAGAAGATGAAGCAGCGTGTAGTGTTCTGAAATGCATGCAAGGAGGTAGGCACGAGGCTTCCACGGGTTTCCAGCTCTATTTCTCTGAAGTTCCCTTCTAAATATTTTTCTTTTGGTTTGGTTTTCTAAATCGGTAGAACTTTGTTTGGCATACAGTAGGACTAATGTTTGGGAAAGCTGTTGAAAGTGACTAGATTTTGCAATTTGGTAACGGATAAATTAATTTAAAAGGACAGAATAATACAGCTTTGCTAAAGTCTTTTCTGCTCCTGAATCTTTGCTTAGACACGGGAAGGGAGACCTGGCTTTCTGCGATAGTAATCACATGTTGCTGAGGTGAGCTCTGCCTGTTTTTGAACATTTCGGATTACCTCAGGGTCTCTCACAATGGTACTATAAATGCCTCTCTCTCCCTAACACTGCTGTACAAATGGGAAAATAGAGTCAGAGGGAGATTCAGGGGTTGAGCTCGATTCACTAAAGTAAACTTCGGCCCAAGTCCAGAATGTTTTTTCCAGGGTCACCAATCACCAGGTGCACTGCTAGGAGCAGAAACCACTTTAGGTTGCTCAGTTGCTCAGTCTCCCTTTACATCTGCGGGGCTCTTCCCCTCAGACACATACATGCGCTAAGAAAATAATTATTTCCTTCAAATCAAGCCATATATTTTTCTGTTTGATCATTTCTTTTCTAGCAAATGACTCAGCTACTAAAGTGTCTCGACTGTTGAATGATTTTTTTACTCAGCAACTAAGTCTAGGAAATTGCTGCTTTCCGCCCACTTCTGAAATTAAAACCAGAAGTGCATTTACATGGTGCAGCAAGGAACAAACCTCACATCTCATCAAGACAGCAAAATTCAAGAGACAGGGCCAGTGGCACCTGAACAAACACTGTAGAAGCTGCAAAGTAAATTAGATTTTAAAAACTCTTTCGGTTTAATAATGTAAGCTGTTATGCTATGCCTGTACTACTTTATATAATGATGTTGTCAACTCTCCTAAGGAACACTTGGCAAAGGTAGGACAATGCCTGCTGCAAAATAGGCAGGGGATACATGAATAAACTCTGACAAACCATGTAATATTTCAAGTATACTACCATGATGGCTCAGATGGTATTAGCCTGTGTCCACCATTTACACTGCAGCGTGTTAAGTGTGACATACTTAGCCCTCAGCGTTAACCAGGTTTTGTCTGCATCACATTTATTGCAGAGCAAGTACATGGGCTAGCATGGTCCCGCAGAATAGATAATATCTGTAAATCTGTGCCGTGATTGATCTCATATGAAGTGTCCAGGCAGCCATGCTATTAAGTCTGTTCTGAACTCCAAAGGGAGGCATCATCTCCAGAAAGTCAGGCAAGAAATGGAAATTTTATGCCCTTATAGCCAAGTGGCATGGATTCTGGTTATATAAAATGGCAGTCCCGCTGGGTTTGCTAGAGGTGCAGATCCACATCATGAAGCTTTTGTCAGAATAAGGCAATTTTTAAAGGGTCCCAGAGCACCATGAGGTTGCAGCCCCCCTCAGGTGTGTTGATTCAGTGCTCAGAGGTGTGGAATTTTATAGTTTTGAGAAATGCAGATCTGGTCATACTGAGGTTTTTGAAGCTTGTATTCATCACTGCCATGCGAGTAAATGTAAGGGCGGAAATAATGAGATTTTTCTAGGTGGTGGGAATGAGCAAGTGGGTGGAAGGCAGAGGGAGAGAGAACCCTTGAACTTGCTTTGCACCCTGAGGAATCCTAATCTGGACCTACGCCTTCAATCTGTGGAGGGGGCAGCCTAGATTTTAATAAATCCTGACGCTTTTGGGAGTGCTGTAAGTCTCTATTCTAGCCTCCAGAGGCATGTGCATACTGGTGTATGCTTGAGCCTTGCCTTGACAAGCATTTGGAAGGCAGCAGGGGTTCAACCTGGAAGTACTCCAGGGAGCTGCTATCATCAGCCAGTGTTTTCCCTTCCCCCCGAATTGCTCTGTTTGCTTTGTACTGTTGAAAGGCACGACTCGGGAGGACAGCAACTACTCCTGTGCTGAATTTGTGTTTCCTTCTTGCGAAATTAAACATTTGGGGACATATTGTAATGAAATGCACTTAGTACCAGTAAGGGATTCTTGTTTTATTATGTATTAATCTTACTAGTGTTCCTTTAAGTTACAGTGCAAGCATCTTTTGTTTAACACATGGGATTTTAGAGATCATCACAGCTCAAATTGGTTGTCATTCAAGCAGCTATCCATGTGTTTGTACTGAATGTGTCTCCAGTCTGTGAAATCCGTTTCTCTCTCTCTGCATTCAGAATGCAAACATGGAAAGAGCTCAGCTTTCGTGGAAACCTCAGGCTCTCTTACAACTGAGACCTAAGCGTTGTGCTTATTTAATATACCTGCATCAGAGTGTTTTCAGGCTGATGTTTTTGTTTATTTTTAAATGTATCTCATTTCTTCTCAGAACACAGTCCAGGTGGTTTTACTGCTTCCATCAGCCACTCAAACACAGTAACATTCAGCTAATCCAATACCACCACCTTCTGGCTTTGCAGTAACTTTATTGTTGTTATGAATGAACCTCCATCATACTTTCTTCGTGTAGGTGAAAGCAAAGGATTCATATTTTGTGGGACCCTCTTTTGTCAGTAGGTCATGCTCCCTTTGGGACCTTAAATGTCTTCTCTCTCTTTAGGAATTGGGTTGTGTTTGAAGTGCCCTGCTGGGTATTTCTGTCCTGCTGGAGCAAGTTATCCAGTTCCATGCCAGCCCGGTACATACAATCCTCTCCAAGGACAGGATGAAGCTGCTGATTGCAGAGCCTGCCCAGCAGGGAGAGCTTGTACTCAGGCTGGCTTACCCCAGCCTGACGCAGAGTGCTTACCAGGGTAAGCCTCGCTTGTTTTCTGTGCTTCTGTTTATGTCTGTGCATATATTTCACCTCCATTGTTTTTGCTTTGTGCGTAGGGAGGTGCAGGTGGCATCCTCTGCTATATCAAGATTTTATTGCAGTTTCTGGTAAATCAGTGCGGTGTAGACTGTTCTGGTGGAAAGCACTGCTGCCTGCTATTGCCACAAAATAGGTGTTAAAAATAGACAAGAATGAAGCTGGGCCACACATCCCATGGTGATGAACAACGCGACCTGGTCAATAACACACTTTTCTTTTGGTCAAAAAAGCATGACACAACCGGTCCGTTTACAATGTTTCATTTTCAGTATTTCTGCATTATTTGTTGTCAGTTACGCTGCTGTCAGTCACAGCATCAAGTGCTTCAGCTTTTTCCCATCGCAGCGTTCACCCTAGTATTCTGGTAGGACACAGAGTTTGACTCGCTCTTACGTGAAAACATTTGTCTCAACTAGCCTTCTGTGTTTTGTTAGGTACGTGTGCCCAGCGGGGTCATCCAGCCCTCATTTTCCCACCAATGCCTGTCCTCCAGGAACAGTTGGCAATGATTTCAACCTCTTTGATAAGTCCCAGTGTGAAACGTGCCCCGCTGGATTTGTCTGTGTGAGAGGTAGGTGGCTTTATGACAAAGTGGTACCCAGTATCACAGAGCCTACCAGTAAGTATTAGAGCAGGTCAGTGAGGTATCACAATGATGGTAAATGGGAAAGAGTTGCCCTTTAGTGTTACTGCAGAGACTGCCGTGCCCGCTGGACAAGTAGATTTGAATTTTACTCTGAAGTTTTCTCTTTATGCCACCCATGGTTACTGTTTTAACTTCATGACCTGGAAATGGCCAGTTTTTACAGTCTTCAACATTTTTAGCTTATTGGTGGCCTTTTCACTTAACGCCTATGCCAGCTTTGGACAGGGGTACTATGCAGCATACTTGAGTTGAAGAATAATTGCTTTAGTAACCAGTTCTGTGATGGAGCCTCTCATCAATGGTGAAGTAATTATTGTTATCCCATTTTAAATAGAAGAAAGGCTCAAAATGAGGAGAAGACTTAACTCAGGGTCATCTAGCAGGGCTGAAAAGAGAATGCTGGAACTGGATTGTGTGAAGCCAGTATGCTGCCCGTTAGGCTACTTAAATTTGTGTTTACAGGAACAGGAGGGAAGCAGAAGCCTCCAACTCCATGCCCAGTTGGACACTACTGCCCACCAGGCACAAAGCACCCGATGCAGCACAAGTGTGCCCCAGGCACCTGGAGCAATAGGACAAGCCTGACCTCAGAAGAGGAGTGCTTACCGTGCCCTGCAGGCTGGTTTTGTGTAGGAGGAGCCCATATTCCTACTGGGATGTGCAGCTCAGGGCACTACTGCCCTCAAGGTAGGCAGCTTTTCGCAGGAATGAAGGAGATTCAGTTTATTTCTGTATTCAGAAATTTTGTGACCTCTGGTGAAGTCACACGCTGACTTTATCAGCATGTTTTTTTGCACAGAAGTATTTCAGTGTGGAGTTTGATAGCAAACTGTCTGTTCTGTATAATCAATACTTTATGGTGTTTGAACTGAGCGTGTTGGTGTCATTATTTTCTTTCTCTTAACTTGCAAAGAATTGAAATGCACAGTCAAGTGTTTGCTACAAGCACAATTCTAAATTTGAAACTTCTTACAAAGATTCTGCAATATTTGCTTAAATGGTGATTTTTTTTTTTTGTGGTGATTGTTCTCAGAGCTGAGAGTGGTGATTTTATACATAAAAATATGTATTTACATGCAACTCATAAATACTTAATAGCAATGAAGAACAGGGGGACTTACTGCCTTCTGTCTTCAAGGCTGTATTAAGAATTAGGATGGTTCTCTGCTTTTTTGGAAAGGTACGTGGAGGGGTACGCAGTACCCCTGCCCTGCAGGAACTTACAGTACCAGGCTGGGAAATGGCAGAGTGGAAGATTGCAGCGTTTGCCCTGCGGGAGCTTTCTGCACCAGTGGGACCTCCAAGCCAGTTCTATGCCCAGTGTAAGTACACTGAACGTGCTGCGGTAGTTGTGGGTCTCTGACACATGCAGGTAGAAAAGAAAGTATTTCCACGTGGCATTTCAGAACACTTCTGATTTCAAGTAATATCTTTGTGCACCAGAAGTGTTTGCAAGTTCCTTTCACGTTGAATGTTACTGGGTGGTCCAGGCAAGTTTTTTCTGAATTAGGCAGTTTCTTGGCTCCAGAAATGGTGGATTTCCTCTATATAAAAGACTAAGAATGCAGACCAGAGCTGCACTGTTCTTTTCTTCGTCACTTTGCTGCCATTTGTGACTCTACCTTCTATTGTATTTCCTCCTGCAGAGGAACCTATCGCATGGAGCATGGTGCAAAAGTGGCAACAGACTGCATCCCTTGTCCTGGAGGGTATTACTGCCCTGAGCTTGGCACTGTTACTCCTCGAACATGTGGTGCCGGCAACTTCTCGGTAAGTAGTGATAATTTTATCTTGGCATTTGTTCAGCGTAAGGGATGAATTTTGGCAGAAGGGGCAGCTTCAAGGGGAGGTTGAGGCTTTGAGTGCCTCAAAGGAGGCACCAGAATGAGCCCATCTCCCTTCATGATGAGTCTCAGTATTTGGGTGATCGTGTACAGTGCTTTAAACAATATTGGCTGCTTGTGCTTGACCCTTTTCGTGAAAGTGCCAGTCTGGAGAAGACACCGGGAATGTTCCTATGCAATCAGGTTTGGAGCTGCTCCAGACATTATGCTAAAAGTATGTATCATGTATGCAATACTGCTTTTGCTGTTATTTCCACTCCAGAGGCTTGCACTAGCAATCTAACTACATCTGTCATGTGTCTGGCAGTGTGTAGTTGTGGTAGATACTTTGGATTTTCATGATGTATTTTAACCCTTTTCACTTTAAATATTGCCGGGGAGTGGCAGAGAGCAGATACTTGTATTTAGGTCCTGCTCAAAAGTAAGTATTTGATTGCAGTGGAGTTAAACTATCAGTTGACTTTGGAAGGTAAAATGGTAAGATGGAGCCAGTGATGGCACAACACTTCTTGCAAGCGTGTGCTAAGGCCTTTTTCTTATTTATCCGCTGCAAAACTGTCATGAATAATTCTAGTGATAATTGCTGTATTTCCTTGTTGATGGGAAATGGGCTTGTCACTCCTGTCAAATGGCCCCAGTATCTCTATCCAGGACAGTTTTCTGTCGCTGCACAGATTTGGCAGTTATGACTGGAACCCTTTATTAAGATTGAAGAAGAGAGAAACGATGAATGGAGATTTATGTATGGCAAATAGACCTAGATTATTTCTTGTTTGCACTTCGGAGTTCAGTGTAACAAAGAAAGATGAGAATGCGTCTGCATTTTTTTCTGCTCCTGCTGGCAAAGGGTGTTGGATTGATGGTTCTGAGGATCAGAACCTTTTACATGGATAATCCACAAGCAGCGATGGGGATTACTACTCGCTTGGGAAGCACTGGCTTTCTTGCCTGCAGGGTGAATACACTGAATTGCGTGGTGTTTGTTTTTCATAGGTTAGGTTAGGTGGAATTTTTAAAGGGAAGTCTTTGCGTTTCCAGTAGTATTACTGAGCATAACAGGGAAAGTTTTATAAGTGCAGGGTCCTGTCGTGAGTTCCCAAGGGTGATGTGGCTCAGTGGCCATGTTTTAGTGGACTGTTTTCTTTACTGATAGGGTCTGCTGTAGAGTTGGTTGCATTACTTTCCTTTGTTTTGTGCCTCAACACAACTTGCCGAATGTGCAGGGATTCTTTTGCTCTCTAGAGGTGGAACCATGTGCATTTCATGTCACAGGACCAAGGCTCAGTCTCCTGCTTGCCATGTCTTGTTGGACATTACTGTGCTAGTGAGCACACCAGCCAGCAGGTGATGCTCCTTGCTATGATTTGCCCAGCGGGTCTCCTGTGCCCAGAAGGACAAGCAGTTGTTCCAGATGCCAGTGCAAATGCCTGCCCAAGAGGATACTACTGTCCCCGGGGAGATGCTGTAAGTGAATCTGCTTTGGTCCTTGGGATTCAGTCTTCTCTCATTTAGTCAGCTGTACAGTTACAGTCTGCACTGTGATTAGTCTTGCTATGGGAGCCTTTCCTAATAATTTTTTAAATTATTTATGGACTCCCTTGGTGTTCATAGATCTTAGCAGTATTTGCCCTACATGAAACTGTTCATAATATTGGGGTAACATTTTCTGAGGTGCTGTATACAATACAGAGGATTGGATACCCATTCTATTATACCATCTTTTCAGCATTGATACCAGATTCCTTGTGTCGCTTTTCAGTGTTTGTTCCCAGTTACTGTGAAGAATTATTTTCACATCTTCAACTGCTGTATGTTTGCCTTGCGGGATGCGGTGGTCATATTATGATGTTAAAGACCCATTTTTCTATTTCATTTCAAGGGCTTGCATGCTATGTCTTGCCCCAATGGGACCTATGGTGAGCAGAAGGGTCTAAGCAGCGCTGATGAATGCGTGCCCTGCCCTGCAGGGAAGTACTGCTACAGAGATGGGATCGAGCCTCTAGGAATTTTCCACCCTGTAAGTATAGCCCAGGTTCTCCAGATGTTTTTTTTCCAAAGACTGCGACTGTTAGTGGAGCCAGCTTAATGCATGTTTTCTGTCCTTACTTTGCCTTCTGCCTGTCGGTGCAGGTTATGAAAGAGAGTTCAAAGGTCAGGAATTGGTGCTGCTCTGTCTCTAATGAGTTTCAGGATCTTTCATTGTGATTGTCTTGTATCTGGAAAGAGTGAGCTCTTCAAATATTAATAGCTGTTAAAAAAAGAAGCCTCTATTAAGAGTAAAAAAAGAAGTTGGATTCTCTTTCACGTGGGTGAATCCAGGCTTTCAGTTAAGAGAGAGAGGTGATAACTCTTATCCCAGTTACAGCTCTTTTCCAAGTGCAGAAGAAGAACATCTTCCCCACAATTGTATAGGCAATGTGTAGGGCCTGTCTCAATGACAGGATTTTACCTTAAAACAATCTCACCTAAAATAGTTATCCTACACAGTCAGAATTTTAGTGATAAGATTCTGAAATCCCTTCCCTTCTCTTCTGCCCATTTTCTTGCAGTAAAAAAACCAAAACAAAACAGGTTTTTCAAATTGTAGATGAAGCCTGGATCTTTTTGTGTTGAATCTTAACAGATTCCTCTTCCCTGCTCGGAAAAAGACAACAAGGCTATGCCTGACTCTGTGTTTTGCTTTCCAGACAGGGGATTGCCCACCTGGCTATAACTGCCCTCTGGGGACTGGATTCCCTTTCTCCTTCCCTTGTATGCCAGGCTTCTTCTGGGATAATTCCAGCATAGAGGGTGAAGATACTTGCAAACCATGTCTACCTGGGTACTACTGTGACTCTCCTGCCATGTCAGAGCCCAAAACTTGCCCAGCAGTAAGTTGTTCTTTCTTGGTTACCTAATGTGGGGGTCTATTGAATAGAAGAGCCTTAAATGCTGTATTAAGCTGGCTTTGTGTTGCAGGGCTTTTACTGTGTCGAAGGCAGCTCTAAACCAGAACCCTGCCCTGAGGGTACATACAGTAACAAGAAGGGCCTGTCCGGACCCTCGGAGTGCAGCCCTTGTGGCCATGGTTTCTATTGTGCTGCTCCAGGACAGACTGGGCCCAGTGGTCCCTGTAAGGCTGGATTCTACTGCCAGGGCAGGGCCCTGACTCCAGTAAGTCACGGGGGAAGTTTTTCTTCTCCTTACCTAATTGTGCTCCGCTGAGGTGGTTTTTTCCACTGCAGTACTTTTCACTAATCCAGTGACTTCAAAAGTCACAATTTTGTACTGCTCACATTCAAATTTATGGCATGAGCACCACTCATGCTGCCCTCAAAGGCAATGTAACCATGTTATATTTTTGCCTCTCAACACTAACACCCTTAACTAAAAATGTAGCCCAGTGAAAAGGCTACAGGTGAAAAGTTCAGTGGGTGTGAATCACAGTGGGATTGCTACTATAAAGAGGTCATCCATATTTATTCTTTTTCTGCTACATTTCCCTTCAGCAGGTATTGTCTGTTCTCTGTACAACAGAGTATGTTTCTGTTTTAATTTTCTTTGTTGCCTTGGGCCCAAATCAGTATGATGCCTTAAATATTTTAACCCCATTTACTCCTTTTTTTGAATGTTGTCTTTTCCAATTCCAGTTGCCCACAGATGGTGTGACAGGAGACGTGTGTCCTGCTGGGGCATACTGTCCACCCGGCTCTCCCTTACCTATCCCCTGTCCTCCGGGAACCTACAGCAACATGAGTGGGTTGAGAAGCCTCCAGGAGTGCTTAGACTGCCCACCTGGGTGAGAGTCAAAAAATGTGTCTCAGTTCTGTCCCGTTGCAAAGGGATTGTTCATCCCTGAAGTTTATTGCCACAGTGGCCCATCCTTATCTTCAGCCCTCTTGCAGAAGAGTCCTTCTGATCCCAGGGCTCTAGTGCAAATGCGCTACCCACATTCTCCATGGCTACATCCGCTATCAGTAGATTTACAATAAGGACTTTGAATTGTCTGAATTGTCTCACAGCTTTCGCTGTTCACTGGCTTCTGTTGAGACTTGTTATGTCTGTAGTGCAGGTGGCTTGACCTAGCAGCTCTTGCTTAAACTTCCTTGTTAATACTAATTGGGTGGTCCTTTTTATATTACTAGATAGTATAATTCGCTAATTGTCCAGTGACAAAAGGAACTATTGCTACCCAAGGTTTCTGGTTTTCCCCTCATAGCCTGTATTGTGATGGGACAAATAACCAGGCTCCCTCGGGACCGTGTGAACCTGGCTACTTTTGTACAGGAGGTGCCAAAAATGCTCTTCAGCAAGTGGTGATGGAGGGGCATTATTCCTTAACAGGAGCTTTCAAGCCAGAGCCATGTCCTCTTGGCAGCTTCCAGCCTGTAAGTATGTCAGTATACACTGTGGGGTCATCAGAGCCCTTGGAAACTGTAAAGTGTGTGAATGGAAGTTCATGAGGCATTTGTAAGTGGTCAGCTTAAAAAAAGGGAGACTTAATGAAGTTTTCTCCTAAGCTGGGTAATAACCGCCTCCTTTGCTTTTACCCGGCAACAGAAGAACTCTGTGCAGAACTAAAAAGGTTTGGGTCAGGACATCAGATCCATCAGTCCAGCACTGGTGTCTGTAGCTCATTCGGCAGTTTTTCTAAAGTTTTCTTACATGGTGCAAATTGAGAAGTGGACTGAGGAGGCTTTAGCCAAGCATGGGTGAATTAACATATGCCTTACTGGTGTATTAGATCAGGGCTGTGCCTACCACTGCTTTAGTGGTGCAAGGTGTTATTCAGATACCACAAGTCTGCATTTGGACTGCGCTTCATTTGCTTCAGGGTGTTTATTTTCTAGTAGGCAGTCTCTGGGTGTTGGTAGAGTGTACAAAGTTTATTCATTCATGTGGTAGGCAGTAATACCTCACAGCTACCAAGTTGTTTATATGTTCCTTCTTCAGGGCCGTGGTCAGTCTCTTTGTAGGGACTGTCCAGAGGGTACATTCTGCAATGAGACAGGCCTGGCTGCACCCCAGGATTGTCCCAAAGGGCATTTTTGCTTGGCTGGAAGTTCCTTGCCTCTCCCATGTCCAGCGGTAAGAATCAAATATGGGCTTGTTTTTAAAGTAGGACATTTCAGCAGGCTTCCAGTCCCTTGGCAGGGGGCATTCACTGGTTCTCTTTCTTTGTGCAGGGAACTTACACAGATGTAGTCAGGGCAGGTTCATGCAAGCCCTGCCCAGCAGGCATGTACTGCAGCGTGGCTGGTCTGACTGAGCCAGAAGGACATTGCCAGCCAGGATATTACTGCATTCAAGGTTCCAGCAGCTCTTCACCTGTGAGTACTGAATATCTTGCATTGCCTCAGACGTTTTGGCACTACAAAAGCTTTTGTAAACCTTATTAATTTTATTTTTGTTACTTCAGGTGGGTCTTCCATTTGGAGATCTGTGCCCACAAGGACATTATTGCCCTGCTGGCACAACAAGCCCAAAAGAGATGCCATGCCCTGCTGGCACCTGGAATGGACAGAGAGGAGCCCAGGATGCCACTTGGTGTCTGCCTTGTGCCCCTGGATTTTTCTGCAATATGTCTGGCCAAGATGCTCCTGTAGGACTTTGTGCAAAAGGTGAGACAAAGCCAGAATTTCTTCAGCTGCTTAGAAATTCAGTTGGTTTTGAATGTGAGACAGGACTCGAATGCTTTCTGCTTTAAGGCTATTACTGCACAGGAAGGACGAAGACTGCAAAGCCAGAGGATGGTATCTCTGGAGATCTCTGCCCTAGAGGACATTTCTGCCCTGCAGGCTCAGCAGCACCTTCTCCCTGCCCCACTGGAGAGTACAGTAATGCAACAGGTAAGGAACTGGATCTTTGCAACTTCAGTGTGACTTGGGGGAGCTAGAAACACAAATCATACTCTACATCTATATCCAAGAATGTCTTGATAGCTCCTGGCCATTATGAGCATTCAGTATTTGCAGGGGTAGCAGAGGAAAGGGGTTTGGGGTTTTTTTTGTTGGTTGTTGTTGGGTTTTTTGGTCCTGGTGTCATGTGGGGAATGTATTTCACCCCTGCAGCAACTCATGTATTAGGATTGTAGCAGTGACACGCAGTGCACAGAAAGCTAGTAAGCAGTTAACCAGATAGCCTTCCTGTTCTGCCTGCCACCTAATGGTGAGATGTGGAGGTTACTGGCACTCTGGGGCTGGCAAAGTGGCATTGAGAAGCTTGCTGAATCAAACGTTCCTGGGAGAAGGTTGGTGTTTGAAGTCCAGTTATTGCAGGAGGGCTTACAGGGGGACTGTATTTCGATTTCTGCTTCTTTAAGTGCACAACCAGGCAGAGGGAAGTTGTGCACATGGTATTTTTTTCCACTTTGTTACATGGTTCCTTTTAATTCCTGTGTTTCCTTCACAGGTCAAGACAAATGCTCTCCTTGTCCTGCTGGGTTTCACTGTTCAAAAGGGCTAAGACGTCGCTGTCCTCCTGGCTTCTATTGCCCTCAGAAAACTGGAATCAGTTTTTATCCCTGTCCCCCTGGGACTTACAACCCCTCCTATGGTCTCAGCCAGGCCGAGAGGTGTCAGGAGTGCCCTGCAGGTGAGGAAATGACCAAATACTCTGATGGTCCATGTAGGGCAGTGTCTAAGGGGGCGATCTCTCTGCATATCTCTTTTCCTAATCCACTGATACGTGTTTCTCCTCTAGGAAATGCAAACATAAAAATACATGGTCAAAGGAGGTTCCTTGTCCCACTGGTAGTGTCCCCCAGTGAACTACATGTGTTTCTGTGGCTCCGCAGAAGTGTTTGGTTTACACTCAGGGTTTCCCAGAGGAGCATGATCTGAGCTGGAGTGTGTTGTTGTCCCAGTTGTGCTGATGCTGAGGGACTGGCTCTCTCATAGTCTTCCTCTTTACCTTCCAATCAGTGCATGCAGCACAGCAGCTCTCTTGTTTTTTTCTCCCAGTTTACTGATACTCTTTTCCCTCTGTCGTCTTCCAGGAATGTTCTGTGGAGAATGGGGATTATCCTCTCCAAGTGGTCCTTGCTGGCCGGGATTCTTCTGCACAGGAGGTATGCAATTTAGTGTTCAGAGTGCAAAAAAGGAAGTGAAAAAGTAGGAAGCTGTGGCCCTTTAAGAATTGGGTTTTGTACATTCTCTGTACAGTCTCTCCCTGGCTTTTATTGCAGAGAGTGACAGGATAGCCTGAGGAATGCAGCTATGTGATAAGGTTATACTCACATCAGAAGTTTCTCTAGCCAAATACCTGCTTTCTGAGGCTAGTAGAAGGACTTAGGCAAAACTGCAAGAAATAGACTCAAACAAGTTGTTACTGTAGGAATTTGACTGTTGTGAGCAAGTTTCCTGCCAGGTTTCTGATAGTGTTTGTATAAAATGAGGGTTTGTATTTGCAGGGACAAAGCACTACAGACAGATAGGAAGGTAGTGGCAACTTTATTCAGTCCTCCTACATTCAGTAGCGTTGAATTTTTTGTGCTGCATGCTGTAACCATGCTGCTGAGCATTAGTGTTTGATACGTTTCATAGAGCCACGGGACCTGAGTTTAGGTGATTTAATAAGGATCTTGGCATTTATTTACTTTTAAGTAAGTTACTGTGTCCTTGCAATTATTAAGAAAAGGGTGAAGTGAGAGCCAACTGTAGAAGCCGAAAACCTCACAAATACATATTTTATAAGCCTAACTCTCTGTTTTTGACTGTTTGGATCTGGCAGTTCATCCCTTCCTCAAAATGTCTTTCAGGTCTTTACCGATTTCTGTGCTCTCTGCAGGGCAGTTGTTATGAATGTTTTACGAAGATCAAGTCCAAACTTAAGAGACCTTTGGATGCAGTCCAATTTAAAGGAAACGCTTATAGCTAACTTTGTGCAGTGTTTGGCACGCCAGTGAAAAGGCACCATTCATTAGAAACAGGAAGTCTTTTTAGTTTCTAACTTTCTATTTGCCAACTAGCGTGTAAGCCTTGGAGACTGCTCTGAAGCAGCTGTCAACTCTAGTGCGATCAGCATTCAGATCCATGTTTTGCAGTGTGGATGACAGGCCTTTGAACTTGAATAGATGCGTCCAGTATTCTCATATAAATACAATAGCTTCTGTACGTACTGGCCCCTTCAACAAGCGGATGGTTCCGAGTTTAGCATGGGAGATGGGCGTTTGGGATCACTAACTTTAGTCCTGGTTGCAGCAGTGGGGACTCATGTAAGCTGTTCTCTTCTGGGTATCAGTTTTGCTGGCTGTACATGGGAGATGATGATGCATGCCAGAGAAGGGTTTTGTGAGCTATAGTTAAAGCTCACATTACTGTAGAGGCTTAGAGATAATTGTATAATATGTGGTCATCATCTCCTTCCTCCCTGACATCCCAGCTTTTAGAGCAGTAGGTCTACAGTGAAATAAAGTAACAAGGAAAACCATCCAAATGGTTCTGTTCCCCTGCGGTCCTTCCTGTTAATTATTCCATTCCACTATAGATTTTCTGCTTTGTTGTCATAAGTAACAATCAGCTGTTTTCTTCTTGCGTCTATGGAAATGTTTCTTTAGGCATGGGGGACAGACTTGCCTATGAATAGCAGCCCGTATCATTCAGGATACCTTTGGTCTGTCTTCCTCATGTAGGAGCAAGTGTCCCAAACCCTAATGGAGCCACGAACACGAGCGCTGGTGGCCCATGCCCACCTGGACACTTCTGCCCAGCTGGCACAAGCATCCCACAGCAGTGCCCTGTGGGCACTTACTCAGACAGGTAAGCTTCTTGGTTCTGCTGATGCTAATTTTTATAATTTTTATTTTCCTTTTCTTTTTTGATTTCTCCCTTAGTCCTTTAAGCAACAGAGTACAGCTCGGTACGACCCATTAGACACATCTTTGCATTGATAATAAAAGCTTCATCGTTGTTTTCACTTGGCCAGAGGTGTAGGCATCCATGCTCTACCTGCTGAACTTGCACACTTGCCAACAGAAAGCCTGCTTATGTCCCTCACCAGGCTCTACAACTGGCAGGACTCCAGCTGCACAGCGTGTCCATCTGGCTATTACTGCAGCTCTGCTGGCCTCATGGCGCCCTCGGGACCCTGCTCAGCTGGGTACTACTGCCTGTCTGGAGCTTCCTCACCGTCGCCTTCTGGTGAGCTGCACTGGGCAAACGTCAGTGTCTTCGCCTGCCTATGTCCAATAATTAGGGGTTTTGGCAACAGGTGGCTTTAAGAAAATGCCACCTTTTTCCCCAGTATTCCTGCCTCTGCCTTCTCTTAATCATCCGGGCAGCCCATATTAATTTTGTTTGAGGTATTTGTACCAATGCATCCATGCCAAGGATGAAGAAGCAGATGGTCCACCAGTCTGTGTTATTGAATGAGATACTTGCATTGAACGCTGGGAAAGTTGTGGGTTCCTGCCTGTAATGGATGTAGCCTGATTCCTCCTTGACATTTTATTGTGTCTCAGAAATAGTAATTTCCAGGGAAGGGTTCTAAGTTCCTAGTGGACAATTCCATATTCTCCAGAATTCCTGGTATATGTGAAGCGGAGTGTTCAGAAAGCTGATCTGTTAAATATGCTTTGTTGTGACTTTGCCTGTGAAGCAGGGAGGGGAGAGACATGGCGACACAGCATCGAATGATGCCAAAGCTGGGATATGGTGGTCATTCTAGTTACTTTGTTGTGCATCCTCTTGATCTTCTGCGATCCTAGAGAAAACATGATCCTCATTGGGTGGGATGTTAGCTTCCTTTGTTGGCATTATCCCTCCCTCAGCAGCTCCCTTTATTGTCCATGTCTCTTCTACTTTCTGTGTCCTAGGTATGTGGGAGAAAGGAGGCCCTTGTCCTATCAGCCACTTCTGCCCAGAAGGAACCAGCTTTCCCTTACCGTGCCTTGCAGGGACTTACAACAACCTCACCAGACAAGCTGCATGCTTCCCTTGTGCTGCAGGCTACTACTGCCCAGAAAATACCACCAGCTACAATATGAATCCTTGCCCAGCTGGCTTTTACTGCCCCAAAGGTGAGATGGGCCCACGGGACACAGCGATCCATTGGCCAGGCTGAAACACCCTTCTTCTTAAAGGCAAGAAATCATCTCTGTGAACAAAACATTTCCGTTTCGCTGGTTCTCACAGAAAAAAAGCCCAATCTTTTAAACTATAGATACGGCTGTTGCTTAGCCCCCTCGCAGACAAACTAAGCAGTGCTTAGAGACTGTCTTTGCTATGAGGGGCAAGCTGTGTGCCATAGAGATCAGCAATGAGATAAACTGGCAAAGATGGCATAAAGGGATACGGCAGGATTAGTAGCCAAGACAGTATTTATAGTACATGAAAGATTCTTGCTCTCTTTATTCCAAAGGAACCAGGTTTGCTACTGAGTTTCCCTGTCCCCGGGGCTACTATAACCCTGATCCCATGACACAGAGCTTGGATAGCTGCTTGCCCTGTCCACCCGGGCACTTCTGTGGGAAGGAGAACTTAACAACTGCCTCAGGCAAGTGTGATGCAGGTGAGTCTGGATCTGTTTGGCTGTGGTATTACACAGCACTTGGGGGCATGTTTGGGAGGCTGATGTTTATATCCTGCAGCTATTACCACAGCCTGGCCAGTCTGAATTGAGCGCTGTGCCCATAAAGCAAAAATACTGAACTTAAGGTTGTAAGATCTGTTAGCATCTTTGCTGATGTGGTATTATATATGGAAGCATCATTGCATGTACCATTACATGGAAAATTATGCCATGGTGGTGTTAAACTTTGGCGATATTAGCGTGTTCCATGTTCTGTGTCCTTGTGGTTGTGCTCTGCAGACATTACATGCAAGGTCATCCCAGCTGGTTTATTTGTGATAATTTGTGGGGCTCCGTCATTGCTAGAACTTCTCGGTCATGTTTTCTCTTCTCAGGTTGGTTTTGCATCTCAGCTGCTTGGACCTCACGGCCTTTTGATCTGGATAACTATACCAATGCCAACTGCCTCTGTCCAGCCACTGCCACTGGAGGGAAGTGCATTGCTGGTTTCTATTGCCCCAAAGGAAGCCCAGAGCCTCTTCCTTGCCCTCCAGGGTTTTACTGCAATGCCTCAGGTTAGTGTCTTTGGAGAACAGGAGTGATCTGTTTTGAGGGGAGTTAAAATAAAGGCATTGTGTGAACGAGGAAATGTTTGCTCTTTTAAGAACTCGTTCGAGGACCATGAAGTTAAGTTCTGCTTCTGAGTGATAAACCTGACCTTGACCAGAATTTGCTGTGTGACCTTGAGTGAGTCACTTTGCCTTTGTGGCCATGTTTCCATCTCCAGAGGACCGGTATGAACACACATATAAACATGGAGGATCAGGGTTTCCTGTCAGAATCCCCCATTTTCTCTGCATCTACAGAGGGTGCAGGTGTTGGGATACTGACTGCTGCTTCATTTTCTCACACTCCTTTTCTGTCCTTTCAGTATTCTTTCAATATGTTAAATTGGAGCTGTTTTTATCCTGATACTTCCTTCCATAGAGCTGTGATGGTAGAGTAAGATGCCTTTGGTGTCTCCCGGAGGGAGACTGTGAGTGGTGGTTTTTCCTGATTTTTTCCCTTTGTTTTAGTATTTTGAGCACCATTATCCTCTCTGTCTTCCAGGTCTGTCTGTCCCCAGTGGGGAATGTACTGCTGGGTTTTACTGTAAAGGTGAAGCAGCTCTCCCTAAACCAACGGATGGTGTGACTGGGAATATCTGCCCTGTGGGGACTTACTGCAGTAAGTATCCAGCAACAATCAGGACTAAAAATTTCCCGTCACATAATAGCTGAAATACTGAAAATTTCATGTCATATAATACCTGAAAAACTGATGGGTGATTTTGACATCGTGGTGGCCAACTTGCTAGGGTCTGACCAGAGTACCCAAAGTCCCAGATTCTTCCCCTAGTTCTTGCCCTGGCCTGTTCTGTGAAAGTGGTAAGTGACTCAATGCCTAAACTTGTCTGTCTTTAGAATGTAATTAGGTTCACCTCTGTTTCCCTTCGTAAAATGAAGCTAATAATGTCTGTCCTCTCCCATGCAGAATTGTTTGATCTGTGAGTGAAAAATAAGACTTCACAGATACTGTTTCCATGCTGCTGTGTGCTCGTCTTATCCCTGAATGCAGCGATCTCATTCGTTCTTTTATTGTTCATTTCTCTCTGTCTTTCTTCTGTTCTCACAGCTGCAGCATCAGCAGTACCCAAGCTCTGCCCAGCTGGCACATTTTCCGGCCTTCCAGGAAGGAGAACGCTTTCTGAGTGCCAGCCTTGCCCCTCTGGCTTCTATTGTGAAGTACCTGGCCTCAGTGCCCCAACTGGAGAGTGCTCAGAAGGTAAATTGTAAATAAACTGCACTGCAGATTGACGAAGTCTCTGGGGGCACGCTCAAAGAAGCGCGTATTTGTGTGTATTGGGCAGGATCAAAATAAATGTCTTTCTGTGAGTCAGTGGTTTAGGGTGGAAAAGCCAAAGATGGAAATGCCGTTCCCCTGCTGGGAGATCAGACAGGAGTCAGAGAGGTGCTGTAGACTGTACAGGCATCCAGAAAATAGGAGTTACATTTTTCACAATATCACAATGTTACTCTGTGCATCCTCATACTAGAGATGGCTGCTTATTATTGACTCTTGAGCCTTCCCAGGGATGGAAGTTTAGAGACTTGCTGCCTACCTTGGTGGTTTCCTTCTCTTGACTGCAGAGGAACAATTTCTGGCTCTGTGTGAAAAGGCCATTAGAGGTTAAAGTAATCCAGATGGGAAAGCAGAAATGTTAACTTCTGTGTATTGTGAAAAATTAAAATATTAGCAAGGGAAAACTCTGAAGTTCAGTGTGAAAACTTTATTTGAGGGGTTTCAGTAACTGAAAGGAAACAGAAAGATCAATGCTGTGTCCCTAAGTGTTTTCCTGTGCCACCTGTAAGTTTGTCCTGTGTTCTGGGGATCACTGGGTGGTAAGTTTCCTTCTAAAGAGTACAGCAAGTGGAAAGCTTTGATGGTGTATTTGTCCCAGCAGGAGTGTGATTCAGATCAATAGTAATTTAAGGTCAGCAGTAGATTTATTTTTTGAGTGGCCAGTAAGGTGCTTTGTGTGCCTGGGAGAACCTGTTAGGAGTCTTCTCTTCTAATGAGCAGCACCTCAATTGCTGATATCTCTCAGTGACTAATTTAGGTTGCTTTCCTCTGTCTTCACTGCAGGCTATTACTGTGACAGCCAGCAAGGGCCAGTTATTGATTTTACCCTTTACCCATGCCCGCAAGGTTTTTACTGCCCACCAGGGACAAACAGGAGCACTCAGTACAGCTGCCCTGCAGGAACCTTTGGACCAAGGCAAAAACTGAAAACTATCAAGGAATGTCAGAGGTGCCCACCAGGAAAATACTGTGAATTCTCTGGGCTTGCTGCCCCAACAGGTATATTGCTGTTCTGAGCATATTCGCTTCTGGTAGAGAGTCATGTCAATGGGTGGTGGCTAGCGCCAGGGATCGGAGTTAGGACTCCAGGATTCTGATCTCACCTAAGGTGAACTGTCCCATTTCACTTCTTAAGAACTTTCCAAGAAAGAAAAAGATTATTTTTTTTCTGAACAAGAAGTGAGAGAGGGACTGCAGAAACAAGAATTCCATGTATGTTACCTTATCAAAAAATCCACTGGGGAGTTTTTCAGTGTCAAACCTGTGTGGCATTCTTTTTAGAATTAGTTTTGTTTTTTCAGCCTAGTTCTTGAAGAACTAATCCTTTCACATAATTGATGCACATGCGATTAAGCTTAGCAGAGAGAGGGCAAAATAGCCAGCAATGACATCTCTCCATTTTTTTTCTAAGATAGTTTTTTTGCTCAGCTCTGATGATTTTTCATCGCTCCTTGTCCTGTGTAGATAAAGGCCCTGATTCAGCAAAGCACTTCAATAAAATTCTCAATGTTTTAGGCTTTGTTTAAGGATGTGCTGAATACATGCCTAAAGAGAAATGCTTGAGTACTTGCCCAAATATGGAGGCAGTGCTCAGTCTGAGCTCGATAAAGTGGTTCCCTACCTAGGAACTGTCAGTATGGCGTCTGCTACCAACTCTGTACTCCTTACAGTTAAAAGCAACTCCTCTGTTTGATCACTAATTAGTAGACTGGCAGCAGCTCTGCATAATGGCATAGCAAATGACTGTATTTCAGTCTGTATTCTGAAATTTGCATTTCTGTGTCTATTATTTTAATATCTTCATGTATTTTGTATATGTTGTTCTGTTTTCTAGGAGACTGTGCTGAGGGATTCTGGTGCAAAAGCGGTGCTCGAGTAAGAAACCCCCAAGATGGAGAATCAGGACTTCCTTGTCCTCCTGGTCATTATTGTCCTGAAGGTTGGCTGCCTTGCTAAAGTATAATTTTTCGTAATTCATAGAAAGCATGAGGTGGCATTTCCTCACTCTGGTGCAATTGATTTTGCCAGGCGCACCGCTTCCGTTACAGTGCCCTCCTGGCACATGGTCTGGCAGTGAAGGCAGTAGGGGTTTGCAGGAATGCCAGCCTTGCCCTGGGGGATATTACTGCAATAGCTCTGGGCAGAGGGCCCCCTCGGGACACTGCAGCCCAGGGTAAGTAGAAGAGCAAACACATTTAGGTACTCTGTAAGGAGAGGTGTTCTACAAGGCGTCTTCTTTACCCTTTTGAAATAACAGCGTATGTTCCTGTATTCACGGCTGCAGGTACTACTGCGTCACTAGGGCCCAGACCCCAACACCCACTGACGGCCTCTCAGGAGCTCCATGTCCAATCAGTCACTTTTGTCCTCTTGGATCCAGGAGTCCAGTGCCATGTCCCCCTGGCTCTTACATGCCTCACACCCATGGAGAACAGTGCTATGCTTGCCCAGTGGGTGAATACTGTGTCTCTGGTGAGAAGCCACAGCCATGTCCCCAGGGTGAGTTAAGGTCCCACTTAAATGTCTGGTTTGTCTTTGATTTTTCCAAAGACTGCTGATTCTGATCTTTTCTTTCTTTTCCAGGGTATTTCTGTCCCAAGGGGACAGCTCTTCCAATTGCTTGTCCAGCAGGGTCCTATAACCCTTCACAAAGGCAAGCCAGCTGCCTCCCCTGTCCTAAAGGGTAAGAGTGAGACAGTGGTCTTAGCGTTGTATGTATAATATACTGATATTATAATGTAACTATTGGAAATATACTAATATTTTAATATAAATATTGGAAATAATTGTTTATCCAATCATCATGAAGGAATGTGTGGTGGGAAAATTACTTATTTTTACTACTGAAAAGCGCTTGTCTCTGAGCAGAGCAACTGTTGAGCTCTGTTAAGCGACGCTGTATAATTGATTATGGGATCAGGCAAAGTCCTAAACCCAGATACAACTACACTGGAAGGGAATTTAGATCAGAAGGCTATTCAGAAAAGGAAACCATTGACACCATAGACTTTTTTCACGTCTGATGGTTCTCTTGGCAACAGGCTGGTAGAAGCCTGTTGAAGGGGAAGAGGATCTTGTGTGCCACCTGATGCCGAGTCTGGTTTTTCCTTGGGGAATTCATCTCCAATTACTGACTGGATTTGACCTTGTTTGACTTGTACAAGTTGATGAATCACAGCCTGGATGTGTTATGACTCAAGTTAAGAAAATTATGTCTCTGTGGCTTTTGCAATTATGCCATCAATTTGGCGTACGAGGAAACAACTAAGAATGTAGTAATATGCATAAGTAGGTCTCTTTTGTGGTCAATGCAGCACACTGCAGCAGCCACATTAGACTATCCAGTCTCACCATTAAGTCATTATTCAGGTACTTGTGGATAGAGTAATGCTAGAGGATGCTTTTTTTTTCCCTCCTTTTTTTAAATATCTCTTTGGACCAGATTCTTCTGCCCCAAAAATTCCTCTTCCTTTTTGGAGAATGAATGTTCAACTGGCCACTACTGCCCTACCGGTACTGCTTCTGCAACTCAGTTCCCATGTCCTGAGGGGACTTACAACCCACAGCCTGGAAGCAGCCTGATGTCTCACTGCACCCCCTGTGACCCAGGTAAACAGCAAATAAGCATATCTCAGGATGGCGATGGGAGAATGTATGAAAATGTATGTTGAATGTTCTTGAGCTTCAGTGGTTCAGTGGATGAATTGTGTAAGTACGTAGCTTGTTCTCTGAAATATCTTTCTGTTTTTTTCTGGCAGTACTAATGGCATTACATTGCTTTTTCAGGGCACTACTGTGTGCTTGCAGGGCAGTCGCATGTTACAGGACCCTGTTTGGCTGGGTTCTATTGCAGCGGAGGTGTTTCTAGTCCAACACCTACAGATGGTCTTCTGGGGAATGCATGCCCAAAGGGAACTTACTGTCCTGTGGGCTCTGCCTTTCCGCAGCCATGTCCTCCTGGTTATTATAGCAACTCAACTGGGAATACTGAGATTGAGGACTGTCTCCTATGTGATGCAGGTACAATATTGAAAGAAAGGATTCACAAGATTCTAGCCAGATACCAGCATTTCTAGGGCTCCTGAGAAACTGTATGGTTTTAGAGCAGGCAATCATGAACAGCTCCTTTCTTGGAGAGAGATATTAAGTACAGCACAGAGAGACTGAATCTGCCACTTTTCCACGTAAGAGGATACTCACAGTGAGGCACAAGCTTCTGTGCTCTGAGCTTCCCTTTCCACCCTTTCTCTAGATGCTTTTGCACTTAGAGGTGATACAAGGAGTGCTGTTTGTTCACGTATGTAAGCTTTGTACTTGCAGCTATTCCGAGTGAAAGCATCTCCAGAAGAATAGATGTGGGTGACATCAAACATGACGCTTCAGTGATTATTTCCTCATTACATACTTGCTATTGTCTGTCTTGTGTGACCGGTATCGTTATGGTCCTTTTGTGGTCCCTCTTAATTTCAGGGTATTTCTGCAATGGGACTGGACTTGTGTCTCCAACTGGATTTTGTGAGGCTGGATTCTACTGTAGTGGAGGAACCATTTCTCCTAAACCTCCCAGGGTAAGCTGTGCTTGTGATGTAAATGGTGTAAAATGTCGTACCTGTGGAACTGAATACCATAAGGTCACCTTAGTTCTTTTGCCCCAGATTAAACTGTCCCTTACTACATTATCTTCTTTATCAGGTCCATCTGGTTTATTGGTAGTGAAAGGGGCTAGAGGTGGCAAAATACACCTCACCTTCTTTCAGCTTTTACATCTAAAAGCTGACCAAAAATAGTTCTGTCTTTGCATATTGATGCAGCAAAGCAGAGTGGAATGTCTTACCAGATTAAAATTACAGAGGTTAGGAGTGCATGAGTTTGATTAGAATACTGCATTTGTCAGCCCTCCTCCTAGGCAAAATACACTAAGAATTTTTTAAAGATGATAATTTGGTAAGACACTGGGTTTGTGCCACAGCTTTCTGCAGGCTATGAATGAAGAAAGGGTGGTGCCATCTTCCAAATGGCCAGCCCAGCACGACTTGTTATGAGCAGAATTCTGATCCCTTATTTTGGAAAAGGATAGGTGTGTAGCTTTAAGGACTGAAGGATGAGCACAGGATTTGATACCACATGTCTAATTCTCTTCACCATTAGAATCTGACACAGATCTTTTTGCAAGGCTGTCCTCTGAGTTTGTAGACTGTAACTGCGGTGTTTTTCTTCAAAGACAACAATCAGTGGAGGACCATGCCCACCTGGACATTACTGTGTGGTGGGGAGCAGCAGAGCCCAGCCATGCCCTGCAGGGAGTTACAGCCCATCTTGGGGCATGGCACAGTGTTTGGAGTGCCCAGAAGGCTTTTACTGCGCAACTGCTTCCACAAACTACACAGATTGCCCTGCAGGTAGGTCTGATGGCACCTACCCACTCATTATGGGAGATCTTGTTTAAGGCATTAGCAGATGCCCCTGCAGCTTTTTGGAGTAGGTTTGCCATTGGACTTGTTGCGTGAGGCATGAATCTCTTCCACTGGACAGATCAATGATCATGATGAAAGCACTTAAGCTCTTTGGGATTCACTTCCTGTCTGAATGTGGAAAGTGGTAAATGGCGCAAACAGTTTTGACAGTAAACCTTTGAGATCTTCTCACTTTGACACTTTGAGATCTTCTTGTTAAAAGACTACATGCTATTAAAACTATTGCTAAACCTCAGCCCTGATCAGCTTAATGTTATGCAGCCAATGTGCCATAGCTATTGCAGAGTAGTGATAAATTGCAAGATGGGCCCACCATCATAGCTTGGGATCAGTCCTTCTCAGAAACAGATTAAGAGAATGCTGTGTGTGCAGGGTGACCATTATTTCCACACAATTACCAGTGTGTGTTAACCTTTATGAAACCTGTCTTTTCTTTCCTAGGTCACTATTGCCCCAGGAATACAGAATTTGCCACACAGTATCCTTGTCCCCCTGGAACCTACAGTGAAGCTTTAAATATCTGGGATGCTTCCAAGTGCCAGCTGTGTCCTCCTGGAAGGGTCTGTTCCAAGCCGGGCCTAGCAAGACCAGATGGACTGTGCATGCCTGGATGGTTTTGTCCACCTGGATCCACGTCGAGCAAACCAGTCTTTCCTGGAAATTACTCTGGTATGAAGGGGAGCGATAAAGTGTGGTGGTGATTATTATTGAGGAGGGTGGTATTACAGAGTTGTCACCTAAAGGACCCAGCCAGGTTCAGGGTGGCTTACTTTCCCTTTTTACTTTCTTTAATTCAGTGCTCTAGTTCTGTTTTTCCTGAACTCTTTAGATAAGGTAGGGTGCTTGCAATTTTTGTGTTTCAACTCAGTCTGTGTCTTTTCCATTAGCAGGCATGGCAGCTCCAGCTTCTGGGTCTGTTGGATTGTGCCAAGCAGGAACCTTTTGTCCTGCAGGTTCATTTCTTCCTCTGCTCTGCACTCCAGGTAGGAGAAGACTCTTTCTTCCTGCACAAGTTTTTTGGTTTGCATTGGGGTTTTTTTTATACATTTGTACTCTTCTCCCTTTTGCTAAGATCAGTATGCAATCACAGTCTTGCGCTGTGACTGTTTGGTTCTGGTGCCTCTTAAATGATGTCCTTGCTTCTGCTTGCTGCATCAGGTTTGTACTGTGCAAGTGCAGAGCTCTCAGCTCCATCAGGTCCTTGTGAGGCTGGCTTCTACTGCACGGGGGGCTCCACACTCCCAAACCCCATGGATGGAGCAGTGGGGAACATTTGTCCTCGTGGCCACTTTTGTCCTGCAGGGAGTTCTTCTCCATCTCCATGTCCCCCAGGTAGGTTTGATGGCAGCTGCCGCATGCTATCATTTCTCTTCCCAGTGCCCAGTGAGCTGCTGAGCTTGGCTGAGTCCATGCCATTGTTCTGCAGCCCCTTGTTACTTTGTGCTGAAGCATGCCCTTACGTTTCCCCAAGGGACAGCTGCTTTCCAGAGGAAAGCTTAGCCTCTGATCCAGTGCTGCTGTATTGTAAATGTCAGTCCTAAATGTGCATTCAAACAGTAATTGCAAAACTGCCTCTGGAGCTTCACTCTGCGGCCTACGTGCCGCTGTGCAGCTGTGGGGGGGAAGCTCTTTGCGGAGCCCTCCTGAAGGAGAAGTCATTAAGCCAAGCACAGATAAGAGCCTCTGCCGCCCTCCTTGCACAGTGAGAGCTGTCCTTTAACATCACCATTAATGAGACAAAGGATTGAGTTGAATAAGAAAGATTGTGAAATGTTTGTTTCTTTCCTGGGTTAAATCTATAGTTACATTAAGCAAGTGATTGTACTGCTCAGTCCAGACCAGAAATACATGGGAATTCACTTCAGCCAGCACTCAGGACCAATGTCTCTCACACCCTTCTTGTAGGAGGGCTGTCATCTACTCTCCTAAGGGAGTCTGGGGACCCTTCTCCCTTTGAATTCCTTCCTAGCCAGCATCCTTTTGTCATCTTCTGCAAAAGCTGGGGCTAGTGTAGCTAGAAAGTTATTGCGTGAGCAGCTTGTGCTTCTCTCCATAGCCACTTCCATCAGGATCTAGCATGGTGCAAGAAAGTGCTTTTGGTGGCTTTTTATTTTCAGGCTCCTTTTTGGCTCATCGTGGTGGCCAGTCAGCACAGGATTGCCAGGCCTGCTCCCCAGGGTGGTTCTGTTCTCAGCATGGTCAGAGCTCCCCGGAGGGCTTGTGTAAAGAAGGATGGTTTTGCCCAGAGGGCTCCATGTCAGGCCAGCATTCAGGTAGGAATTCAGGGATCTTTCTTTACCTAAAGGAGTTGCAGTGGCAAGATGATGTTGAACTCTGCCTTTACTTACAGTTTTAAGTTATGTTTAGAAATGGCTTGCTATTTAGATTAAAAAACGTTTTCCAAAAATTTCTCCAAGTAACACAGGTTAAATAGTGGGTAATCATTTGTAAATGTAGTAGGAAAAACAGGGGATCTTACCGAGGCAAAAAACAAGCTGAAAAAACATCTCAAGAGGAGTTTATTCCTTGTGATATTTTCACCTTTGATAGAAATAGTGAGAGAGAGGTTATATGCAATTGTCTATTCTCCCTTCCGTAAGGGTGATGTAGGGATAAGTGTAACTCAAATCCTGACGTTTTAGAAACATGCAGGTGGCTCTCAGTAAGGGAAAATAGCGAACCATGTGACAGTGCAGAGAGGCTGCAGCCCCTTCAGATTTCTGAAAGCTGTTAAGGGCAACACATCTGCATGGCCATTCAGTTAAAAGCCTAGTTTAGTGGTATGTGAACTTGGTGTTCAGAGTGCAGTACATCAGCCTCCACTGCTCAAATCTGTGTTTAGCAATGCTTTTAACAAAACCAAAGGTTTTTTTTGTTCTTTATATCTTATTAAATCTCCTAGTTCTGGGTTTGTGGTGATGCTTCCTCTAATGGCAGCTGTTCGGGACATAAGCAGAGCAGTGATGTTAGAACTGTATTTCTTTTTTTGCTCCTAGACTATTTGTGTCCCGTGGGTCACTATTGCCCCACTGGCAGCCCAGAGCCCATACCATGTCCCTCTGGAAAGTATCAGGACCAGGCTGGTAAAAGCCAATGTGAAACATGCCCAGCAGGAATGTAAGTGAAAGAGGTTTGCTCCTTCCTCTTGATGCTTTTCTTAGGAGTTAGCATGTGTATTTCCCTCTGCCTTAGGCTGCTCTGTCTGTTATATCCTTTGCTATACAAGGCTGGTTTTCTTGTTTCTGTTTTCGTATCACCATTCCCTTTATCATGTCGTTTTCTGTATTGCAACCCACGTATCGTAGAAAATCCATCCTGTTAGGTCTGTCTGCTGGGATGGACAAAACGGCCCTGACAGGTTGCATCTCAGCTCTCCGTTTGTTTCCTTTCAAATAATTAACTTTCTTTTTATTGTGTGGTCTTAGACTGTCACTGTCATGCAGAAAGTGTTTCTTAGTCTCTGTCGGAGCAGAGGGAGAGCATGGGCTGAGGCAAGACTTGGGATTTTTTGATAGGTTCTGTGCTCTGGAAGACCACGCAGGTGATCTCCAACAGAACTTCTCACAAGGTGTGGTCAAACCAATAGAATGTCCAGCAGGATATTACTGCCTGTCAGGAACAAAAGCTGCCAATCAGTACCCATGCCCAGAGGGCACCTACAGTAACCAAACTGGACTGGGAGATCCTACGGAATGCAAGCCTTGTCCTGGAGGCACATTTTGTGCCAGTGCAGGTAGGAATCACATATGGATTAAATACAGTACTAGGCTGTTTTGTATCTAGGAGGGTCAAAAAGTTCCACCAATGGCTGAAGTGTTCTTCTGTATGCAGTTTGTATGACTTTTAAGTAGCATTTGAAGTGGTCTCAGGGACCCCTTGAGTAGAGATTCTTTGTGATTATTTTAAAGATTTTTACAAACTATCTTCTGTAACTTTAATTAAAGAGGCAAATTAAGGCATTTTTGTTCTAGCAAAGATTATGAAACCAAAAGCCAAGCAGCTTGGATTCTAGGACTCGTTTGTTCTTGGTTGTCTCTTAGTGGAAGGAGAGGTACTGATCAGCCCCTTCTGTAAAGGTGATCTAGAAAGCTGTTTAGGCCTTTAGCTATCTGATAGTCAGTTGTGTAAGTAAATACAGAGACTGTAGATCGAGCTTTTAACAGAGCTAGTCACAGGCCAGTAGACTCTTAAATCATTGTGATGACAAGGCTTGTCTGGTTTATTTAGTGTTGAAGCTGTGATTTCTGTAATTCTGTAATGACACTGGCTTATTTGACTTTTTGTTTCTTTTCTTTTAGGACTCTCGTCCCTAAGCGGTCCTTGTTTGCCTGGGTATTACTGCACTTCAAAGGCACGTATACCCAATCCTGTTAATGATGAGACAGGCAACCTTTGCCCAGCAGGTCATTACTGCCCACCAGGTAGCAGCAAGCCAGAGCTATGTCCCACTGGCACGTTCTTACCTCAGTCTGGGATGGTTTACCGTAACGCCTGTCTGCCCTGCCCTGGGGGGAAGTTCTGCCAAGGAGAAGGCCTGGCCAGTGTTTCTGGTGTGTATTACATGCATCTAACTTTTTTTTTTTGTCTCCTAGTTTGGACTTTTTTGTGTTTTCTGGTTGCTTAAACCTAATGCTGAAGCTTTTCTTTCTTGCAGGAACATGTTATGCTGGGTATTTCTGTGATCTTGGATCCACACAGCCAGATCATAAGCGTTGCCCCCCTGGCTTCTACTGTCCTGAAGGCTCTGAATCCCCAATCCCATGCAGCCCTGGAAGCTTCAGCTCTGATAGTGGAAAATGGCGGTCAACAGACTGTCAGCTCTGCCCAGCTGGATACTTCTGCAGGGGTGAGTCTCTGCTGGTGTATTTGGGAACTGGGGAGGTTACACGATGCGAGTCAAGATAGACACCCACTACAGCTTTATTTCTTACAAGCTTGTCCTTAGCAGATACAGGAAGAACAAACTCAGTAAGTGCCACACATCATCTTTGGTTAGCGACAGTTTTTGCAGGATGTGCACTAAGTATAAATGCCCTGAATCATTTGTCTTCCAGAAGTCCTGTTGGGTTATGGGCAACAGTCTCAGGTCACACATAACAATTCTTGCTATTATTCCTTCTTTCTTCCTTGACTCAACCACCTCTTCTAGATGTCTCATATGTCTTTGGCCTCTCAGGGAAACAAAATATCCTGGCAAACACGCGCTTGGTACTGGCTAGCAGCCAGGGTCTCTGCTCTGAGACAGCTGCTCCTTCTCAGAGGTTCTCACCATCTGTCTGTACAAGATGTTTATTTGCTCCCCCCAACACTGATATATTTGCAGTCACACTGACAGTAACAGATCGACCCATCACCTTCCGTGAAACAAAGAGGCTTTTCCTTTCTCAGGTGAGGAACTGAAGCAACAGGGAGGAAATGACTTGACTGAGCTAACATGAATTTATAGCGGAGCTGGAACCACAACTGAGAGCCTCAGAATCACAGTTGAGCATTTTAATTGGAAGCCTATGTTTCCCCCAGGCATATAATTCGGAACTGACTTTCCTGTGTGATAAGATGTTCTTTATCTGAGGTTGAACTTCAGAGAATAGGTACCTTCTGGCATATGTTACAGGTGTATGATGGAGGAGGTCATGATTTCAGAAGATAAGGGTTTCTGTTGTCTTTGATCTGGCAAAGGAAAAGGAAAGGCTTTGCTTTTGTTGTTGCGGGGCTGGGCAAATCCAATTCCGAAGTACCATGTTCTGTAGACTACTACTGCCCACCTGGCCAGACTTCAGTTACTTCTGTTCCCCATTGCTGTCCACAAGCTTTTACTGCCCCAGGGGATCTGCTTTTCCTATACCGTGGGAGAATGGGACATAACAGTCACAGGAGAGGAAGGACTTTTTTGACCTCTGCCCAGCAGGACTCTTCTGTGAACAGCCTAATAAAAGTGAGGAGTCTGGAGGGGGCTGTGTATTGTGATAAAAAGGGATTCCATGTCGCTAAGGGCTGAGTCTTCCTGTCAGACTCAGTGGAACAAAAAAGGGTTTTTTTGAATGCCGTAGCTTAAGGTTCTACTAAGTCAATATTATATGGATTGGACTGGACAGATAGGCGCATCAGTTTCTGCTAAGAAAGGAAGTCAAAACAGGTTTCAAAGAATATGAGGTTGTACGTGAAAAAGTAGGCTGAAGCCAAATCTTTCTCCTGTCTGGGGAAAGAAACTCCATGCCCAGGAAAATACAAGTGGTGAAGATATTTATGTTTAGCAGCTCATGCATGCAACAGAAAAGCCCAAGAAATATGGCTGAACAGGTGGGATTGAACTCCCTAGATGGGATCACTCTAATTAAACTGTAGGCAGCTCCTTTGTAGACATCTGTGTCGGAGCTAGCTTTCTGTACTCCCTCTGTAGTCAATAAAGAGGCACTTCAAAGGTGCAGTTTATCTTTCTCATTTTAGATGTCTGCTTTCGGATGAGTTGAATTGCATCTGAAGTGCGTTTCCTCTGGAAATGCTGTTTCTCTCCAATTACTGCAATGGGAATCTGAACAGCTAAACAGAAGTACACATGATGAATCCTATGTCCTGGGTCTGGCTGTACTAATAGGGGAGGAAGGCTGACTGTGGTGATAGAGAACGACATTGCCTGTCACCTCTTGTAATATCTCCTAAGCAAGATGTGGTTATTTGTATCCTAGGTTCTGGAGCACATACTCCTGAGCTGTGTCCTGCTGGGTACTTCTGTCTGCCAGGTACCAACTTCAGTACAGAGCATCCGTGTCCGAAGGGTACCTTTGGCCCCAGGACTGGTGCCACTAGTGAGTCTGACTGTGAGCCCTGCCCAGCAGGTACGTAGGGACTTGACACAAGAAACCGAGGGGGCATACATGGGAAGATTGGGGAAATATGACTTCTCCCTTCATGTTATTGACTCCACTGATCTTCTGTGCAGGCCCTCACGCTGAAATTGCTTTTCTGTTCATTTTAGGCATGTATTGCTCAGCAGCAGGTCTGTCACAGCCTTCTGGATTTTGCTATTCAGGTTATCATTGTGCCAAGGGAGCCACCAGCCCAGCCCCCTTTAAACACAGGGTGAGTGAGTGCCAGGCAGCAGTACAGTATACGTAGTGACCGGGGGACAAGGACTGGACTGTCACAATCTTGCAGCTTCTGGTGTAACATTTTCCAAGCATGACTGCTCTGTATGGGGTTGCTCATGCCTTTTACTGCTGCCCTTGAGAGCTTCTCAGATGTAGTGACATGCTGCTTTTAATGTCTGATGGAGTATGTTGCTGCCTACTAATAAATTCTGGCCGGACCTCCGTTTCTGTAGATTGCACTGGAGTGTGCTGTCTAATATCTCCTCCAAAAGGTGGCATCAGGGGTAGGATAGCCACGTCTCAGCAGCCAGTACCTTTTTTGTGCCAGCCATGGTCTTCATTTAGTTTCACTGGCAGCAAACTTGTAGGACTCAGCTCCTATGTGCCCTTTCCAGAACCTGCCTCTGTAGTACGTTGTGATAAATCTTCTTTTGATATCACTTTTTCTCTCTGTATTTTTCTGATACAGGCGGAATCTTTCAGCCTTGGTCTGCCTGGTAATGACATCTGTCCTGCTGGGCATTTCTGCCCCAGTGGTACAGGGTATCCTGTGCCCTGTCCTCCTGGATCCTTTTCTACCATGGTGGGCCTGGAGGCAGAAGAACAGTGCCAGCCCTGCCCAGCCGGACGGTATTGCAGTGGGGCAGGGTTGTCTGATCTGGCCCAGACACTGCTGTGTAATGCAGGGTACGGTGAGACAGTCTCTTGTTAATGGGAAAATACAGCTGGCAGGATTGCTATTGGTAATAGCAGAGGGACATCCAAACTAAAAGATACTGGGACTGAATATGTGTTGTTGAATGCTTTGTGTGCAAATATTTATACTCAAGAGTAATAAAACCTCAAAGACTTTGTTCTTAGACCTTTGGGTCAGCTATGTAGCATCTAGAGATCTCAGTAGAAGTTTCAGAGCCATTCCTTTCCCCTTTATGTTTGCTTGTCATTCTGTTTCAGCCTTATACATGTTTTTTCACTGTTTTCACCGTAGGTTTAGTGGATTACAAATCCCTTATTTAGCCTCATAACCACACTTGCTGAGAATTTGACCTGTGCATCTTTTTCCTTCTGTGTTTTATCCCTTCTCCCACAAGGTGGTGCAATAACCAGTGACAACGTAGCAGTTCCAGCCTGAATAACGCAAGCAGAAAAGTGCTGTTAGCAATACTTGTGCATCTCATGAGTATACCTCATAGCAAGAGACTACAGAAGCTCAGTTTATTTTATCTGTGAAAGAGAATCTTAGAACTGGTTTCACTGTAGTGTAATGAGATTTTGTGAGGAAAGATTTCTGATAGCAGATGGCTCTTGCATCTAATGGAAAAAATCATAACGAAATTTGTCTAGAAGTCGAAACTGAGCTCAGAATGCAAGTGAGGGCTACATTTGGAATGACTAAAAATAATTAGCCATGGAAACAGGCTTCTTGGGAATAAGAGGGATTTGCCACATTGCAGACTAATTTCAAGCCTTCCCAAAAATTCTTTTATCCCTAGAAAGATGTTACAGCCTGGCTGTAAGGTTTTCTGGGCTGAGTGGTAATGAATATCACATGATTATAAATGACCCTCGACTTCCAAAATCTGTGAAGTTCTTGCCCTCCAACAGGGTACAATTTGTGCTTTGCCCAGGTTGCTTTTCAACGCCTCTACCATGTAGCATCAGTCACTTCTCATAGCCTGCTGTTCAGTCTAAATAGATCTTGCTTCCAGGCGAAAACCCCACAGCTTTGCTGTTCTTTTGTTCAGTGCCGTTCCTTTTGCACTTAGTCATTTGCCTTAAGGACTAGGAATTGTTTCTTCTTCAGAAACTACATCCTTTGAATCCTTGTCTATAGCATAGGCTGGGATCATGGCTCTCATTTCCTTGTTGTTTAGCTCTTATGACCCCTAATAGTTTTCATATTTCCTCGTCTTTATTTGTTGTGAGGGTGTGGGAGGGAAGTGGTAAAGGGAAGAGTCAATGATGGCGTTAAAGCAGAGGCCTACAGGAAGACTGGGGATAAAATGAGACTTAAGCAAAGACAGCAGGAACTGAACGCTTGGGCCCTGTGCTTTGAAGTAAAAAGTCTTTAATTTTCAAAGGTTTTTCCTTCCAGAATGAGAACACTTTCTAGTCAGCTTAGTGAAAAAAAAGCCTTTTACCAGTATTTTCAGGCGGGCACTAAATTACAGATACAGGGGGGAAGTTGTTAGCACAACTGACATAAACCCCATTTTCAAGGGATGTTTCTTAATGTGCTGACCCTTGGTTCTTGATTAGTGCCTCCCCTACCTATTGCCTCTGAACAGGGCTGTGAGTTCATTGTTTCAGGTCTGAATCCTCTCTCTACAGGTATGTTTGCCTGGAAGGAAACTCTGCTCCCTGCCCTTCTGATGGGATTCATGGATACAGATGTCCCAGTGGCTTTTACTGTCCTGCAGGCACTGGGCTGGAACTGCCCTGTGAGCCTGGCACATTCAGCCCTGTGCCTGGGGCAAGTGTCTGCCTGCCTTGCCCAGCTGGCATGGCCTGCAGCAATGCTGCCACTGTTGAGCCACTCAGCTGCCCCAGAGGTGAGCAATACAAGTATGCAGCAAAACCCCTAACACAGGAATGGGAAGAGGTGTGATGGATGCCTGCACAACTCTTTGTGACTGAGCCATAGCAGTGGTTCATTCTAGGGAATGGGGAATTTGCCATTAGTTAGAGCAAGCTCAGCATTCCCACCTCTTTCTCCATTGTTTTTTGAGCAGTGTCTCATTCGCCTCTCTCAATGTACAGGTTACTATTGTCCAGTTCGGACTGCTGTCCCCCTGCCGTGCCCCGAGGGGACGCTGAACACCTTGGAGGGGGCATTGGCCCACACTGCCTGCAAGCTGTGCCCGGTGGGAAGGTACTGCAGAGGAGATGCTAACTGGGAACCTGATGGTGAGTTTGGTTAATAACAGAGATTCAGGGCTGCAGGATGCAGGGAAGTAGAAAACATATCTCAGTGAACAGAGTAAAGGCTATTGGAGGGCACCCTTCTACCCTGTGTCTGTGCCTATCAGTCGTTTCTTTTCTCTGTTTCATTCTTTTAACGGAGCATTTGTTTTGGATGTTACTTTTATGTTACTGCATTACTTTCCTTGTCTCCCTTAGCTTTTTCCACTTTCTCTTTTTTTGCTTTTAACCCTTTTATTGCTCTTCCTTCTGTCCTCATAAATCCTTCCCCTCCCATTTAAGCACAGAGTAATTTTCACTGGGCCAAAATGCACAGATTGGACACATGAAAATAAGAGAGGCAGAACTCTTTACACAGAAAACAAAACATGGGGAACCACTTAGAGAACTGAGAAGGTGAGCAAATGCTAAATGAGGTCAGTGCAAGTAAAGAAAGGAAGTGATAGAGGCCAAAGATTGATGGGAAGGAGGGAAGGCAAAGCAAAGGTGATTGGCCCAGGAGAGCAGCAGTGATAAAACAGGACAAGGATGGGCTTCAGCTTCTCCTCCCTGAGTTATCTGCCTACTTTTGAGGATTTGAGGAGGTGTCTTTTTACTGACCACGGTGCTATGGGCTGGCAATTGCCACCCTCTCTGTTCTCCCATGACAGGTCTGTGTTCAGCTGGGTACTACTGTGAAGGAGGAGCCACTGATGCCATTCCACGTGAGACACCTGCGTTCCCGCTCAATGGTCCCTGCCCATTTGGGCACTATTGTCCAGAGGGTACTCATTTCCCAATTGCCTGCCCAGTTGGGACCCTGAACAATGCCACAGGTGAGCAGGACTTGACCCACAGGTTTCTCCTGTGGCCCACAGTGATGGGGGACTTCATTGCTGGCAGCTGTGGTGAGGGGATGGCCTTATGGTGGCAATGTGTTATCAATTGAAATATGTGCTGATGGTGCTGTAACTGTACTGGGTGTGCTTTCATCTCCCCCTGTCATTGGCCTTGACTTTTGGTTTCCTCCTCAGGTGGTACCTCCCCAGAGAGCTGTGTGCCGTGCTATCCTGGGTATTTCTGTGCTAGCATTGGTTTGAGTTCTCCAACAGGACCTTGTACTGGGGGGTTTTACTGCCCGGCAAACTTCAGCTCTGTCAGCCCCACAGCATTCCTCTGCCCTAAGGTATTGCTTAGTGACAGCTGGGCAGTGAAAGAGGTGGGTCTCAGCTCTGGGCAGGAGGTGTTTGTGGCAAAGGGTCACGCATGCCTGATTGAAACGTTGATTACATCCACATGGAATGTTGCCCTAGGCTTTGGTAATTCTGGGATTCACCTTTTACACAGACGCTAAGTTTGCCACCATCTCCATGTAATCCCCTTCCTTCTCTGTCATTGGCAGGGTCACTTCTGCCAGTCAGGGGCAGCCCACCCGACGCCGTGCCCTGCTGGGGAATACCAGCCAGCCGGAGGCTCTGCTTCCTGTGTTCCGTGCCAGAGAGGATTCTACTGCCAGGAGCTGGTGGCAGGAGACCCCAAGCGCTGCCCACCACATTCTTACTGTCCTACAGGTACACTGAAACTTTCATACCAGCTATGCCAGGGATTCAAATGTTATGTTGCCTCACTGTGATCCCAGAGTTGTACAAACCTAATGTGCGTCTTCCCGTAGGCCAGGTGATGAGGAGGTGACAATGAGCAAATGTGGCGTAGTTGCCGCCTTTCTTTCTGGGAGTCATTTGTTATGCTCTGGTATGGTTCTAGAGTCTTTTCAGATCACAGCAGTCTCCTAGGGTTTTTTTATTGTCTCTGCCATCTCCCTTTCAGGCACACGGGTTCCTCTCACGTGTCCTGAAGGCACCTTCACTCCTGCAAATATGACTGGTCTCTGGAATGAGAAGGAATGCTTGCCTTGCTTACCTGGTCACTACTGCAGGTTATGATTCATCTCAATCTAGCATTTTTTCACTTTGTCTTAAGCAGTTTGGCATCCTTGTTTTGTACTGGTAAGTCAATGCTAAGTTCCCCCCAGCTTCTCTTCCGCATACAAAGATACAGCTTTGAGGTACAGAGGTGATGGATCTGTGAATTTTGGGAGGCATCTTAAAGCAGTCTGACATCGTCATGATACAAAGAAGCATCTGAAAGAGGTAATAGGTAGCATTTGTGAAAACGTGAAAGTCATCCAGAAAGTCCAGCCTAGTGGAAAGTCTTCCACAATTTCATCTAAAGCGATTTGCCCGTGTTCATGGAATTTAAACCCAAAAGTGCCTGGCTCACTCTAGTAATCTGCATGTTTTTTGAAGTGGAAAAAATGGGTGTATTTTCTCTCTCCTGTCAGTGTAAGTTGTTATTTTTTTGTTGCAGACTTCACAGAGTTCATTGAATCAATACTTGCTCTGCTTCTGCACCAAATCATTAGCGGCGGGTTGTATGTAAACTCTTACTGTCCTCTCTGCTCCAGGCATGGACAGCTGGAGGGGAAGTGTGCTGCTGGATATTTCTGCCTTGCTGGGAGCTCTCAATCTACTCCACAGGGCCACAGCTTTTCCTGGCGCTTCCTAGCTGGGTGCCGCTGGGGTCAGGTGTGTGCAGGGCTGTGTCCTGCAGGTAAGTGAGAATCTCAGTAGTTTTTAAAGTATAGAGTATTGACTTCTAACTAACTGGAGAGCATCTGTTATCTTGCATAATACGTTGTGAGCCCTTCTTTGAAGTTGTCATTGCTTATTGGTTTCCTGTGTTTTTACATCTTTTGAACAAAGAGGTGTGTCTGACCAAAAAGGCCACCTTGAATTTATGGTGCTAGGCTGCTAGTCCAGAAAAGTTTGAATGCTTTTGATTTGGCTCTCTATATGCATGTCAGCATCCCAACGGCCACATAGATGTTTGTTCTACAGCAACAGGAGGCTCTTGCTGAGTCATTTTTGCCATTAGAGGGCTTTCCTATTTTACTTTCATCTCTTTCCCATCCATTTCTGTAGGTTTCTACTGCCCGGAGGGATCTGAGGTACCTGTACCATGTCCTGACAATACTATTAGAGATGTTCCAGGGGCTGTGAAGAGAGAAGACTGCCTGCCCTGTCCACCGGGCCACTGGTGCAAAGCAGGTTGGAATTCAGGGGTGAACAGTGAGGGGAGGGAATGTGAGTTGCTTTTCAAGAGGGTTGTATGTATCCCTGAGTCTGGTAAGGCTAGCTTTGATATCAGACACTGCATTGTGGAACAGTCCTTGTAGTAGGACATGCTGTTTCTAGTGATGAGTTCTAGTCTCTGCAGAGAAAAGAGACATTTAACACTAATATAATGTGCTGTTCCAGCAAACATTGGAAATAGAAAGCCTGAGATCACAATCAGTCTCCAAATATCTCTGTATGCCATCTCTCAGAAGAGGGGCTTGGATTGTGGAGGTGGATTGTACACACAGGTGCAGTAGTTTAGGAAGGACACAGGGAGGACACAGAAGAAAGGTGTTCCAATTACAATGAAAAGATGACTCCTTAAAGCCTCGCTTTCTGCTTGTTAGGGGATTCAGAGGTCTATCCCTGTCCATCAGGACACTATTGTTTTGGAGGCAATGGCAGTGACCACAGTAGTCACCTGGCACCTCAGAAATGCCCTCCGCAAACTTACCGCAAGCACCCAGGAGCTCAGAGCCTGACAGATTGCCAGCCATGTCCTCCGGGCTATCGCTGCCCTTTATCAGGTAAGTGCCAGGTTAAAGCCAGCCCTTTCCCACCTCTAGAGCTGATTACAAAATTCCTAAGATGAGATGGGGAAAAGGAGAAATAATTCATGTTCACAACGACCTAAAAGCCCTTCTCTAAAGCCCCTCCTGGCCATTCAGCCTCCCTTTCTTCATTCCTTTCTCTTCCTAACAGGTTTGACCAGGTTTGAGGATTATCCGTGCCCCCCTGGATACTGGTGCCCTGGTAAAGGGGATGCTTTCCTTTGTCCGGCTGGCACTTCCAGGATCCAGCCTGGTGCAAAATCATTGGAAGAGTGTGATCCCTGCTCACCTGGATACTATTGCCCAGATCCAGCACAGACAGGGCTGCCTAACACCCAAGGACTACCTTGTAAACCTGGCTACGAATGCCCAGCAGGTGATATGGCCATGCTCCTTTGTTTTCTTTATTTGCAGCCATTTCTGAATCTAGATGGCTGAACAGTGCACAGCAGGCACAGCCATAGCACTTAGCAGTGACTATAGTCCCATTTGTGCAGCAGGCCTCGTAGGATATGGTCACTGATGGGAGTGGCTTTAGAAGTGGCTTTATTACCCTGAATCCTTTTCCTGGCTTTCGGCCTTTGAATTCCCATCTCCTGTTTCTCAGCCCTCTCTCCCTGTTCTCCTGTAGCTGAGGTTCCCAAAGGAACTGGTCTGGGCCTAGAAAAGAAGCACATACCTTTCACCATCCAGGGCTAGGCATCGAGGTGTTAGCATTTCATGCTTAATAGCAAACTGTTTCCCAACGGATCTGTGCCCTTCTGTGAGCAACAGGAAAAGTGCAGTGTTTATGGACAGTCATACTTAATAAAAGCCCCCTTGCTCACTGTCTCCCCAACACATACTCTTCTGTTCTGGGAATGTCACATAATCAATCACTGTTTCCACTTTTTCCATCAGGTTCAGTAAATCCAAAGCCTTGCAGGCCTGGCCTATACTGTGGTGCTCACACAGCCATGCCTTCCGTGTGCCCTGCTGGGTATTACTGTCCTGAAGGATCGTCGACATACAATAGCCCTGAGCAGCTGTGAGTACCTACCATGTTTGGTGCAGGCCGCTTTAAGTTTCTAAGAACTCTGATTATTGTGAAATGTGCCTGTGATAAAACCTGACTTAAGGCTTCAACCACCGTCTTTGTGCATTGTACAAAAGCAAAGTTATCTTTGCAATTACAGTTACGGATTTGGTGACTGCTAAGACTGAAGAGGGTGATTTATGGTTTCTATTAGTTAGCTTGAGCCTGGAACCAGATGAGAACCATTTTTAATTTTGCCCTCATTTTGCACTGGTCATTGAATCCAGGAATCAAAACATTTTCAGAGGCTTTCTTCCCTCTTCCTGCCTTGTTTTGCCTTCCAGGTGTGCGTTTCCCTACTACTGTCCCCCAGGCAGTGCACATCCACTGCCTTGTGAAGGAGGGCACATGGCCCTCAACTTGCCTGGTCCAAGGGATTCATTTGAGAAATTCTGCAGAATCTGCGAGGCAGGCACCTATCGTAGTGACTCTCTCATCACAGCCCCCTGTCAGCCCTGCCCAGCAGGCTTCATCTGCCCACAAGGTAAGTGGAGCTACCGTGGAGGAGTAGGGCAAGAAATAGCAGCTTAAATTGTAACCAGAAAGTTTTATGTGGGAAAAGCTCTCAGTCCTCTGCAGTTATAAATCCCTGGTGTGGGCTGTCACATTAGTTTGTTGAGCATTTGTTGTGGTAGGTTTTTATGAGAGTTTAAAGAAATGGGTCGAAAACGGTTTGGATATTGGTGTCCTGTCTGTTAGGGATGACCTCTCAGGCCCTTGTGAGCCCTCTTTTCTCTAATTTTATGACTTAGCTGAGAGAGCCAATAGTCATTCTACGAGAAGGGTAGAAGGGTTCAAAGTTTGCTGTGTGACAGCCACTGATGCTGCTTGCAGCGTGCTGGGTTAGGATGCAGGAGGAATAGCTTTACAAGCATTCAAAAGCCTCTGTTGGCTGGGATCCTCTGTTAAGTTCATTGACATGTTAGCTCCTGCTGTATAGCATGGAGGAGATCACACTTACCCCGTCTTCCCATGGGATATGTCCAGTGAAATAGCAGGGACAAAAAAATCAAGATTTGTATTTAAATATAAATAAATTAAATTGAAAAATGCTGACTGTTGATTAACTTTATATATAGATACATGTATATTTATATATATTTGTTTGTTTGTATGTACACATATATAGATGTGTGTATATGTGTAGCTGGGATAAATAAGTAGTCTCTGCCTGTCTCTTAGCACTTGCTTGGGTCCTTAAGCAGTGTCTGTGTCTGAGATAGCCCACTGCTTTCCCTAGGCAGTGAGAGTTACCACAAGAAGCCTTGCCCCAGTGGCTATTACTGCCCTCCTGTGGCATCTGCCCCTCTGCCCTGTCCCCCGGGGACCCATGGGAGCAGCACCTTCGCAAAGCATATAGAGGATTGCCAGGCCTGTCCTGCTGGCACCTTCAATCACCTTCCTGCTCAGGCTGCCTGTTTCCCCTGTGGCAGCTCTTCTTCTTCCCAGCCTGGTGAGTTGCTGTTTGTGAGTGAAACTTTTACCTCTGTTAAGAGAAAAACTAAAAAGGAAATCACCTAGAGACATGATTCCCCTACGTGGTTTCACGATGGACTGCAAACCCTGGGGACCTCATGATGATGTGTGTGCTAACAATGCTCAGCTGCTCTTCCTCTGTCCCACATAGAAGGAGGATTCCATTTTCAAAGCTGTCTTTTGTTCTCTTACCCTGTTAGCTGCAGGGATTTGATCTTATTTCCTTCAAATGAAGGAAGAGATGAGCAGCCCTACTAATTCTTGTTCTGTCGTTGCTTTGAAAGCAGTGAAGTTACACCAAGAGTACTTTTGCCCTTAATTAAGTATCTTGCATTAAGTGTAGGTGTGTGCTTTTGAGCCAAAATTGGGCAGTGTAACTGTGTCCAGCCTGGGCCATAAAGAAGTGGGAAAAGGGCTAGAAATGTGGAAGGTATAGGCGGCTAAGCACGGCAGAGAGTGCGTATGCTTTACTCAGTGTACTGTGCAGTACTGTACCAACATTTTAAATCAAGTGGATTTGAGAGTGTTGAGGCACAAGAGAGGGGCTTGGCCACCTTGATTGACTGGGTCCTTACCTTGTGCAGTGCCTTAATGTACAAATTAATGGAGTGCTTGTCAAAGTGCCGCTGCGGCAAATGACCAGCTGGGCCTTTCTGCATCTCTTGTTAAATGGACACTTCAGGAAATGGTCTAATGATTGTGTTGGTGGAGCAAAAGGCAGGCTGGCTCCAGCTGGCTTTCCTGTTGGCTCAGCTCTGCTGTGCTAGTGGAGCAGCAGACTCCAGGAGTGTCACTAAAATGAGCAGTGTGATTTGGTCCAAGATTATTCAACACAGGAACTGCTCCTTTGTGGTGAGCACAGTTTTTGTGAACTATATTCCCTACCCTGATTACCACTCTAAATTCAACCTCTTCTCTAAGGTGCTACCAGCTGTACCTGCCATGGACTGAACCGGGCTTTCCAGCAGTCGGATGCTTCCTGTATCTGCCAGGCTGGTTACGTTTACTATGATGAGAGAGGCAAGAAAGACCCTGACGGCAACAGCGATCAGGACTGCCGACCTCAGGTAAAGTCTGGCTTCAAAACAAAGTTGTTGCGTGACCCACAGGAGAAGGAAAGTAGTTGAGTGCTTTAGGCCCTCTCTCAGGGTGTGTACATGTGTGCAATCTGAGCTCAGTTCTCTGGGCTTCTGCAGAGACAAGCAAGTCCTTTAGTTGTTTTGTTTGAGACCCTTGAACCAGAGTCTTGTGAAGTGAAATTCGTAAGGGCTGGAGGCAAAAGATGCTTCCATGCTACAGCAGTGGGGAGCAGCCAAGTGTCTCAGATGACAGATGCAGGAATTTAAGCCTCCATATTGTTACCATGGAGTTCTTTATTAGACCTGCTTTGAGGAATTTGGATGGGAGGTGAAATTGGTGTGATCTTTATTCCATGCTTTCCAAGTTGTCTTTTAACAGTCCTTGTTGGATTTCCTTTATGTTGAATGTCAGCAGTGTGGGTGGGGGAGGAAGAGAATTTGAGGGGTGCTGCATCTCTGTTGAAATGCTAGAGCTTGTCTGGTTTCACATGTTTGGATGAGTGCTGTTCTTCCAGGTGGATGAGCTCTGTGCTCCTGGAGAGGTCCGTCTAGCATCTACACGCCAGTGCGTTTTTCCCGAGCGTTATGACTGCTCTCCTTCTTGTGGGCCTGCAGGTGGAGAGATTAACGCAGAGCTGGGCATGTAAGTCTCAGCCCAGCCTCTCCTTAAGTAACACTTCACAGTTAGTTCTGACTGGCTGAGTTACTGATCGCATGATGTCATTCTAGCATAGAGCTGTGGGAGGTGTTTTTGAGAAACTTCCCATTGCTGGAGTTCCTTTTTGTGAAGATGCTGGCCTTCAGTCCTCATTCATTGGCCTCATTCCTCTACCTGGAGAGTATGCCTGTGTTTTTAAGCTTACCTAGGGATTTTGTATGCTTGGGTGGAGACACCAGAATGAACACTGAGTGACAAGGTGAGGGTGGACAGAGCTGATGTTTTCTGAGGTAGACCTTTTCCACATACCTCAGGTCAACTCCTCTAAAGTGGATCATCACTCTATTACATTTAGACCAGAACTGAGGGAATTGGTCCTCATTCCGCACCCCCTTTTTAACGCTGACTAAAACATTGAAGATAGTTCTTGTCATATGATGCTACTTTTTTCTCTTTGTGAATGAACTTCTGTATCGCAAAATTTCCTCCTGACATGGATTGCAGAGTAATCTAGTGTGTTAAAATTATACTTTGTTGCTTTCAAACATTTTCTTAAAGCAGAACTTTAGGGAGGGATGCATAATGCCCTGTTACAAGACTGAAGTTGGTCTGTATTAGAGACCAACAGAGGCTTGTTAGAGAGTGGGGTATAACATTTTGGCCTTTCACGTGCATTGAACAGCAGACACATTACTGGATGAGATGGACTGTTGAGTTTGCTCTATCCTGTTTTCCATGGATACACAGTAGGCCCACTCATTGTGTAGATTGTAAGATATTGGGGCTAGCCTGACCATCAGTATGTTGTAGCTGTTTGCTCAGGATCATAAGCGGTCAAGACTTTTTATCTGCTTTATAGATGTCACTGCAAGCAATATGTCTCTGCTGAGGAGCTCTGTGACCAGCTGTGTTTGCTGAGAGCCCCACAGATCTCCTTGGGATTTGGCATCAATAGAGAGCTGCTTCTGAGGATGAATGATGGAGAAGTGAGGGTAAGTATGGAGCGGGGGAATGCTTTCTCAGCATGCAAGTCTGGAGAGAGCCCTTATAGATTACATTTAGGTAAAGGGACTCCTGGGGGCGGGGGTTACAAAAGGGTATGAAGCTGTGAGCAGAGAGAAGGAGGTGATGCTCAGTATGTCTCATTACCCAGAGTACTGATCAGGCAGCAGGTTGGTGCATTACTGAGAAATGATGGTTCCTGAATGGTGGGGAAAAAACCTCACTCTAGTGTAGTCTTGTACAGTTGAAGGTAAGGTTGATCACAAACCAGGATCTGAGTCCAGGGTTGATTGTATCAGTGATCAGTGTTTCCCTCTACTTTTAATAGGAAGTGGCAAACGTTCTGGGCCCAGACGAACATGTGCAGAAAAGCCAGCGGGTGCATTTGGTTCTGTTTAGTCCTGGTGGAGTGCTGGGTTTCATTGTCTCCAGCACAGAGGTTCTGGATGCATTCCTCATGGGTAAGGCTTGAGAGCCCCTGAGAGTGAACCTAAGTTCCAGCCAGACTAAGCCATTCATTTCCTTTCAAGTTGGCACAGCAAGTGGACAGCAAGTTGGCACAGGGGGAATTTATTGTGAGACATTCCAAACTGTTTAGAAAGTAGGGAGACATCTTGTTCTATCTGGGAGTAAACAGTGGGGACCTGCACTGGCTGCACAGTTAGCTCCCTGGGAACGGGTCAAATAAAGATTGTAGGATGATTTTGACCTTCCAAGGAACTAATAGGAAACTCCATTTGGAGGCAAATCTATTGACAAGTGTGTGCTGGCTCCTGATTCCAGTTGCTCCTCACCTATGACAGCGTGACTGAGAGCAGAATTTGGCCTTGTAAGCTGTAATTGCCCACAGATACGAAAGAAATTGTTCTGTATTGCCAAGGTTTAGGTGTTTTCACATGCTGCTCATTTTGGAGAATTCATTCTGGTTTTTTCTGTTGCTGGTGGCAGGAGATTTTTCATCAGATCAGTTGCTAGAGAAAGGTCATCGAGTCCAGAGGACTTCTTCCAAAGATATCCATGCCTTGCCCCTCATTCCTAACCCAGTAGTATGTTTGGAAGCAGGAGACACAATCCTTTTCCAGCTTAGCATCAATTCCCACAGTAAGTGTTGCTGGGTCTGGGTGCTCTTTGCAGATATGTGTGTCCAGACCCATTCAGAGCAATGACTCCACATTTGGTAGTACTGCATGCATGATCACATTCCTTCACTTCCCTGTCTGTTTTGCCCTCAAGGGATTCCAGAACTTTAGTCTAGGCTCTGCCAGTGGCTTACCTGGTGTTTTTTCACTTTTTGACTGGACTTCTGTAGAATAGAGATAAAATTTTTCCCCTGTTAGAAACCGTAAGTCTCTTGTTGGGCAGCAACGCATACCTCAATTAAGTGAGTTGACACTGCATGACTCCATAAAAGAAATGCAGTCACGTAGTTTTTTGCCAGACCAGTGTCAGCTGCCCTAACTGAAGTGGGTCTGAGTTTCTGACACTGTGCTGAACTGTTCCCAGATCGTGCATCCAGCCATTACCCTGTTTATCAGAAGCAGCATCTATATAACAGCAATCCAAGCTGGGATTTTGGACCCTTCCGAAGGCTAGACCACCTCATCCGAGAGACTCACCTCAACATCTCCTGGTAATATCTGATGTGATTAATAGTGCATGTGTTATGGGCAGGACTTGAGAGTGAGTCTTTCACAGAATCAGTAGGTCCTTGTCAGTGAAGCAGTATGTGAAAACACCAAAGTTTGGGGTGTTCAAGTCCATATATTTAACCATCAACCAGTGCTTTCCTTACTTCTCCCTTTTAGGTTTGCCCATGTTTTCCTGGAGTCTGGGACATACGTTTTCAGGGATAGGACCATTCAGGAACACTTTCTGATTGTCACTGTGAATGAAGCAAATGTGGGCTGTGACCCCAGAGGTGTGTCCTTCCAGCCCTCTTCTCTGTTCCAGCTGGCCAGACATGGAGTTTTGAAGCAACAGGATCTGAACTTAGCTCCTAATTGGGCTGCTATCACAGGTACAGCCAAAAAAATTGATACCTATCTTGAACCTTGATGCTTAGCCATGACCTCTCTTGTACCTCTTTGTGTGTGTTTAAACAAAAAATTCTATTTATTTTTTAAAAATACCATCAAACCACTGGCATTGTTAGCTTTAATCCCTTTCTCCTGTGGAACTCCCCTTCCCAGAGTTCACTGCTGTCTATCCAAGAACCTGCCTACATAGGAGCTTGAAGGGGAGAGAGAGGAAAGGAGCAGTTGTATTTCTCCCCACACCCTGCTTGAGGAATTCAAGTAGTAGAGGGCTTTGTTTTCCTTGGCTTGAAAGCAGAAAGTGCCGGTGCGTTTCCGTGATAAGCTAAACTGAAATTAAATGCATCATTTAAAAGTTCACTAAAGGCTAAACACAAGGGCATTTAAGGTCTTCCCTCAAAGCCATACCTCTGTGTAAGTGCTGTGCACATACCAGTCCCTTGTCCATCGGTAAGAGGACAGTAAAGCAACAGAAATGAACGCGTGGCTTGCAAGCGTGATCCTCGGTTCTGTCACCTTCAGCTACCAGTGCTGAAAACATTTTCCCTCCTTGCCTGCATGCACCAGATCAGCAAAGGGAGAAACAGAAGCTCATGTAGTGAATATGAAATTTGCTAAATGTTGGTTTTGTGTGGGAGGGAGAGTGTTTAGTAAAGTGTAAAAGGGAGACTGTGCTATTGATGCACACTGCTTCCTGCGTGTCTCACTTCTTGCCATCTCTCTTGGCTTCCCCAGCGGTTCTCTTTGTTCTGGGCTTCCTAATTGTGGTGCTGACAACCCTGGCTATAGTGCTTCAGCCTGCTGTGCCTATCATTAGCCCCCTGAAGAGCTGGAAGCCACGATGGAGGAGCCTGGGCGAGCCACACATCCCACCAGAGTACATCCTCCTTAAAGACAGGTAAACCGCCTCTGCATGGAGCAAAGGAGCGCAAACCTTGATAGTACAGAAGCATGTCCTATTGCAGTTACTGACTGTCCCAGTCCCCGATGCTGGCCTTCTTGCCAGCTTTACAGTACGCTGAGTTTCTAGCTGCACAGGGAGTTTCTTGGTATTACCTAGGAGTTCCCCAGCAGTATTCCAGCTCTCTTCCAGTGGTGTCTAACAGCTCTGTTGTGATCTGCACAGAGTATTACTGCTGGATTACCTGTCCCAGGCTTCCCCTGCATGTTTTGACTTAAATCTAGACAAAAACCTATCCTGCTTGAACTAGGCTGGTGATGCTGCGGTATCTGTTTTTACTGAGAAGAGTGAGATGCTCTTCACCCTCTTCTGTCATTCCCTCTAGCCTTCAGTTCTATCAGACGGTTGGTCCTCATGGTTCTGGAGAAGATGCTGGCTTTGGAGAGAAAGGAGCTGTGCCTAATGCAGGTGAAGTGCTGTGCCAACCCCAGGTGTTCTCCCGTTGGCTTCTTCCCACTTACTCTCCATTCTGTTGTCTACTCTTAACTCTCTAGTATGGTACTTTGATACCTACTCGCCCAGAAATTTGTGCACACACATGAGGTCACACAGGCATTGTGGCTGCTCTGCACACACGTGTTTGCACACATTTAGACACACAGACGCACACCACTCACACTTCGATTCTAGGTTCATTTGCTTTCTTCAGCTGTGGGGTGTAACCTCTGTCGTTGGTGAGTTAGTGTTTTCTTCCTTAGGAGTTAGAAGGGTAAGTGGCCAGCCCTGAAAAGTCCTTTAAAACAACAGCGGGTTCAAATGACAAGTGAAGAAAATAAACTTATTTTAAAATATTTCCTTGGGTTCTCCTGTTGGTCATTCTATTCTCTGAAGGCACATGACTCATGGGCCTTCTGGGGATGACCTCAGCTTGGGAATTTCAGGATGTTCACAGGGTACAGCAAGTCTAGAGCCCAGCAGATGGCACCATCTAGTGATGATGGTAACAGCTTACAGAAAAGTAGCGCCCTGACAGTTTACTGGACAAGTTAAGAGTTGATAGTAACGCTCTGTCATCCTCCCCTCACTAACATCCTCCCCTCTATCCTCCCCTGTCTTACATCTCTTGCCTCATCCATTTTCCTCCTTCACAGCACACAAAATGGACACAGTATGCTCCTACTCATAGGCAGTGCCCCTTCTGGGAAATAAATTAGAATAGACTTGTGGCCAGTGGTCAAGTGTGAGACTTACCTTGTGTTTCAGAAGAGCGTTTTGCACTGAGAGTTCTGGAGGATTTCAGTGTTCGCACGCTGTATGATAAGCTGGAAGATCAGAATTTGCACCTGGCATCTCAGCTGGCAAAGCACAGGACGGATGTGTTGGTGTTTTACAACGGCATCAGCCAGCAGATTCAAAGTCTAATGGTTAGTGTGAAGAAACAATTGAGGGAAGTCTTGGAACTGGGAAATTTGTAAGAGAAATGGTTGTCCTGAAGTGGCAATTTACTGAGGGATAGGTCTTACTCCTTTCGGTACCTTATTCTGGCATAAAATAGTTATGCTAATCTCTGCTTTGATATGAGAGGCAGAATGTGGAATGAGTGGATTGTGAGGCTTGCGAAGTATAATATTGCTTATTTCTGTAAACAGGACATGGTGCAAGCACTGGACTCTGAAAGCCTGAAAATCTTTGCCAGGCAAAAGATTGGTGGGCATCAACCTGCAGACAGCAGCTGGGCAGCGGTGGGCGTTGAACAGTGTGATGAGTGCTGTAGCAACAACTGCCAAGCAGGTGAGAGAACCAGGGTGCAGAGCAAGAGAGAAGCACAGTGTAAGGGGTAACATCCAAAAAATTAAAAGTTTAAAAAAAGGCATGGCTCGTATACATGAGAAGAGATCCCACAAGATCATGTCTTTCCGTGTTGTGGTTCTGTAAGAACTGACAGCCTGTCTTCGTGCCACTTCAATGAGAAGAAGCAAGGTCTCTCAGCTTAGGAATGGGTAAGCACAGAGTTACTTGGAAATGTTACAGTGTGAGGCATCTTGGAGCCATCTTGTGGCATTTCCAAAGAAAGGTTCTTGCTCTTGCTTTTGCCCTGGAGATAATTACAGTTCTTCATGTGGTTCTGTAGAAGTCCACTTAATTGCTTGTTGGGTTCATTAGGTGCTCCATGGCAAGAGGCAACAGAGTTAATGAAAGCTCTGGAAATGCTACTTGGGAACACTCTATACAAGAACACAGCTGTGAAACAAGAGATGGAGAAGGAAGTCCAAGAACAGGATGCAGTGGCAGTTGTACCCTCACTGGGCAGCCTGGCCAGTGAAAGTAAATCAGAAATAGTGGAAGGGCAGGTGAGTTGCAGTTGTCTGTTGCTGTGACACCTCTCACCTTTCTGCCAGATTTTCCACATAACCATTTCTTTAACTCATGGGCCTTCTTATCCCACAGGATTGTGAGCTGCCTCAGCAATGTGAGCTCTTTAGTAGGACAGATGCTTTTTTCAGCTTCCCTGGACACGAAGATCATGGTAAGGGCAGTGACTTAGTTGTGGGTGCCATGGGTGGTTTTCAGAGATCACAGCAGAAGGCTGATTAAGTCAAGTCTAGGCTAAGAGAGGATATGTATGTTTGCTAACAGAGCAAATGTATAATTACTTTTTCTTATTTATGCTATTTCTTACTTATGTACATTTTTTTTGCTGAGGTGGAGAACTGAAATTTCTTCAGTTCAGGAAAGCCACTTCTGCTTCCCCTGTAAGAGGGAAGTCAGGAAGCTTTTGTCCCCACAGACCCTTTACACTGATATATTAAGCGACCACCTATAGGGAAGAGATGGGTGTCATTAGCTAATATGGGGAGCTCAGAAAAATTCTGTACCATCAGTTCTGTGGTCCTCACAGCCTCTGGGTAGGCATTCTGTCTGCTCAATGCATGTATGTTGCAGTCATCCAGCCATGAAGAGCCTCTTCTTCCTTTAGACTTAAAAGTGATCCCTCGTTTTCTTCAGGTTTAGATCTCCATTTGGCTTATCTGACCGAGTTGGAGGTGGAGGGCCTGATAGCAGCTTCCCCCCTTGCCAAGACTCTGTGTGAGATCAAACAAGCTTTGGTAAATCTGCAGCAACCTTCAGACTGCGTTAATCCAGGTAACAAACCTTAGTCTGTGTTGCAGTTTCTGTTTCCCTATAGTGGGTAGGATGTAAGATTACAAAATGGGAGAAGTTGTCTCTCATCCTTGGTGCTGTGGTAAAATGCGCAAGCAAATGCCTGCTGTTGAGCTGCAGGTCATTAAAAAGAAGTCACCACAAGGTCAATAAGCAGACCAAAGTATTTTGCTAATTCACATACGTAGACTTGTTTCTTCCTTTCTGTCAGCAGGTACTTAGAGAAACAGAGGATTTTTGTTTCTTATGAATTCATTTGTTAGAGCTTTTTTGTTCCTCACAAAAGGTTTCTACGAAAAACGTTGTAATACAGCCAAGATCCGTTATCTTAGGGATTAATTTACCAGCAAGAGAATAAGGCAGCTGGTTCTCTTCATGTGTACTGGCTTATAACAGTAAATAAACAAAGAGTTAAAATAAGCAGGATGCCTTCTGAACCGAATGTTTTCCTCAAGCTGTTGCTGGATTTTCAGACTGTGACGCTTAGAGTTTGAAATGATTAATGGTGCGGTTTTGTTGTAATTAGGGATGCATCATTTGCATTATTTTGAAATTCAGATCCAGTGAGCTTTGCAAAGGCCTGAATGTACTGTCAATGTGCAGCTTGCCACATACTCTAGAGTCACTGTGTAAGTGTGTAGTGCTGGCAGTAGTTCCTGTCCTGGTTTTTTGCCTGTTAGACTGGGCTGTCTTAGTGGTGGCATAGCAGTCCCTTGATGCTGTCCACTGAACTTGCACTCTGCTTATGTTTTGAATTTCTGTAACAGAGAGCAAACATGAAACAAGTGTGGGGAGCTCAGCCCTCTTCTGATCTGCTGGATTCTTGGGCCACGAAGAGGGATGAAGCTCTGCTGCTGGAAATAAAGAGGAGCTGCATTGCTGAGAGGATTGAAGAGACACAAGCAGAAGTATTTCATCTTCTGCAAAGTAAAACAGCCACCAGCTCATTTCCTTGAGGAATTTAGCTTATCCTTAGCAATGGCTAAAGGTGGATTATGGGAAAGTGTGTACGTCTGCGGACAGAGCTGCGGTACCTGAAGTGTCAGAATAGATATGTATTTAGTTAGAGATGTGCTTGGTCAAACATGTAATGAATAATCCACATACTGTTTTCTTAACCTTGTTGAAATACTTTCACGCTTACCTTGGATTATCAAGAATTTGTAGGCTTGAGAAGGAAGCTGAGGTTCTTGACATTGTTTACTAATTTTATAGTTTCATTGTTAAGTCAGTAAAGCAGAAAACATGTGAGGCCACGGGTAGCGTAAGAGCCCCTGCTTATCAATGCATTCTGTATAACCTTTATGATCGCTGATACGGAGGATATTTGTGAGGGTTTTTCAAGTATAATTTAGATCCATACTTGTATGCTGTGCCCAGCATCTCTACGTTGTTTGTGCAAGTTTTCAATATACTTCTGTTGTTCTCAGTAAGGTCTGCTGGCACACCTTGAAGGTCTCTAGAGATGTGATTTTTGAGCAGAGTACACTTAAACTATTCCTTCTAATGATGGCTGCAGGGATCACTGTAGCTGCTGGTGCCCAGTACTCTGGGACCCTGATCTTTAAACTGAAAATATCCTTCCTACCATTCTTACTCTTTTGGCCTGTCTGTACGATGCTATGAGAGCATCTCATGTGAAGTGTTCCATCTCTTTCTGTGCAGTATTCCTTAGGTCCAGGTGAAGCGCAGCAACATAAAACTTCTTGACTGTGAGCCAGCACAGTACCTCGGCAACCTGCACAGGTAGGCTTCAGCCTACTGTTTCCAACAGCGAAGCCTATTCTCTTCTCATTGCAATATTTACTGAATTGCTTATGTGTGAAGAGGCTTGTTGAACCCACTCCTTCCTGGTTCCTAGGCACAAATCTGTGTTTACTTCTTCTGCCTTTGCATAACCATTGTGAGACATCAATACCCAGGAGCTAAGACAGAAGCTCTCAGTTTTGCTTCCACTAACTGTTGTCTCTGGTGGATCCAGAGGAACTGCAAGGTCTTTTGCCCTCATCCACTCACTGTGGTGGGTCCACGTTTTCTGAGCTTGCTCCCAAAACCAAAAGGTTTGTTTTGGTTCCTTTGCAACTTCACCTTGGAAGAATTTAGGTACTTAGTGATGCTTTGAAGGGACTTTCAGAAAATGGAAGGATTTGAGGAAGCAAACCATACCTACCGGCAAACACTACAGAACACCTTTAGGTCACTTTCTGTGATTGCCTGTTGTAGAATATAGTAGTGAAAAAACTGTCATTGTTTTCCTCATTGCTTTCTTTTTTAGGTTATCAGCAGATATGTTTATAACAGTACTACATGGAGGTAAGCATCTTCAGTGATTGCTGTCCCTGTAATATCCACAGGGAAACAAAGTACCCAGACAGGTGATAAAGTTATCTCTGTGACTTGTGGTTCCAGGTTATGTTTGTAAAAGGCTGGGTGGAAGGCTATAGTAACTAAAATTTGTTACGTTTTTCATTGTAATGGTTTTTGCAATGAAAACGGGTTTTTGTTTTAGATCAAAACAAAGATATGTGTATGGAATTGTGATCCAGGTTTTCTTTTTTCCCCCATTGTGGTTTTCTTGACAAGTACACTTCGGTTATAAGTAAACACTTTTGAGTTTCAAAATGTTTTGGGTCTTTTTTTTTCCCCACAAAACCAAAGAATATCAATGAAAAGACCAGTTTCACACGTCATTTCTTTTCATGCTCTGTGAATAGTGCCTTGGAAAGAACAAATAGAAAGAGGAGTGGTGCAACCATTGTTTTTGTTCTACTTTTGAAGTATTTACTGTTGATAGCTTTTTTTCTAGTGGTCTGTGGAATCTTCTGGAAGTCCAGTGCTGTCTGGAGTAGCTGTGAAGTCCCCTCACATTCCCTGAGACTGCTGATAAGAGTGGTCAAGTGCAGGGTCGCTTAATTTGGAATTTGGAGAAGGATCATAGGGCTATTGTTTTTTCTTCGGTTGCTTTGACTTGTGCCTCTCTTAACAGAAAATGAAAAGGCCCTTTTCAACATTCAGTGTAAAGTTCAGCTTCTCTTGGAGAGCATCAAACGCTGCTGTGGCTGTGAGAAGGAAGGTATGGTTGAGTTCGCTGAAGAGGAACCTCTTTGGTTTATGTTTGTGTGGCTCTGAGTTCTGAAATGAGTTGTGTGGTTTCTGCCGATTCTGTCTTCCAGTGTGAAACTGTCATCAAGCTTCCCAGTGTGTTAGCAAAGCCAGATTAATGTTCCTGACTGTGTTGGTTGCAGTTACTGAGGCTGCCCTTGGCTGTGCTCATTATCCAGTTGATCCTTGCCTCTTATATATACACAGATAGATACAATGCTTTTAAATGCTGGTAGAAGACAAGATCCAATGAAAATGTCCATCTGAAGAAAATATACAATGAGGATATTGACTACAGTCTTTGAATACAGTCAAGTTAACTAAGCCTACCAAGTTGCCACTGATGAATATAAACATAATGGCTATCCATTGAATTCTCCTAGACCATACCAAGTGCAGTGTATTACAAGCCAGTTTATTCTGCAGCAAAAGAGATTTGTGCCGAGTTGTATGACCTAGTTTTTGCCTTGACAAAAAACATACGCATCGATGTAACTTGGCTGACTGGCCACTAGGATGAGAGGCAGATAATTATTTTGAGATGGTCCTGAATCATAGTACTCAACTAAAATGCACCCAGACTTTGGGCTGTTTATCAGATGTGGATTGCCTTTGCATAGCTGAGACGTGTCTTGAGTTTAATTGCCATAGCTCTTCATGGCTTCCCGCCCTTGAACCCTGACCCAGACTTCTGTGTGTTGCAGGTGAAATTGAATTAGCAGATGAGAACGGCCAGGTGAAGAATTTGCTCCAGAACCAGGACCACTACGCATCGCAGCTCCTGAGTGAGAGAGAGTTTTATGTGCTACTCAAAGTCACACGTATGTAAATTTGTAAATCTCTGTATTAGAGATGCTTTTATTTTCCTTTGTAGCTAAAGAAATACCCACACACAGTTGAAGGTTGAAAGTTAAAGAGGATTTTCGTTCTGGATTCTCAGCTTGAGCCTCTGTGCATCCTTAGCTCTGCTCAGAGACAATAGGACCTAATGATGTTGAAATTAAGGCCACTTTTGAAAACGGTGTAGTGGAAGTCAGATTGCCTCCATGTGTGACAGAGATTTCCTGATAGTCCCAGTTCTACCTGCAGCAAATGTCCTTTCCCAAATTTCTGGTTTTAATACTGTGCTTTTATTCCTCACAGGACATGAAGATTCCCAAGAAGCTGTTTTTACACCACTGCTGAAAGATCACAGCATTGTCACTCTAAAGTTCCTGGGTAAGTAACCTGAAGCAGGTGTTTCTATAACCTTGTCCTCAAACATGAGAGGAGAGAATACCATCAGTTGTGCTCCTAGGGTAGGAATAAAAGCCTGAAGTAAAGAAGGAGGTTTTTAATTTATAGTCAAAATGGGAAGTCTTTCTTCCCGTAACTAAAAAACTAAAACTAACTTATTTCTTGTAGGAAGAAAATGCTTGTTAATATCTTTCCATTGTGCATGAAGTACTGGATTCATAGATAACATGGTGCATACCATGGAACTACAAGAATTACATTTGCTCTTCTCTTACCAGCTCCTTTTTCTCTTCTCTCTGCAGCTAAATTGGGGAAGAGGGAAGATTTGAAAGCGTCACCTACCAGAGTGAAATCCAGAAAATACAGCAAACAAACAGTCTTGCCTTTGGAAGTTCCATCCACAGAAGGTGAGCCCCTGACCTGAATGAAATGAATACTTAAACTTTCTTTAGGTCCCCAACACCTATCCATGAGTGTGTTGTTTTTCTATTGCAGGTAAAAGGAGTCATTCGCCACAGGGCAACAAGAATAAAACTGTGGCTTCTCCTTCCAACAAACTGGGAAACTCTAATCATGGCAAATGAGAGTTGCTTGGGTACTGAGTTTTGGAGGCCATCCTTATGCTTGTTGGTTTGTTCCTTGATGAAGCACACAATTTGCTGGTTTTTTTTCCAGAAGCCTGAAATAGTAAATGCCGCATTTCTGTAAGAAAATAATAGTATCACTGAGCTAGTTCATGACTGATTCAGTCTGAAGGCCGGTATGTGTTAAATAACTTTGCCAAATGAAGCCTTGATCCCTGCAGACACTGGGCTTGCGTGGTGAATCACAGAAATTGTCAGGACAAGCTGCAGCCCCAGGTTGGTTCCTCTTTAACTCAGTAGTTTTATTTTTGGAATTGTTGAAGTATTCAATTAACACATCCTGAGTACTTTCATCTCAACTTTCACCTGGGCAGCTTCTATAAATAACTTCATAGCTCCTCAGGTGGGTCATATCTCCGTGGAATGGACTCTGTCCCATCTTTCACATACCTATTGAATCAGCAGTCCTGCTTGTTTGGTGTGCTAAGTCCTTGTATATATGCAGCACAATGAGAAACATATTAAAACTGCATATAAAGTTTTAGATAATCTTGTAAAAGGTACAGATGAACCTTTCTTCTTCAAGGTTCCTTTTAAAAAACAAAAAAGGCTGTAAAACCTAATCAGTGAGAACATGAGTTTTCTCTATACAACGCCCCGTGGTATATTGATCTCAGAGAACTCACAAACAATTTTGAAGTTGAACACTTGGATTTATGCAACTCTTTTGTTGCTGAAAATATTTTGAATTAAACAAAAAGATCTCCAAAATGTATTTTCTAACAGTGGCCCCAAATAAGACAGAGGGCTGTTGGGACTTTCCAGTAAGATATTCCCTACATGCTGGTGATGTAGGGACAGTGTACAGTGAAATCCACCTGTGTCTGTTTATGTGAGAACTGTATGACAGTCTTGGATGTATTTGGCTGTTCATGTGATGAGAAAGTAGTATTCATATTTTCTACAAGGAACCAATGCTCAGGAGGTCTCAGTCACCCAGCAATTCAAATTCCTACTCCAGGCTTTGGAAGTAAAAGCAGCAGATAATTTGTGTTAAATTAAAGGAGGAAATATCTGGTTATGGAGACACTGTATTCCTCTGCTTCAAATGCATTCAGTATAACACCTGTTCTGTGTGTGTCATTTGTTCTGACATATTTTAATGCATACTTGGAATCCAGCAGGTAGCATCTCTTTTCTGTGAGATTCGCAGTAGTACTAAGACACACAATACTTTGATGATACAGGAACAGCCACCGCAGATCATGTTACTGACTTGCTGTGTTGTTGACTGCAGTTGCAAAAGGCATGAAGTGATGGAGCTGCAAAATGAGATTGTGCTGATACTGGGGAAGTACAGGAGTAGTGTCTGCTTTGGATTTGTGCGGATGTAAGATTTGTTGGGACACAGCAATCTCCCCCTTGCCCATCTGTCAGCCAGTGTAAGTTCTGACAAATCAAAGCCCAAAATAGCAGAAAATATGCAGTTCTCTGTGAGAAATCTGCAGCAGCCCATCGCTCCTACACCTTTGAGCAACAAAGCAAACAATTCTATGTATTTTGTAGTTCCAAAACCATGCAAAATGTACGCCTGTGGTATTCTTATTGGGAGAAAAACTGCTAATAAGCCTATTTCTTGGAGCATATTTGCCAAGCCAAACATAGATAAAGTGAAGAACGTGCCATTAAAAAAGCTGGTGGTTTCCAGGTGCCCAGCTCTTACTAAACTGTACTGGAGAGCCATTGTGCATAGGTCTGAAAGGCTGGCCTTTGTAAATGGTGCCAGGGCAGGTACTAGCTGATAACTGGGTTGTGGTCAATACGGAAGTCAACATGGTGTGTAGGTTGAAGGCCTCTTGTAACGCTGGATGTTGAGGCTAGTCGCTTTTTGGCAGCCATAAGAAAGAGTGTTTTCAAAAGCAGCTTGCCTGAAGCACCAAGCTCTTTAGGATCCACAAACTGAGCTATACTGCGATGTTAGAAGGCAGGAAGGCTGAATTACCACAGTCCTACATGTAGATCCTGGGCTAACAGCTTTTTGGAAAAGGGCCAGATAATGAATATGCTCACAAATGATACCAGGGGAGAGATCAGAGAAAAAAGTGGATATTCGTGGTTTGGTTTTACATTACAACACTACTGCAGAAGTTAGAAATTGGAGCTATAAAAAGACATGATCCTCTCTTACTACGTGCTGCTGTGAAGTTGGATTTACTCCACTTAGATGAAATTTCAATATATTTTGCTATAGATGACGTCAGGACATGTGGGGGTTTTTTTGGTCTTGTCAGAGAAGCAAGAGCTAATTTTTTCTTTTCTAGCGAAAGAAGTGTTGTATACTAGCTAAACAGTCCTCAAGCTCTCTCCTGGAGAAATAATCTTAAATTTTAAGATGTAAATGCTATTGCATCCGTAGTAAGTCCATCAGCGAATGTCCCCCATCAATGATTTACCACCCTAAGGAGTTTTGCTGTAGTGTGTTTACCTGGACTTTGTAGGTCAGCAGTAACTAAGAACGAGGAAGACTTCATAGTGTTATAAATCCTTTGCTTACCTTGGCTTCTCCACCCTCTCTTAGCAAACTGCAGCTCCAAAACTCATAGCTAAGCTCAGAAAGGAAGTATTTGCACAGCAGAATTGCTCCCCTCAGGTTTTATTATTTTGTGGATTTTTTTCTTCCCACCACATTCACCTTCTGGGCTGGGAGGAAATTTGAGACCAGGTTGTGTAGATCCTGGACTCAAGGAGAAACTCACCTTGTGGAAGAGTTCAGTCTCGTCAAGAGGCAAGCTGGATCCAGCTGCAATCTGAACAGGAGGCTGTGCAGCCAAGCGGCTACTTCCCCTTTGAGTTACTGTTCATACTTCGTTGGGTGGTGCTGAGGGGGAGCGGGGGGCAGTTCTCGTGCACCCCAGTTGACCTGCCCTGGTGTGTGTAAATGCCTGTAAAGCAAGCTCAGTTAGCCGGGAACTGGGAGGAGATTTGTCTTGGGAACATTCTGTCTGTTCAGGATGTAATAAACTTTCCTCCGAAGTAGCTCATACCTGGCTATTCCAGACAGAAATATAGAGTAATTCAAGCCTAATCTAGCAGAGCTGACTTGAACGCCCTGGAATTTAAAGGAAAATTCATTTCAGCCACAATGAAGAAACTGGTTCTAGCCAGGGCTCTGCTGCTCCCAGGCTGGCAAAGGAGTGGAGAGAGTTAAGACAGAGAAAGCCCTACGCATTTTCCAGAGTGACTGACCCGGACACCTGAAATGAAATAGCAGTACAACAGCATTGTGCTTCTGACCTCACACGCAGACTTGTGATCTTTGTGATCTGTTGCTGTGTACTTCTTGGTCTAGTTTGCCATTGCTTTGGCTCTTGCCCGTGTTCATGTCTGCATAGTCTTGTCCTTATATTTCTTGTCTTGATAAGACAGTACTTACAAACTGAAATTCTCCTCTCACGAACCAGCCTTTTCTTTTTTCTTTGAGAGAGGAGAAGGCTACAGGGAACTGGTGCTGGAGGCATCTTTAAAATAAAAAATAGCTGTATGTGTATTTTTCTTCCTCTTTCTGTCACATAACCGTAATGCTTCTGAATGGCTGCTTCTTCCTCCCAGCCCTCCCTGCAGGCAGGTAGCAGAACCAAGCTCAAAATCAGATGCAAAGCGTTGCTGTGAGTGGTATCTGAACTTTAACTCTCCCCCTTCCCCGACTCTGGCAGCACTTTTGCCTCCAAGAGAGATAAAGGTAGCTTCTTCAGGCTATTGGGCTTTCTCCTTTGGGGAAATTCCCTACTCTTTGTCTTGTGGATCTTGTCTACTCTATTACTCAATGTACTCTGGTTTTTATTTGTGCAGAACTTCTGATATGCTGCTGGGCTGTTTCACATAGTGCATCCATTCAGCACACCTTTGCATTTCTCTCTCTGTCCGTCTTTCTCCCAGTCCTTGTGGCTACCATAGAATCATAGAATCATTTAGGTTGGAAAAGACCCTTGGGATCATCGAGTCCAACCATCAACCCCACTCTACAAAGTTCTCCCCTACACCATATCCCCTAACACCACATCTAAACATCATCACGTCTCTGCTCCATGTGTTTCTACACCCTGTTTAGGATTCACAGATCAGGACTGTTCCAGTTTAAATGCACGCTCTTTGATTTGCAGACCACTCAGACTGCCATTGAGATTTTGACTTAATGCCTGGGAAACAGACCTAGAGATCAGGTGAGATATGCCAGGAATTCTACCAGAAGTAAGTTTACTCGCATGATAAATGATACTCCTTGTGGGATTTTCATCAGCAGTGGACCATTCAGAGAAGTTACAGAAGGATAACTCAGTTCTCTCCTTCCTTTCTTTCATTTTCTTCCATCTCCCTGCAGTTCATGTTACTTACCATGTGTTTGTGTCTCTCTCCTTTGTTCTGTATTTTCCTAATTCTGTTCTGCTTTTCAGCTTCTTATTGCAGTTATCTTAGCTTCTGAGTGATGGCTTTCTGGTGTTTAAAATCTGTGAGTCATTAGCGTTAGTTCCTAAAACTGATGTTCCATATTCTCTCCCTAAGCCTCTGATTGTAATATAGGAGGCAGACAGTTAAGTGTCACAGACTTACCTGAGCCATTTTCCTTCATTTACTTCCCTGCGTAGTGCACAGAGTCTTCATGTCTGCCAGCTGTAGCTGTGAAGGATTCTTCCATGCTGCTGTAACTTCACCTCTGCTGACTCAGCCAGCGTGACAGGGAGGGACCAGAGAGATGTCAGGGCCTGGGGCAGCAGTGGTACATGGAGGTGAGAGGATGTGCTGGTACCAGCAGAGAAGAGAGAGCGCAATCTGTCTGCACCTGAGGTCTCTCCTCCTTCCCTGCTGGTACCAGTGCATTCTCCATACTCCAGTTCAGGCTGGTGCCAGCGTTTTTTGTTTGTTTGTTTTGTTTTTTTGTTTTGCACAAACTAATTTGGTTTTGTACATAGTTAAAACACCAGCTTTTACAGCTGAGGGACACCTGTTAGTGGGAGTCTTTTCAAAGGCATGGCTTTGAGCTGTGTCCCCATTCTGTCCCTGTCGCAGAGAGGCCAGAAGGGACAGTTACAGGGAAGTCTTTGACCAGTGTGTCATTGAGACCAGCCTGCCTCACATAATGCAGACTTAACAGAAGGCCAATGTATCTAGGGAAAAGAGGAGCTAAGTGAGAGATTCTTGAAGAAAAGAGAGAAGTTTCTTATCTAGAAAATTAATTATCGTTTGGAAATTTATTTTCCTTTCAGCAAGGGACTATTCTAGGTGTTCAGATGTTTTCACAAAGATAGATAATGGTGTATTTTCTTCCTATTCAGTCACTTGTGTAGCAGCCTGATCCTGTAAATCCTTTTTTCAAGACAGACAAGTAGGTATTGTACTCATGCAAGATTTTCAAAACTCTGCTGTGCCATTTTTTTGCCACCATACTGCTTATCTGTGGCAGATCTTCACAGTTTTCAGGTACCTTCTTGAATTCACAAAATGGCATACAGTGATGCTTCATGCGAGGCCGAGCAGAGGTCCTAGAGCGTTGTGGCCATTAAAGCTTTAGTGCTACCTGTGAAAGAAAATTGGAATACTTTCTGAGTATGTAAAGCAAACTGATGTACTGGTCTAAAGTCCAGCAGCAGAGATTGTTGCAGCACTGTAGGAAGCAAAGTGTGTGGGTATCAGCTGCTCCATTGGAAAAGCCCGCTCTGGGATGGTGAAGCAGTCTTTCAGGGCTTCAGACCTGGCAAAGTGTGACGGCAGAGGAATTTCTGCTTAAGAGCCTGGGCTTATACAAAACAATGTGGTTTTTCTTGTAGTTTCTCAGTTGCGTAGCCCCAAAAGTTGTCTCTCTTCCAGTTTTACGAGAGTGGTGGCTGGAGAAGTATGGAGACTATGTAGGGCTGGAACCCTGGGACAGAACAGAAGTGCTGAATGACCTGAAGAATTCGTTGGATTGGAAGAATAGGTTGGAAAAATAAATAATGCAATGCAATCATTTCCAATATTTTTATTGTCAAGATACTTTCAGGTTAGGATATTTCTTGCCTGCTGACAGTAGGTGACTGGTAAATTACCTTTTGCTTTTCCCATTGAGATTACAATGAGATTGGGCCAAATGGTTATTAATCTAACAGTGGGGTTCCACTACAGCGTACAAAAGGGCCAGTCACAGGCTCTTGGAGGGAAATTTGGAGGAACAGAGACTTAGCAATAGTTGAGTTGTGTGCGAAGCTTCAAGGCCGTGCTATTTGTATCATAGCTGTTATAAAAATCACTATTTTTCTTCGTGTTTAAAAAAGGATCGGTTAAGTTGAGCAGACCTCAGGTACCATGAGAGCACGCAGGTTTTTAAACTAGCAGGGGAGTGATTGTATGGTTGTCAAACCCACTTAATTCAGCAGAGAAATCTGTTATCAGTTTTACTGGTTTTTATCTTTTCTGCCTATTTTACACCTAACTACGTGTTTCTTGTCCTGAAGAATATTTATCACGTTTGTCTTAGAAGCTCTTGGGAACAGAGGAAAGCTTCTGCTTAATGGCCGTAAGTTGTGCAGGTGCGTGTACTCTGGTTTTGTGCTTGCAGAGCATGGAGTTCCACACATCGCCCGCAGAATTAGGGGCTGCATTTGTTTATTGCCCATCTCTGCAGCATGTGCACACCTTGCTGCCTCTTCCCGCTGATTGGGAACGGGCTTCGGTGTCCTGTTCCCTCCTTCTAGAAAGTTCTTTGTTCGCACTGGATATAAAAACCTATCTTTCTTCAGTTAACCTGGGAAATTTAGAAGTACAAATACGGAAACGTATCTGTTCCAAAGCGTATTTATTTAGCAAAAGACGTCACAGAGAAAGGTGCTGGCCGGGGTGGCCGTGGGGGGGGCAGGGCAGCCCACCCTCAGGAGCAGCCCCGCTCCCCCTCGTTTGCAGGCATTGGGCACAGCTGTGTGGGGCTATTGTCCAGGCACCTGCCGTGCCCCTGGACGGACTCACTTGTGCTGTAACTCTGAGCAGGCAAGGAATATTTGTCCGTGCTGCTGAAATTGTGCTTTTTGGGCCATGATTGCGGTAAGTCCTGAGGCAGAAATTGGGGGGCTTGTGGGGGGGACGGGTGGCAGAGCCTCCTGTGGTGAGGTGAGGCTGCGCTTCATCTCAGGGAGGCCTTGGTGAGAGACCGGGGAGGCCTGCAGTTCCTCTCAGCTTGGGGCCCATATTTCTCTGCCTACACATGAATTCAAGGAAAAATGGCAGGCAAGTTGTCTTTACCCATGACTAATGCCAGCCATGGGCAGCCACGAGCCACCTGAGGTCAGGATATTTTTCTTGGAAAAGCTGTGGCTTTGCGAGGCTCCGCCATGTCTCCCTGAGGTGCAGACACCCTCAGACTCAGCTCCTGGAGGTGAGGTACCTTTCTGTTCTTAAACCTTTAATAGTTATGACTTTAAGCTCACTTTCACAGAAATCTTGCTGCAAGTCTTGTTATCAGTCTGTTTTTCAAGGAAAAGAACAATGCTTTTTCTTGTTTGTTTTAGATTTTTGCTTGAAATATTTCTGAAACACAGGACAGACGGAATTAGTCTTCTAGTCTTTTCAGAAAGAATCATTGCCTGTTGCAATTCATTTTTTGATTAAACTGGCATTTGTTGAAAAACAGTGGTGTTTCAGAGTAGGTTGTTAAATAAAATACATAGTTCTAGACTTGTTTGGGGGTTTTGTTGCTTTGCTATATGGTATACTAGAAAATTCATGTTGGTCCTTAAATCCAACCAACTGTGTTGCTCTGACTGGGCGACTGGGCTTTCTTTCTGTTTGAAATCCCTAGCAAAACACTACAAGGGTTTAGCAGCAGCAAACCAGCTAAAGTTGATGCCATTTGAGCTTTGTTTCCTAAATAACATGCTTAGTAATGTGAGCATTTAAATGATGCCAAATGAGCTTTGAAGATAGCATCTCGCGGGTAACAAATGGTAACTCATGTTGCTGTGGTGATTATGATTAGTCTGGAAAATCTGCTAGGTAGATACGTGCTGCGGGTGAATACCTTTGCATCTAGCATTTCTGTGTTTAGTTTGTTTTCATTTACAGCCTCAAATTTTGTGCCTTGAAATTAAAACTCTTCTTTCAGCTTAAAAATTAAATCTCACTTCACAATGTGGAGTTGAAAGAAACTCAGTTACGGTCTGAGCAAGAAATTGTGTGTCATTATGAATGCAAACTACTTCGTGCTTTCTGGTGCTGTTACTTGGAATTAGATGGTTTGAGTGATTATAGGGTGTGCAGTGCTGCCAGAAAATATCTGCTCCCAGGGGTTCTTTCACGCTGGTGGGTCTGGACTATTTTTTCAGTCACTGCAAAATAGTGTTTTGGAAAAAGTTCAGGAACTGACCTGGTTAAAGCAGGCGTAATCAGGCATTACTTAGGAGACGGTGGTTTTCCTCTGTGAAAATCTCTAGTATCAGAAGAAATTAATGCAGCTAGCTTAACAGTGTCTAGAGTTTATGTCAGAGGATGGGGCTGGAACAAATCATTGGGGTGTGTGTAAATCAGGATTCCCTAGATTGTGTAATGCTAAAGAAATTGCTGAAACTATGTCAAGGCCAAAGAGTTGACACCATAATCCTACTCTGTAAGCTCAATATTGTCTCTCTCCTTATAGCTTATATATGTGTTTATGTTAAGTTACTTTGCTGCATCACAGATCTGCAGTAAGGCTGTTGAGAATTTGTTACTCTTATGAGTAGGCACCCCAGAGTTCTTTGTATGGTGGTGCACCAGCAGTGATCTTTTGAATTACAAGAATAAATGGACTGTGAGTTGGGCGTGTTTTTCTAGCATTGTTGTGATCGTTTCTGTTTTCAGTAAGCATTGACACTGCAGCGAGAACAGCAGTTGCCTGCAAATGTTCGCAGGAGAAGATTAATTTCTGTGTTTTCCTTCCTTTTCTAGTGGAGATAAAGGTGGGCCAGCAGTGTCATGGTGTCTGCTGAAGAGGTTCCTTGCACTAGGGGCAGTGCTGCTGGAAAAGGTAATGAGAACAATCTTCACTGTATAATTTGACTACAGTTTTTGTTTCAAAACGTGAACCCTGCCTATAAGTTAATGACAGTGAAGATGCTCTCCAGCTCACAGGAATACAAGTCTTCACTGTATCTCTCCAATCTTCGCTGAAATCTTAACATCCCAAGCTCTTTCAAACAATTATTCAGCTCTTGCATCATATTATGTGGTTGAAAATGTAATACTGAGAATTCCTAGTTGTTAATCATTTTGAGAGGGGATGAGTATCCTACTTGAGGTATACAAGTATCCTACTTGAGGAAAAAGACCTGGGGGTGTTGGTCAGCAGCCGGCTGAATATCAGCTGGCAGTGTGCCCAGGTGTCCAAGAAGGCCAAGAGCATCCTGGCTCGTATCAGAAATAGGTTGGCCAGCAGGACTGGGGCAGCAATAGTCCCTCTGTACTCAGCACTGGTGAGGACCCACCTCAAAGCTGGTGAGGGGTCTGGAGCACAAGTCTTATGAGGAGCAGCTGAGGGAACTGGGGTTGTTCAGCCTGGAAAAGAGGAGGCTGAGGCGGGGAGACCTTCTCACTCTCTACAACTACCTGAAAGGAGGTTCTAGCAAGGTGGGGGTTGGTCTCGTCTCCCAAGTAACAAGCGATAGGATGAGAGGAGATGCCCTCAAGTGCCACCAGGGGAGGTTTAGGTTGGATAATAGGAAACAATTCTTCACTGAAAGGGTTTTGAAGCATTGGAACAGGCTGCCCATGGAAAGGGTGGAGTCACCATCCCCGGAGGTGTTTAAAAGACATGTAGATGCAGCACTTAGGCACATGGTTTAGTGGTGGTTTTGGCAGTGCTAGTTTAACAGTCGGACTTGATAATCTTAAAGGTCTTTTTCAACCTAGATGATTCTATGATTGAATGAGGTCTACAAAAATGATTTACAGGGAAGGGAACGTGCCCTACATATAGTCGTCACTGAAAAATCTACATACTGTACTTAGATATTACATGTGTCGCTTCCAAAATCAGTTTTGTATTTGAGCATAAGGGAAGGTTTAGATTTGCCACACATAAGAACTTTAACTCTTACACAGTTATGGTAAAAGGTAGGTATTATTATTTTGTTACCATCTTGAAGCTTGACTAACCCCAAGATAAATTGCTCATAACTCTCACTTGTTCATAATCTGTGCATTAGGAAGTCTAATATAAAATCACACTGTCTAACTCTAGTATGAAGTCTTGTTATCAATAGATTTTTGAGCAATATGCTAACAGGGCAAAGGGACAGACCTCATGATGGAGGAACTTGTACAGTTTGCCTGCCTACATAGCTTTTTGCTTACTGCGTTGCACAGCAGGTTTTGCCATCCTTAAATTCTCCCTTTCCCCTTTGCTGCAGAGTAGCACTTTGCCTTAAGCTAGCTCTCCCTTTTCATCTTACTTGCCTCTTGACCAGAATGCAGGAATTTTCTAGCAACATAGCAGGTGAAAGGGGAAAGGTGTTCAGGTTTTTTGAAGGTGGGAGGGGGAGATAGTGAGAGCTAGTTTAAACTAGACAAAACTCTGCGAAGAAGCTGTTGTTAAGGAAAAGGAGGTAAAGGAAAGCTGTGAAGTTCAGCATAATCAGTAGGGACAGCATAATCAGTATGGACATCTGACCTGTCTAGTCTGGCTGAGGCTGGAGTAAGAAAGCATGGTTTTGTGTTAAGGAAAGATTTCTCAGTTTATGAGCTAGTAAATTAACTCTTGACATGCTTGCAACATAGTTGTAGGCAGAAAAGAAACAGTGTCCTTGAAGGTATGTTAACTTACAGTTCAGTATCTGCTTCTCTTCTTTGTATATCTTTGAGTTATTGCTACTCACTTGACTGAGGGAGAGCAATGTTTATTCCTGTTGAGGCTGCAGAACTGACTAAAGGAATTTACAAGTAAGAACTGAGTGTAGGAATTGCATTTTCTTTTTGTTTTTAGTATTTAGCACAGGAGTATTTCTCATGGTCCGTGGCTGTGGTTCCTACATGTTTTCTTCCCCCTCAAATGATTATAATGATAATAATGATGATGGTACACATGTAGTAGTAAAAAACTTATGCAAGGTTGAAGGCTACTTGTAATAAAGACCATGCAAGACTAAATGAAAAAGCAGTACATAGACATGACCAGGAAAGTAAATTATCTTCCTTCCCAGCTATAATATAAAGAGCCTGCCAGTTCACTTTTTCAGATTCTGGATTACAGTGTGTAATTTAACTGAATTTTGTAACATTTTTTTATTTGAGAGCCACTAGAACGTGAAGATGACATGGTGAATAGCTTTAACCTTCTCACAAATGGGATACAAACCAGATTGAATGGAATAAATGATGCAGCAGCAAATCTAAGAATTGATCTGTGATCCTGCCACTTAAAATCCCGTTATGAGATTGGAGGGAGGATGCCTGTGTGTGTATTTGAGTTGCTTCAGTTTTGCAACTGGACTGTACCAGCATCTTTGCCCTTTTCCATGTGAATGGTCTTAACATTGATGGGTACAGCTATGTTCTCTCAGTTTATTGGGTTAAATGAGGCCTGTGTTTGAGGACAGTTCCACATTCACTTGCATCAGATACCATAACCTCATGCCTTAGTTTAGATGTCAGCAGAGGGTGGTTATACTGTACCCGGGAGGTCCTACCTGCTGTTGCCCACACGTGCTGTTATGCAATGACCTATTGTGTCCTATGCAGTAATTCCCAGACTAACTAGTTCTAACAAACATTATGCATGCCAGTGAGTGAACGCGGGATTCATTCTTTCCACGCCTATGGCCTGTTTGTCCGTTTCACCTTAATGTTTTTGAGATCTTTTGTAATACTGGAAAGTCTCTTAGGTTTAGAAATTGTGTTTCTATCTTTAGACATTGAAACAATGTTATTCTTCTGATTTCTTAACTTGTCTTTTCAGCTGCTTTACAAACCTTTGATTTGGACTTTCTGCTCAGGCATTGATACAGTAAAACAGATTGCAAAGCACATCTTGTCCTCTTGAAGAAAATGTTGGTGTGGTGGAGTCACAGGCAGACGAACTATAGAGCTGTTAGGTTGCGTACTACTCTTAGCCTCTGAAGAGGGCTTTGAACTAAAGCAACATTCGAAACACAAAGGAGCATTTGTTGGCAACACCTGTTCAAAGCAAAAGTGACCGTGCAGGGTGCAGGTACAAGAGCAGACTGTTTCAGATTCATTTGCTGGTTTTGAGGTTTTTGCTCCAGACCACCAACTGTTACTGATTTTGGAGGCGTTTTTTTTTCCCCCTAAAATTGTGATACATGTGGGAAATGTAATGCTGCAATTCCTCCCCACTCACTTTTGCACAGAGGGAACATGGAGACATACGCTCGCTAGTTTTCCAGATATTACTATGACAGAATTATTTTACTCTTCTCTCAGGAGCATATGTTGATGCTAAAATTAATGCATCACATCCATCTTCTAAGATTTCTTCTCAAAACTTCTTTTTTCTTTCCTCTGCTGTTGAATTTTTTCCAGATTGCATTACTTTTTTTCCTCCCGCTTTCTTTGTTTGACTCCTCTTCAAGCCAAGGACACCCATGTGTCAAAGTTCTGATACTGGGGAGGATGCATTTGTCAGACAAAGACTGAATGGTTTGTGATATGGCAAAGGAAGAATGTTCCTAGAAAAATAATGAAGAAGCAGGATTAGATTCCAGGGTTACAGTTGTAACACTGCCACTCAGCCTTGATTGAAATGCTGGAAGGTTCCCCTTCTGTGCCTCTTGTCTTCTGTGGTTTTGTCAGTCTCTTTTGCTTTGTTGTGAGATTTTGAGATACTGTGTATACGTTTTTATGAGTATGTTTTTGTTTGGCATTAGCAGCAAAATTATATGTTGACTGAGAATATAGTCAGAGGTGCTGAGGTACTACAAGTAAAAAGGGAGGCCAGAAACAGCTGCAGGCCAGCTGTCAGTGTTTAGAGAGAGTACTCTCCTGTTCTTCCGAAGTGAAGTGTTTGTGACCTGATAACTATCAGGAGTTCAAGCACAAGAGAAGTTTCTTTTTGTAAGAATTTGTTGTAGGTTTGGTCTTCAACCAGCAGGAGGAAACAGACTGTTCACTCTGCAGATGATTTTGCAACAACTGCATTTTTCAGTGCTTTTGGGGTCTTACATATTCTAGGAGTGAACAACCTGTCCAGTTATCTTACCCACAGGTGTTTTCAAGAAAACGTATTTTCTTTTTGAAGTAAAACAAACGTAGCTATATTCTTTCTTGGTACTGCGCAGTAACAGCCCTCACATTGTGCAAAAACTTGCCCTCCCTTTTTCTTTCCTCTTCTGTCTATATTTGAACATGCCGTTTTGACTAAGTACTGCAAATCTGTAGATGGTGGAAAGTGGGTTGTGTTGCTGGCCCATATAGCTTCTCCTCATATTTTTCTTGTCTTTTAAGCAGACAAAACAAATCAGTCCTGACTACTGACAAATAACAAGGTGTTGAAATGAGTCAGCTTGGCACCTCACATACTTGTTGGCGTGTTACAGGGTTACATTACCAAGTGATAAGCAGCACATACATCTGGAATTTGGACTCACCCATTGTTTACATGCTTATTTTTTGTCGCTCTTCCTTCTTCCTTTGTAATTTCTCTTCTTCATGTCTGTATGTGAAAAACACTGATATGCAGTATAATTGATACTCAGTGTTATACTCAGCCAGGTATTAAGGAGAGGAGTTTTGAGGAGGGAGGCTCACAACATGCAGAGTAGCTTCTAGCACATAAGGGTGTGGACTTTCGGGAACAGGCAGGCTGTAGGCTGGAAAACACTCTTCTTTTTCCCCTCCCTCAGTTCTTCTCTTGGTTTATTTCTCATTGGTAATCCCTCTTGCCGTTTACTGCAATAGGAGTTCTATTTCTGCCCCTATTTCTTCTCTAAAGCTCATCTAGACTTGTATTTAAATGTGAAATATCAATATACATTATTTGTCATTTGCAAAGCAAAGCCTTTGTCTAAACAAGATGTGGTACTTACTGGTTCTTACTAAAATGACCATATTAAAGACCTGGTTTCAAATGAACTTTAACTGTATCTGTCTAATGCATACCAAGGTCTGTTTTGCCATAGCGATTGTGGCCTTTGGAAAGCGAGTATTGAATTTGGTATCTCAAAGTGTTCAAATCAACTGGTTGTGCCTTGGTTTTCGGGATGCGTTTATCAAAACTGAGCAGGTATTTGAAGTATGTTAGTCTGTTAATGGGGGCCAAAAAAAGCAGATGTGCACTACTTTACGCTTTGACCTGGCAGATGTTAGGTCCTTTCCTGTTCCACTCAGTTTCTCTTAGTCTTTATAACAAAATCAGATGGAGAACTGTTTTCTGGAAAAAGTTTTATTATCAAATTATTCCTATACAGCATTTTTACCCTTGGTAAGGTAATACAGATCTATGTATGCACTGTCTTGGAATTCAGTTCCACCAAAAAAGGAAAATCGGCAAATACCAACTTTAGTGCAAATGAATGCCTTAGATCATATGCGTCTTCTGTCTTTTTTTTTTTTTTCCTTTATGCATGTTTTCCTCTCAAGAGTGCTCTCCAAGTTCATCTTTGAATGAGGGAAGATTGTGCTTGTTACAAAAATAGGTAACATTTTAATTTCTAGACAAGCGTCAGTTTTACAGTACGGTGGGAGGTAATTTATCAACCTCTCAAGTCCTTATGTCTTCATGAAATTAATGAAATTTCTTCACCCCTTCATGGCGCAAACCCATACTTGATATTGCACAGACAGGACATTAAAGCAGCAGAGGCTGTGTCAGGTGGGGAAGAAGCTCTCCACAAGGAGGAAGAAGACCGGTGATAAGGACTGCTTCAATAATACATATTCTTGTCCCACCAGCCTGCAGTAGGAGAAGGGAGGGGGGGAAAAAAGTAGGTTATTTTTTCCTCAGAAAGGAAAAGTGATCATTGGGAAGAAATGGTCCGTTTTTAAGCAGTCCACCTGTCAGTGGCTGCTAAGGTAGGTGTATGAGTAAAAGGCTAGGAATTCTTATATTTTTTGTATTAAAATACTAAACTAGAAAAATCTACTTACTTCCTGGGTATCTCCTGATGAACAGCTTGCGGACTTCATCGTAGACCCATATCAAGATGGCAAATGGTACAGCCACAAACCAATACTGAAACCTGGGAGTGGGAGAAGAGATTCTCATTCAGCAGCATCTAACCACCCAGCTGAGTATCTGGGGTCTCTGTCTATGCTATTTGATGTCACTAAAAGAGAATTTGGCCTTTTTGGCTTTTTTTTTCCTAATTTAAGAACTTGAGTGGTTAGAAATAAGATGATGTGCATGTAAGCCTCCCAATATTAAGTAGTTACTGAATTAATTTATTACAGATACTATTCAGAAGGAAATGTTGCCTGGTGGTATTGCAGTCTCTGAAGGTGGCAGAAAAAAGGAACATTTCTGACAGTGATATATTTACAATAAAAGTTGCTTGCATAAAATTAAGTAAAATGCTATCTAATCTCACCAAAATATTGTGGATCCTGGAAAAAATACTAAAATGTTTATTCTACACAAATAGGTTTCTGGATCCTGGGTAGTAAATCTAGTAGAAAAAGTAGTGGGATTTTTGTGGAAACTATGAAAATAATGCCCTTTTTGGTCAAGAAATTCTCCACCCTGTTCTTCGTAATGAATATTCTTAAATATTTATCCTTGAATTGTGCTGCATGGGCATCCTGCTGCCATTCATCTGTTTCTGGCAGAATGTAAGTCCATGGTGGTTTATACATAGGGGGCAAGGGAAATATGCTAGCATCAAAACTTACCTCAGTGGTGTAAAGTTCAGGGCTGTAACATGTCCAAGACCATAGGTAAGAATCAGAGCAATTCCTATCTGGGAAAATATACCCACCCAGATGACTTTGTTCCTACGAGAAAACCAGAGAAGAAGGGTTACATGCTTCTATCCATGCATAAAAACCTGATGCCACAGCATAACACAAAGGCTGCGCCACTTTTAGAGTTGTGGTTGTGATCTGCATCAGATGATGAGCACCCCAGACACAGAAGCATGAGACAAGTGGTAGACTGTAGCACTGTCTTACATCTCATACACCTGTGTCTTTGCTGGTATCATTCCTGACCTACCTAGATGAAAGCAAGCTTTAGGTAGACATGCAGTGAGCGTTAGTCATGTCTTGTAGTTGCACTGGGAACGTGCACATTGTGAGACTCAAACGTAAATGTAAGAAGGAAATATACATAGGTGTAGGCTCTGTACCTGCAGATAAAGAAAGGAAAACAATTTGCTTTCCTATCAGAAATACTCTGACTAAACACCAGCTTTTACGTGTGGCCTCCGACGCAATAGGTATTTTTAACTCCCTGGCTTCCATGGGGTTGAGGGGTGCAGAGTGTTCTGCGGAGGGCAGCCAGCACTATCTTAGGGAGCTTGACCAGCTGGTATCTCCTCAAACACGAAAGTTATCTCAGAGAAGTACAAATGTGCTATCTATTGATAACTACGTAAAGAACTTAAGAAAATAATCTGCAGAGGAAACTCCCTTTTTTTGGAGTAAACATTTTAATGAATGGTGAGTTAGTTTTAAGCTGATGCATTTTCAGAGTAACCGGTACAGTGTCTTTCTGTGAAGAAAACCCCTATCATGAAGTGAGAAAGGAGGTGGCAAGAGGTGTAATAAAATGTTTGTCTGGAAGCTAGATTTAGTCTTTGTTCAATAACTGAATGTGAGTGATTAAATCACTGAGCTAGCCTTTTTCTAAAATTAGCAGTAGGCTAGCCTATCCTCCCATGTATCAGGTAATGAATCTGCAAAACTTACCTGAAAAGACCCTGCTGGAAAATGGAATTTCTCCGTGTTTTCCTGATGATCAAATCAGCAACTTGCTGAATTGTAATGCTGACAAAAAAGGCAGTATAGCCAGTCCACTGTAGGTACGTTCTCTGGTATTTAGTCTGCAAACCACAGGATAAATCACATAGTGTTATATCAGACACTCATCTCTTGTGCAAGTAACTGCAAACCTCGATAGTAGGATTTCAGTTACTAAGGTGTAAATGCTGAATTATTCCAGATTTAGATACATAATGATCAGATTTTGGTCAGTTGTTCTAGTCCTCTAGTTACTGTGGATGAGTCATTAGGCTGAAGCACGAGCTTGGTGTAAGAAGGTATTTATTTTGATTTATTAATGGCTTTTGCATCTTGTGATTTCTGCAGAATGAGTGGGGGGGAGTGAAGAGTGAAAGAGGGAGGGAGAGTCTGCAAAGTACTTTACAGTAGTGCAATTCAGAAGCACGGCTGAGAGATTATAATGGATCTAAACATAACGTCCAGAGAAGGTGCATCTCCAGAGGCTTTGAATCAGAAGGTGGCAAATTGTAGAAGAATGAATGAAAGAATGGAGTCTGAATGAAAGAGCTAGGAGGCAGGAAGCTCTAAAGAGTCTATCCTGAGGGACCGTTAGATGAAAATTAATTATTTTTGCATTTAAATCTCTCTCTCTCTTTCCCTAATCCTTTATTTTGGAGCAGAGTATAGAATTCTTAAGAAACTGTTGGGTGAGAGACAGTGCAAGGATGTTTCAGTGCTTCTTTACCCATTCCTGTCCATATGAATCCTCAAAGTCATTAATGGCATTGTTTTCCCAGTCGACTCGCACACCAAGCAGCGTGGAAGGGAGGAAGCCTTGTTCAGCATACACAGTAAAATAGGTTACAAAGGCTCCCACTGACTGCATGATACCTGCAAAATCAGAGGTAGAAATGAGGAAGAAGCAAAATTTAGGAGCACTGGGGAATGTGCTGGCTATCAGTGTTGATCTGTCTCCTATGGCATGAAACTTGTCAATAGTTTCAGAGCTTTTAGTGCTCTAAGGTTCTTGACACCTGTAAATAAAAACCTGCTGTATTGTTGAGTAATGAGCAACTGAAGAAGGGAGTCAGTACGTTTGCCTGGGAAGGCAGAGGAAGGAGTTGAGTTTCAGCTTCACCTTTTCTAAGAAATGCATCAAATTGACTCTGTCTTAGTTTGCTGATACAAGATAGTGTTTCAGAGAACAGGCCAACCTACCGATCTGTAGATAGGAGTATACAGCGAGCTGCTCATTCACCAGCCTGTCTTTCCTTTTGTTACGAGGTCTCCTGTTCATAATGTCACTTTCAGCTTTTTCGTAGGCTAATGCAACAGAGGGGATCTACAACAGAAACAAACTGTCAGAGTCTTGGTGGCTACGTTTTTCTGCTTCTCAGATGCTTATCAGAAAAGTTTCCATTCTCAAGTGGTTCTGTTGACATACCCTGCCTTTTCAGCGTACACAGAGCAAATGAAAGAAGGATCTGTGTAGCATTCTCTTGACATGTATAAAGGATTTGAGGGAAGTCTGAAACTGTCTCACAGGTCTAATGAGCATATGACAACACAAAGGACTAGAGGATACCAAAAACATTAAAGGATCTTCCCCTGGACTAGGCTCTGATGAAATGTCTAGTATTCATCCCCTGTAGTAACTGAAGCAGTCTGTATGATCTCTTGATTGAAACACACTGTTATTTTGCACACTGCTGAGTTTTGCTTGTCAGCATAACTTGTCAGAAGTCTTTTTTTTCCGCAGGTTATTTTTTCTACTCCTCTTTCTCTATACCTGGCTGCTTTTAGTCTAGCCCTCGAACTCTTTCAGTAGCTTGTTATTCAGCTGCCGGGCAAGGCAACTAAGTCTTCCAGTGTTCTGCATGTCCCTTTGCACCCAGCCCCTCATTTGTCATGATATTTCAGCAGAAAATAACTTAAAAGACTGCAACTTACAATGTCTGTGCCCAGGTCAATGAATAGGATGGTGATAGTTCCAATGGGCATTGGAATGCTGGCAATAATGTAGATGAGAAAGGGACAAAGCTCGGCAATATTCTTAGTCAGGGTGTAGGCAATTGTTTTCTTTAGGTTGTCAAAGATCAGGCGGCCTGGAGGAAAAAATTTCTGTAAAAACTAGTTGTCAAGAGTGTTTTCCAGAAAAAAGTTCAATTTTTAACTAAATGAAGTGAAAATATTTACTGCTTAGGTCTACTTTCCTCATATGTTTCCTCCTGCATTTGGGGTTTATTTTTTTAAAATACTAACCTACCTTCCCCAGAGCCTTCTGAAAATTCAAGTGAAAATAAAAAATGTTGAAAGACTGAGGGAAAAGTCCTTTTCCACAATACACTGTAGTTTAATAGAAACGACAAGCTCTTTACGGTGAAAGAAGAGTGGAACGTGTGTTACTGTCATAGGTGGAGCATGGTGAAGGTGACACGTGAGCAAGTAATAGAGTGAAAATGTAGAGAAAACAAGGGGGGAAGTGCTTTTGCCTGGAGCTTGAACAAGCAGCGATAGCAGTCCGATGCTATATCTGAAAGAGGGGGATGATTTCCTTATTGTCTGTTTGTCATGTGTCCATAAATGGAATTAATTCCCAGTTTTTCCAAATATCAAAATTGCATTTCCAAATCCAGAAAGAAAAAGGGGGGGTGAGTGCAGAAGGGAAGGATCAGATGGACCCACCAGTGCTGTGTGGCTGTCAGAAGCTTTCAGCTGAGAAAGTGGATAGCAGCATTGTTCTTACCTTCCTCCACTCCTGTGACAATAGAAGCAAAGTTATCATCCAGCAGGACCATATCAGCTGCATTTTTAGCTGCGTCAGAGCCAGCAATACCCATAGCAATTCCAATATCTGCTTTTTTAAGAGCGGGGGAGTCATTGACTCCATCTCCAGTCACGGCAACAACTGCTCCCTGGAACACACAAAAGGATCCAGATGTGGGTTTTTTGAGGAGATGGTGCTATCTTTCCCTAAGGACTGTCTGCTCTCAGCACACTCCCTGTCTTTTAAATCTCTGGAAGAAAGATGCTTATAGGAAGTTCTGAATCCTCTTTGCACCCACATAAAACATAGCCAGTAATCAGAAAGACTCCAAGTAGGATTAATACAGCAGCCTCAGACTTTTGTGTAATAGTTGTCTATATCTGAGTTTGTCATATAGACTCCCTTCATAGTAGAGAGAAATGGGAAATTCAGGGATATGATTTACTACATCTAAATTAGGTGCATTTAAAATGCAATTAATCTGATCATTTATTTCTGTGGAATATAAGGGGGCTTAAAATTTTAGACATCTGCCTGCAATGTATATGGACTATCCCTGTCTGAGCAGACCCAGGCTCATCTCTGGTATCTGTGGGAGATTCAGTTGACATAACATGTTCTATCTTTGTCCCTTTTTTTGTGAAGTGCATAGCATCAGTCAGTTTTTATTTTAATTGTAAATTATGTAACTGTTCAGTTAAGACCATTCTCATCCTGTCCCAACAACTTCTGGTCATTGCCAGTCTATGCTAGAATTGCATTATAGTTGAAAGGGTGGAAAACTCTGATTATTCAACTCAACATCTTTCATCCAATGAAACCATCTACTGCAGCTAAAGTTCTTGTGGTTGATGCAAAAGTTCATCATTTTGATAGAAATACAGAGTGTTCCAGGTGGGGAAAAAGCCTGACAAACTGATTAATACAAATACTGAATGTCCTGTCCCTCTGGGGATTTAGCACAATGTCACTACCTATAAATAATGCCATGTACAGAAGGGCTTATAAGCTCTGAGTACTAAACATAGCATGTAGACTGGCTGGCTTGAGTTGAGGGGGGGGAGGGTGTTCCTTTTCATCCTTTGAAGAGCCAAATCTATCAGGAGCGTGGGTGTCTAAGCAGTGCAGAACACATTTAGCCCCTGTCTGCCAAAGGCCATTCAAAAAGAAGAAGAGATGAAATTGAAAGNTATTTTTTTCTTTTTTTTTTTTTTTTTAATTACTCTCCTGAAAGCAGTTCAGACTTAAACCCGCAGAGCTGATAATGCTGATTGGAAAGCTTAGCTCTGGCATAATTACAAAAATAAAATAATGTCTTCTCTGCAAAGTATGGGTACAGCAGTAGTGTGGCTTTCAATTTGCAGCATCTACTTGGAAGATGTTGTATCTGAGGGGAGAATCTTTTGATGACAATTTGCATCTTTTTCAGAGCTCTATACATGTCATTTCTTCTGCCTCTGTGCTGGCTGCACTCCATGCTCCTTTACATGATGTTATTGCCAGTGGATGGGACAAACTCTTTTAAAATCCTGCTTTCTGTGGGTTTTACAGTCTTTGAAAGTAACATAGATAAGGCTTGGTCCTACATAAATCATGCTTATGACATTTTGCAGGATTCATACCTTATTTTGCTTCTAAACATTCCTGTGGGAGGGAAGTACATAGGTCTAAGTGGCCACAAGAGATAAGATGAGAGGATGTGGTAACATGTTGTTTTTATCTGGATTTAAAGAATTCCTGAGGGACGGCTCCTTCCCAAACAGTGTACAGTCTCTACCCAGGAGGCTTTATGTGCAGCACAGCAGCAGCTTCTCAGAATTACATGCAAAAGACAGACCCTTGGTACAGCTCCAAGCCAATTAAACTTAGGAACCTAAGCTCATTTTGTCACTAGGAGTTCAGAGTCTGCAACAGGAATTTGAGTAGCTTTGATTCTGTCCAGACAGTGTTTGTGGCAATCTAGTAGATAATGTTCTTGCACAGTGAAAAGAGTATAAACAGAGCTTAACAAGCACGGGAAATTGGCTTCCACCCTCTCACCTCGGGGACAATTTCTGCGGAAAACTACTGCCTTGTGAATGCCCGATAGCCGTATCTGTGGATAACCTTTTACACCTCTTACTCACCTGCCTTTGGCAGCCTTCAACTATAATCAGTTTCTGTTGGGGCGATGTCCGAGCAAAGACTATCTCTGAGTGGTTACACAAGATTTCATCCAGCTGCTGCAAGCTCATATCCTTCAGCTCCATCCCATTAACTACTGCTGCTGTAGCTTCTCTGTAAGAGACATGGGAAAGCTGGGTAAATTTTCAAATCAAAAGGCTTAGATAAAAATAGTGCACTCAGAATGTATGAGGCTTGATATTAAGGAAAGCAGCAAACTGAGTTAATTTCAGAAGCATTAGTTGTTAATCAGCAGGTGTTGAATGAAAGCCGCTGTAGAAATCCAGAGTGAGTTACAGTTACCTAGATACAGAGGGGAGTAATTGAAGCTTCCTCCTGAGCAGACATAACAGCAGAAAATGCATTTTAAACAGTATTCCAAGTGGGAGGGTGGGACAATGGAGGAGGAAGACATCTTTCTCTTATGATGTTATTTTTTTCCCATTTAATGGGTGAAGGAGGAATTTGGACTGGTGGTCCTCAAGTCGCGTGATTCTGAATTTTGCTTTTCATATATGTGTGTTTTGTCAAATGGCCCATGACAGCAAAGTCCCACATGATCTGCAAAGTACAATTTACTTGTGTTTTTTCAAGGGCCAGTGAGGATGAGAGCCACAGACCTAGACACATAGTCATTGAGGTAGAGATGGCATGTTGGACAGACATAATGGCTGGGTATGTATCAAGAAACAGAAAAGCAAAAAGCAGAAATAGGCTATAAAAGCATTGTGGAGGGAGAAGGCATGGCTTTCAGCAAATGAACCCATAGGTATCCCCTATACTTCGTATTTTCTTACCGTCTATTGACTTGCTCAACAGGAATGTTGAGGCGCTTAGCAATATCTTCCACAGTCTCGCTGGTGGCTGAGATGATGCCTACACTCTTGGCAATGGCCTTGGCAGTAATTGGATGATCGCCAGTGACCATGATAACCTGAGGAAGGGACAAGCACTCAGCGTGAGTGACAAATGTATATGCAATGGCTGAAGTGAGATAAGGTGAAATATCTATTGTTGTAGACCAGGAAGCAGTTTAGAATCTGAACTTGGAAAGCTGTGCTATGTACATAACAATGACAGATTATGGCTATTACTTAATTAGCTCTGTATTGACATCTGGTATTAGCGCTATTTTATCAGGGCTGTAAAGAAAGAACTTGTCACAGGCAGCAAGGTTAGAATAATGCAGAATAAAGAAGCCTTTATATAAGAATTTATATTGAGTATAGTCAAAGGTGGGAGTTTGTTAGAATATTGCATCTTAAAATGGGTCCTTGTGACTGAAGTGTCTTGACAGATAAGACACATTTTTTTCTTGTTTTACTTGAAGAAAAGTTGCCAGTTGCCAGGTCTGTCTTCAGATTGCAGAAAATTTAATCAGGATTGGGACTTGGGATTCATCTCATCTGAGATCAGTAATACCAAATATTCATTTTCCTTTCTTTAGCTAGATTGCCTCTTTGCCTAGAGCTGAAGGTTTACGTGTGGGTCCCCTGGGAGTGAAATTAGGAGAATTAACTGCTTCAGATTCAATTTGAACAGTTTTGAGATTAGCGATTCCTGTGCATAAAAGTTCATAGCAAGTGTAGCCCTGTGTCCTAATGCCTTCTCAAGAATTGTTTCTCTTAAATTGTGCTGTTTACAAGCAAGTAATTCTAGCTGGCCTGGTTTCTATATTCTAGAAATGGATCTGATGACATGGTATCTGAGCTTTTCCACATTTGGATTTCCAGTTTGGGGGTTCTGTGCCCTTTCTATAGTCTGATTCCCACGTAAATTAAACTGTTTTGCCTCTCAGAGCCTTCAAGTAGTTTCTTTAAGTTACAATTGTAGAATGATTTAAACGAACGTTTAGATTTTTGGTAGTTGTTGTTAGAAAGATACGTAGTGACAATATGGTGGAAGATCTTAAAAGTTGTGTTATTATTAGTCTTTCTGTAGAATCACTGTATTTTTCATTGTAAAATTCCTACCTTGATCCCAGCACTGCGGCATTTTGAGACAGCATCTGGCACTGTGGAACGAGGTGGGTCAATCATAGATAAGAGCCCAACAAAACACAGGTTGGAAGTTGGGAAGTTCATGGAATCTGTGTCAAATGGGTAGGTGTCTGGAAACTCACTTTCAGGCAGGTACAAATGACAGAAACCTGAAAAGAAACTTAGGTTGAAGTCATGTACAGGAAATAGCGGGAGAAAGAGGAGAGCTTGCTATATAGTGTCAGACTTTGCTCTTGTCCATAGAACTCCAGTGCATTTAAGCATTAGCTTTTCATGGAGGATTTTTAAGCTGCCATTGTAACTTTCACATCAAAGCTCATATCGAGTCAGTGTTTTACGTAGCAAAGCTAGTGAAAGTGCCATCAGGGAAGAGTGTTTCCCTTTGTGGATTACTTATGGATTTTTTTTGGCTGTGCATTGTGACAGATCAACAGCAGCATCGAGCAGCAAGGGCATCCCTGCCACAGAGATCATCCAGCATGTCAGTGTGGTTTTAACACTCTGCTTAGGATGCTTTCCTTTTTTCCCTCTACTGCAAAGAGGAATGAAGTCCAGACACGCTGGATTGTAACTAGATTTAAAATCCCATTTTACGCCAGAGTTCTCTCATAGTCCCTTTAGTTGGACTCACCCAGCACTCTCTCTCCCATGCCCCCCAGCTCCATGTATGCTGTTTGGAAAGCTTCTGCCTTTTCACTGTCCAGCGGTTCTTCTTTGCCGTTGATCATGATGGTGCTGCATCTCTCTAAAATCCTCTCTGGGGCACCTTTCATCACCAGCAGAAAGCGTTTGTCATTGGGATCATCAGTCTCGTGAATTGAAAGCTGTGTGCCACAAACACAAAATGATTTGAAAGAGCATACATGATCCTGATTTGTTTCTAGTTTTTGTCACTTTGCATGGAAGTAATGTTTCTTGTTTTCCATGAGGACATCATACAGTCGATCAAATGGACTACATTTATTATAGCTTAGCTTTCCTCTGTCACTGAATTACCCCATTAAGACTTCCAGGTCACAAATAGTTGCGTTAGAGCCAGTGATAGAAACAGTTTGTTTGAAATGGTCTGCCATAATTTCCACAAATGAAACACACCTGGAATTTGTTGGTAGAGTTGAAAGGAATTTCAGCCACTTTCTTGTTCTGCGCTCTAATATTCATGACATCACCCAAAATGACTTCTGCAAATTTCAGCAGAGCTGTTTCAGAGGCATCACCTACCACAACTCTCTGTATGCACAAAAGAAGAAACAGTTTATAGCACATACACTTCTGAACTTCCATCAAGAGAGCTTGCATGCTTCTATATCATGGTGTATGCTTAAGCAGCAGTTGTTGCTATATGTTGCTATATTCAGGTTGTCCTGGAAAATTATTTCAGTAAAAATTTATGACATCTGTTTTGCACTTGATGCTAGAATTAAACTACAGGAAAGAGATGAAATTAGCACTTGTTTCTGGGAAATTGAAAGATTTGTAATCACTTTCAGGTTTGTGTGGAGGCTTTGTAATGCAGTTCTAGGGTGGCAGCAGGCGTGTATGGGTGAGCTAGCTGATGCACAAAATCAAATGACTTTGAGGAAGGCGTTGATGGAGTAAACAATAGAAATCATGGGTTTGTTCTGTTGTTCTAGCCACCAGAAGCTGTTACCTTCAGCAGTTGTGTGTAAAGACAATTAAGGCATATTTACCTTTTCTATCCTGCTATGTTATGTTAATAGTGTAATAATTACTAGTGTAGAAATTCTTGCTACCTGAATTGTCTTTTTCTTTATAGGGACAGTTGCTCTTGGTTTTGTGGGTTTTTTTTCTCTTTTTGCAATTGTATACCAGTAATACTACTATAAATAGTAACTTACAAGATTGGCACAGTAAAATGGAGGAGATTACTAAAGCTAAACAGGACAATTCATGTATATTGCTCTTGCAGGGGAAGAGAAATAAACTGATGCGAAGTAGGCAGTACCTTCATTATTGGGAGATTCTCCTGTCCTGGTCTGAATTCTGCCCGGTTGCAGAGAGTTACAATTTTTGATAATGCTGTCCATGATGGAGAACTTTGATCAAAAGGCTGGGCTGCAAGGAAGCAAAATAAATTTTGCATCCCTAGTATATTGCATGATGGAAGTAGAAACTTAAGTTTGAAACAACAGGATTGAATTATTTGCAGAAGAAAATTGCTGTTTTGAGACGTTCTGTTACAGGAAAACAATTTGATGCAAACCATTACGTCCATCAGTTAGCAGTTCTGGCAAAATTGCTTAGATGGTATTTTTCTGTTTATTTCCCTACTAAGTGTACTGTCAGAAAAAGGATCTGGATTAGAACCTCCTTCAGACTTACTTTCTGTGAGTGGAGTTCAAATATTAGTTCTTTTTTTCACATCTGTACACGACTAAGAAGGGACTCTCCTGTTGCACACTACACTTCTATGTGGAAGGAAGACTCGTCTGCTTCAGCTATCAAAAGACATTCCCATTGACAGCAGTTTGACAGCCAGTAGGTATGAAACAACAAGTAGTTGCCCCTTCCCAGATCCCCCATTGCCGTATTTACTTGTTTGATCTTCACTGGTGTCAGCGGAGTAGATCTGATTATCAAACCAGAGGTGAGCAACAGTCATCCTGTTTTGTGTGAGGGTCCCTGTCTTGTCGGAACAGATGATGGAAGTAGAACCAAGTGTTTCTACAGCTTCTAAGTTCTTCACCAAACAGTTCTTCTTCGCCATCCGCTTGGCTGTCAGAGACAGACTCACCTGGCAGAAGTAAAGAAGTTCAGCTCACTGTTAGTGAGGTACAGTTACAGAATGATGCAATGAGGTCATGTGCTTCTGCTAGGGCTTTTATGTTTGTTTTTTTTAGAAAGAGAACATTTTTTAAAATTTATCTTTTGAATGACTGCAGTGCATTATTTTTTTTCTTTTTAATAGCATTATTAAGGTCAGAGGCTTGGCTGTAACTAGCAAAAGTACATTTGCTGCTGAGAGGAACCCGCTTGCCTGCTGAAAGAAATAAGAATGTCATATCAGTTAAGAGGCTATTTTAGATGGAAGAGCCTAAAATGCAGGGGGAGCTCCTAATCACCAACTTAATGAATCCTGAAATGATTCTCTTCATTATTGCAGCTGGTTGTTCGCTGTTGGTGTACTTTAGGGCTAACAGTGCTTAGCAGATGTACTGCTTCTCAGCCAGGGATTTTAGTGATGCTTTATATGTGTAAGTAAGTGGAATTTTCATGCAACTTTTAGCATACGATATCCTCATTTCCAAATAGGAACAGGTTGTGGAGAAATGAGTCACATTGTTCTACTGGTTAGTAATTGAGGGAGAACGGTACTTGAAGAACCTTATTTCAAACTGGATTGTTGTGCTGAAGCTTTTAAGATTAATGGCTTAGTTATGCCAGAATTCCCAAATGAAATGTTTGTCCTTTCAGTTTCATGGAATAAAACACCCCTATTTCCAACTCCACTCAGCCAAGTCACTTAATGGATAATCTGTTCTTCAGTGGTTAATGTTGCACTGCAATGAACTTCACAAGTGATGAATTGTGGTAATGACTGAAGGACTACAGTGGCAACCAGTGAATTCAAACATAGACTTACTGTTACTGTGGCTAGCAGTCCCTCTGGCACATTTGCCACAATGATGCCAATGAGAAAGATGATGGAGTCTAGAATCTTGTATCGCATAGAAACAGATATAATGAAGAAGAGAACACCAACAGAAATGGCCACTCCTGCCACGAGGTAGACGAAATGTTCTATCTCAATAGCAATGGGTGTTTTCTCATTCCCTACTCCTGATGCGAGAGAAGCAATCCGCCCGATGATAGTGCGATCCCCAGTGTTGATTACAATGCCAGTGGCAGTGCCTGCAAAGAAATTAAAGACTGTCAGCTCCAGGAGAGACTAATTCTGTCTTCTGTACCCAGTACCGATTGATGAAGACCCTTCTCAGCCTTAATGGGACTGAGACTTCAACCCAGAATTACATTCTTCCCCTTAGAAATCTTCTATCTGTCGGTGAAGAGAAAGAAAGACGTAAACTGTTTTCATTAATTGGAGTCTTTTGGGATTGAATTGCAGTAGGAATGTAGTGTTATCCTGGGCACTGTTCAGTCTCGTAGTAGGTATTTTGTTAGGTATGACACGCATACCTTTTGGCTTTATTTTGGTGTGCTTGGGACAATAGTTTCTTGTGAGCCACTAAACCTTTCTGGGATTCCTTGAAGCGGAACTGTTTAAAATGAGTTAGCAGTATTATGCAGCACCCTGTACAGGTGCCATTTCTGGAGGCCCTTCTCTGTCTCTGTACACACCTTCCACACAAGTAGTGGAGTAGAATGCGATGTTCCTAGTCTCCAGGGGGTTGTCATGGGTGAAGTCACAGGAACGAGACTGTGGTTCTGATTCCCCTGTGAGTGAAGAATTGTCCACCTTTAATGAAACAGAGACATGCCCATATTAAAGTTAGTAATACACAGTTACGTCTAGCCCAGAAGGCAAGGTGGCAGCACGTTTAATCATTGGTGACAGGGACATAATCTCTCAGTGCCTTTTCTCTGAGAGACTTGCCGTTGTCACTGAGAGAATCTATTTCTGTGGGAATTCACTACAGTCAATGTTGTTTGTTTGTGAGTGGGATTTTCAGTAGCAGCCTGAAAGAAAACAAGGTTTGAAGATCTGCCTCCAGGTCTGTGGAATCTCTTAATACTGTATTGGTATTTCTGCCTCTGTCCCGGCAAAGAGCATTGTTAGGACATGGTATGAACCTAATGGCTTCTTCTGATGTTTAGGGAGTGGCAATGTTAGGTGAGCTGAGCATCACAGTATAGCTTCTGCACTCTGTGATGTAATTAGATTTATGTCTAATTAAAGCTTCTAATAACTCCTACTGGGTGCACAGAAATTCTTTATATGTAATAAAAGTCTCTAAACCATGTTTTTCCTCTTTCCCTATGCTCTACAAAGTACTGTTTACCTTACAACCCTGAGTAGAGATCAGACGAATGTCCGCTGGGATCCTGTCTCCACCCTTTATTTCCACGATGTCTCCAACCACCAGCTGGTCTGCTGGCAGTTCCTTCTTTTCTGCATCTCTGATGACAAGAGCTTGCTGAAAGACAGAAATGTGACAAAAATGAGCATTGTGCCATCCTCTAAACCTCCTACCAAGAGGTAAATTCAAGTTGGGCTTATTGCACTTTTGTCATTTTGAGGTGCATTATTAGAATGAACTTTTATCTCAAATGAAGTGCTTCAGTTATTCTCACCTGTGGAATCATTTTACTGAAGCTGGCCATGATGTTTGTGCTTTTAGCTTCTTGATAGTAAGCAAAGATACCAGTGAGGATGACAACCAGTGCCAGGACAACACCAAGGTAGAGCTAATCAATAAAAGACATAATCCGGTTAATTTAAGACAAGTGTTCAGCAGTTCCTCTGCTAGAATAAATCATAGTTCTGTATTGTTTCAGGAGACTTTTAAAATGAGGTATTGGTCAGGTTAAAAGTCAGTTTAAGATGAGAACTTTCAAGTTTTGCCCTGCTAATGATCAAGTAAAGCTTTTTGAGTATGAAAAGGGCTTTTAATAGCAAGTTTCACGTCTCTCTAAAAGCCTTCTCTAAACCAAACCTGACACAAACCCGAACAAAGTATATTCCTAGCAGAGTAACTCATAAGGGAATCAGAGTCAAAGACTCCAGACTCCTTTGTGGACTTCACTATCGCTCTTATGAGTACTCAGGTATTGTGCTTATGGGTAGGGGTTATAAAACCTTTGGATAGGCACTCTTAGACCGAAGTGGTATGTCAGGTATTTGAGCGTTTATCAGAAATGTTCGGTAGTAGAGGGAGAGTCCTGAAAGAATAAAAGGCCTCCTTGTAGTTACTGAATAACTATGAAGTAATATTTAAATTACTTAGATTGCCAAAAGGGTCAAATACTCACTTTGTGGTTATTCAAATACGTACATTGTCAAAGGCTGATTCAGCTCCCTGAGCAAGCTGAATGCCAAATGAAATCCAGGAGAAGACAGCTCCTATCCATAAGAGGATGGAAAACCCTCCCACCAGCTGCTTGAGGAACTTAACAATTTCAGGAGTGGCTTTGGGAGGAGTGAGTGAGTTGGGACCATCCCGAGCCAAAATCTCTGCTGCTCTTGCACTAGAGAGGCCCTGCAAAAGTAAATGACATGTTTAAAATGAAGTCATAGTAAACAGATCAGAACAAAATTTGCATGTTGTTTTTTCCTTAAACATTGTTTGTGCCACAGATCATTGCAGTAACCTGCATCTTTGATTTCCAGGCTTTGTGATTTCAGGGTGGCTACTATTAGTTATCTGCTATGAAGAAACAGATATTTCTTTACTGGAGCATTGAATTTGGGGCTGTGTCCATTAGGAGGTTTCACTCTGTCAGTTCTCTCTCAAGTATACCTGTACTAAGTGTTTGGAAAGCTAAGCAAAAACAGACATCAGTTCTTTTGCTGCTCTTTCTGCATTTCCACCAAGACATTGGTCGTTTATGGGTTCCTTGAAATTCTCTGGCCATGTTCAATGCTTTGATAGTCGAATGTTAGGTTTCAAATGGACTCAGGTGTATAGTTTCTCAAATCTAGTTTTTCCTTCAAGATAAATTCATTTACAGTGCACTTTCTTGCTGTAGATTGTTACAGATGCTGCCAGTGAAAAATGAATTGTAGTGAAATTGAAGTATCGGGTAAAAACTTTAGAAAAGCTGAGGTCCTGGTGCAAACTTCGAGGTCACATTTTGTGCAGGGATTTGTATTTCAAAACAGTAGGTCAGACTTGAGAAAAACTCCAGTTTAAATCCGGGTCAGTGCTGCATGTTGACTTGCTGGTTTAGGCTTTTTGAGGAGTTAGCGCATCATACTCATGCATGCATGCATCCGCACATACAGCTATGTATGAGTGGTGATTTGAGTGTTTTCCTGCTGCTTCCAGGAAGCTTTGTGTAAGCCAGAGGCAAAGTAAGGCAAATGATTCAAGCAATTTCTTAATGATACCCTGTGGACTTACTTTGTTGATGCTTGTACCATACTTTTCCTCCAGTTCTGAAGTGCTGAGTTTGTGATCATCCTGGATTCCAAAAGAAAGAGAAAATTATAGTGAGCAGAATATCAGACTGTTGAAACTTTTATTTCAGGATCTGGAGAATGTTCACACTGCCTGGATCTGGGACCGTGGATCCAGTTGCTAGTATGAAATTCCACTTTCATGAATAGACAATATGTAATTTCCATACTGATAAGCAAAATATCTTCCACTGGAAGGTAGTATTTTCTTTTGACTTTTAGAGTACTTTTGTAAATAGTCCGGCAAATCTGTCACAAGAACAGAATGGTGTTTTCATGTTAATATTGCTTGCCAAAAATACCTGTGCTGCTTTTAGATAAACGGTTCCTTTTTACACGCTACAGGACTCAAGCATTCAGTACCATAGCCAGTATGTTGATAGAAGAAAGGGTGTGGTGTCAGAATGTGTGTGACAACAATCTGCACTTGATTGACAAAGTAGGGTATGTGAAATTATTCGCTACAGTCTTGTAGAAAGAAGCAGCAGGTTCTAACCACAGTTAAAAAGGGTGTGGGAGAGGGAAATCTCAAATCTCTTCTCCTTTCCCTGCAGTGACACCTCTGTGGTATCATTGACCTAATTATATCTTGTGCTAAACTGAGATGTAGAAGCCAAGAATTTGAGAGATCTCACAATTGTTTTCACAGAATGATTCATTGGTACTTGGATGAGTCAATTAACTTGTCTGTGCTTTGGTTTCTCTTTAGAAACATGAGAGTGATGTTACATCCCCTGGTGGCAAAGATAAGATACATTGAGAATTATTTAGCTAGCACTGGGTAGATTGGAAACATGGCGGCTAAACTGATGGCTCATTTTGGGGTTTCCTTACCATTGAAATACCATCTAACCCATAAATAGCCTCTTTTTTGAGTTGCTCTCAAAGCAATTCAGAAAAGAGGGCTGTAAAATTACCTTCATTTTTCAGGTTGGGAAACTGAAATGTATAGAGAGGAAGCAACTTTTCCAACATCAGCCAGCAGGTCAGTAGCAACCCAGAAGTAAAATACAGGTATCTTGATCTTAGTGCGCTGTCCTTGAAGTACAGTGCAGTTAGTTTGGGGAAGAAAAACATCTTAAAGCTGAGGCATGCCTTCAGATCTACTAGAAATCTCTGGAGCAAAATGCAATGCTGATACTTTTCCCTCTGTTTCCTGACTGACTGTGCAAGTGGCAATTCACAGGAAACACTGATTACAGTTATTCCATCTGGGGAATAATTCCTCTTTGGGCAGATAATGTTCCATACCGATTCTGGCTTAACTAAGCCAGAATCATTCTTTCATTATAGGTACTAATCCTGCACAACTTTTTTCTGACACACTTCAGGAGTGTGGGGAAGCAAATCCATCCCTATGTTAGGATTTTCAGTGCAGCAGGTCTTTTAAAATGACAGTGTGATGGTATTTTCTTCCCCATCACCAGACTTCATTCAGACAGTGGGCAGAGATTGTCCTGCCAGGTGTAATGGGAGCTTAGCGACACTCACCAGTTCTAGTTCTTTCTTAAGGTCTTCTGTCTTCTTTTTTTTCTTGTTGCCTTTCAAGTCTTTGTACTTCTCCTCTTCATCTCCCATCTCTGTCTTTTCTAGATCTTTTGTCCCATAGATCTCAACCGAGTAAACATCAGACTTTTTCTGTAAAAGAAATAAGGTTTTGGTATTGTTGTGAACATGTGCTGGACTTGAATGAAGCAGTAAAAATTACCACAAACAAGTCAAACTCTGACAAATGTACTTTTTTTTTTTTCAGACAAATTGCTACTGTCTCTTTCTCCTGGCAACTTGGAGTGCTAGTTCCAGTTTATCCTGAGATCTCTCCAGCTTGTGTTACAGCAATCATGGTCAGATCTTCAGCAGATGTAAATTACAGTGGTTCCTTTAGAGATGTGCAACGCTTTTAGTATTTTGTATTTTGACACAAAGTGTAGGAAGACTGCCCCAGGATCTAAGCGTTGCTAGTGAAAGCCATTAAGTCATTTCTCAGCTCCAAGGAAGAGATTGGTGTAAAAGCAAAAGATTTTTAAAAGGAAAGGGGTGAGGAAAAAATATTCATTGAGAACTTGCCTGTTCCTGGAGCTTTTTAGATACATGACTTCAAGATTTACTTTTCTTTTTTCATTGAAATTAATATTTGCATGTTTATATTTACACATTTACACTCTATTGTGTAGCAAGAAATGGAGGCAAGCACCATACTGGTAGCCAAGGAGAAACAAGTCTCTTTCTTTTCACCTAGAGCTCAGAACTGACAGGGAGTTACAAACTTTTCGCTCATTTTTGCCAGTCTGCTACCAGGTACAGGGAATTGTTAAACTAGGGAAGCTGCCAAACTTCTGGCAATGTGGGTCTTATTGATAACTTGAGGGGGTAGGGCTGTTTCCTAACTTTTAAGTTAATACTGTAGTCTGAAGGGCAAACTTCCTGTGTTGCTAATTTACCAGCTTCTGTAATTATAACGTTCCAGATCCTAATTATCTTGTAAACTACATGCTGTGCCTTGGAAGGAACTATTGGTTGACCTCATTTCAGAGACTTCCTTACAGATTAACCATCAGAGCTTCATGAGAGTCATACCGGATCTTATCTGATGGTGTGCTTTACTAGTGGGACAGATGAGCTCGTAGGCTGCTGCTGCTGCCATCTGTCTAATGAGTACATACATACTCTGCAGGGCATTTGTCAGTGTTTGGTCTCCTGCAGAGGTAATATTTCAGGTGAGTTGAGAGTAGATGTCTTAATTACATACAGACTAAACCAGAGAGCTAAAGTAATGGAAACAACAAGAAAAAAAAGGGATTGGGACATCTTATTACTTAATCCTATTCTGAACGCAGAAGTGGCATCTTATCCTCAGATGCCCTTTAATTAGAGGAATGTTGAAGTATTGACATTGTGTCTTGAGGAAGGGAAAAGCTATGAGCTGGTGAGTAGTTTGGGGAGTTAAAAGTCTGAAATTCTTTTCCTAAAGCACTTGAATTTGCTTGGTGTGATCCATATCCCAGATAAAGGACGTGTCTGTTACAAGGAGTTATATTTTTTCTGCCTTGCCGAAGATTCACAATCTGCTTTATCTATTGGGATTTTTCCTTCACCTTCCTCCTTCTGCTCCTTCTCTCTTTAACTATCCTACCCAAAAATCTGTTCAGCTTTTCACATGCCCATACAGTAGAGAGACCAGGAAAGAAAAAAAATAGCTATCTAGTGTGAGAACTTATCAGATGGAGGAAAATAGTAAAGAAAATTAATGAAGTTAATAAAATCTATTAATCACTTCTATGCATGATCTATGTTTAACCTTTAACCTGCAAATTTTCGTAAAATCTCAGATTTTGGCATTTGTAAAAGGGATGGTGTTCATGAAACTTGATTATGAAACTAGCCAGTCCTAGAATTCTTCCCTATCCAATCTGATCTCTTTATTTTTTAGGATTAGAGGTGCATACCCGTCTACAGTGAAAATTTCAGTCATTACACTGGATGCCCAACAGTGTACTATTTTTTACTTAACTCATATTTATAATACAGATACGTATATTAAACTTAAATTAATGCTTGTTCTTAAGAAGAAACACATATGCAGTAGCAGCAAGTCCATGAACAGTGTACTCACCTTTACCATCGTGGTGAGTTTATTCCTTTCCTGATGGAATGAAACAGCCAAGCCAAAGTCTCTGGATAAAAAGCAAAAGCCCAACTGGAGAATGAAGTGGCTCAGAGCAGTTTTGGCTGTTTGGGAGTGCAAAAGCTCACAGAGGTTGTAGTTCCCTCTTGGCTGGCAAGCAGTCGTTAGCTGGAATCCTGCTTGCACTTTGGCATCCTTCAGGCTGGACGAGTTCGTTGTCCAAAGCCTGTGGAGAAAGAGCACTGTTCGCTAGTGCTTTATAAATGAGCATCTTGTGCTGCCACTCCACCCCTCTCCTTCCAGGTCCAGCCCATCTTCTGTTTCACCTGTAGTAGGTGGAAAAATACCGCAGTAATGGGCATGCGGGTTTCAGGTCAGATAGTTTCTAATTATTCCTTTGTAGTGTTTGCTCACAACTAGCTAACAGGTGTATTATTCATCTTGCTAGAAGCAAAGAGTTTCCTTCAGAGACTTTCCAGCACCGGACTCCCCTTCAGATTTCCAGCTGTTGTGGCAGCGTACGGTGGGATAAAGGAAGTCTGTGCACATTTTGTCTTGCCTGTTTGCATGGTGTTCTGTTTGCCTGCCTAGGCTCCCTAAAAGTTAGATCCCTGCCCTGGTTTAGGTACTGGTAGGTATTTAGTGGAGTGGTGCTCCTTCAAGCCTATTAACTTGGACTTCAGTTTTAATTCTTGCAGTGCATTTATTGTGTTTTTAACCTTCATTCTTAGCTGAAAAAAAGCACTTCCCAGTGCATTTTCAGCAAGAGCACTTTCCTGAACAGCTTATTTAAATTGTTTGTCTTGCACCAATGACCAGCTTCCATAAAGGAGTGATAATGAGATTTGTGACACTTTTGATACCTGGTGTATGTCATCACTTAGAAGTAAAGTCAACTTCTTCTTCACCTCTGAAATTTAACTGACAAAAAACTAAGTCAAATATGGTGATTTTCTGTGACATTATTTGGGGGTAGACTGTCTTTCATCTGTCTGACAGCAGGTCTTACTGAACAGCATAGCATTTCAGCAGTTGGTCTTATACATTATATAATTCATGAGCTTCAAATTGCGTCACTTGGGATGCTGTGAGGTACCACAGTCACTAGCAGATGACTCAAATTGTGGTGAGAGATACAACGTGTTAATGGAGATAATGTCGACCGTTTCAAGCTATACGTACAAGCTGTTAGTGTAGGGAGAACTACCAAGAAGCTTAACTACTTCAACAGAAGCATGAATAAATTCATGTTCAAATCACAGCCAGGTTTCCAGTGATTTGAGTATCATACCTCCTTAAACAACACTTATATTAAAAAGCGAAACTGTTTCCACTTCTCAGTTTATGTGTATTGGTCTTTTTCAATAGCATTCTTTAATCTTAGAATGTTACGCAAGATACAAAAATGTATCTGGAAAGGTTTCACGGTCAGTTTCTGCTGTTTGGTGTATTGAGAACTGGATTGTGTCTTAGGGCTTGAATATAAACCTTTTCATATCTTTGTAAGTATTGGAGGTTTCACAATATGTGCAAGAGCAGTAATATATTGACTGTATTCATTGAATCTGCCGGTGTCATGTGTTACCCATTACTGAGATTGTCCTCTCTATTGCTGGAAAAGATACTAGAGCAAGGTGATCAAGAAGTCCAGTGAGCATATTTGACAGCAAACTAGACTGCTCAGGCTGGAAGGGGGGGGATATGTGAAAGGAAACATGGATTTGGAAATAGGGAAATGCCTTACAGGAATGCAGTTGCATTGTCCGTCAGGTCTGTTGGTAAGGGCAGTGGGCTGGAAAATGTGAAAATAGGGCTAGCATACTTTATCCTGTCCGTTTACAATTTTTAGCTGGGAACAGAGATTTCTAATCCGGTGTTAAGGAACAGCTGGTACATGGAAAACAAGAATGTGTATCATTATATACTGCTGCTCACAGATTTGTAAAAACAACTACCCTGTACTTTTTAGTAATGGTTTGTGATTGAGAATGTTATCTGGGTCATTTGGGCAGTTTTTGCATTTGTCTTCTATAAATCATGCCTGCTTTTGCCTGGGACGACAAACGTTAGAAATGCAAATTAGAAGAGTGTTTGGCAACAAAATACCCCATACACCCTGGTCTACATGCAATATTTATACTGACGCATCCGTCTTAAGGGGTTTTTTTGGTAGCAAATTAATTGAACAGGGAAAGCCGTATAAGCAGTACCATAGCTTAATATTTACTAAGTATTGAGCCAGGTTTGCTGATGACAAATTATCTCTGTTGAGCTGCCAAGTTCAAAGTGCGAAATTGATGATTAAAAAGTTCTGTGGCAGAATTTTCATCAGTTTTGTCCAGTGAAGGGATTGGTTTCCTCTGAGTTATGAAGTAAAGATGAGAAGCACTGTAAAAAGACAAGTCTTTTGTTCCCTGTGAACCAACACACAGTTAATCCCACTTCTGGGAGGAATTGTCCTTGTTAACAGTAGTCACTTGCCACTGCTCTTCCTGGGTTTTGACATTTGGCCCCAGAAATAGAACCCACATGAGAACCTGGGATGCAGTTCTGGACAAGTGCTTGTACACAGCTGAATCCTGCCAGGGAAGCACTTGTGCCTTGGTTTGGCAAGACGTGGCATGTGTAGGGAGGAATATTCTTGGGTCTGTGCCGGAGAGCTGTAATCATCACGTGTGTTTCTAGTGTGTCTCAACATTTACAGCTGAGCCCTGTTTAGATGGTAAAATGAATGAGTATTTTCTGATTTCTAAATATCGGTCCAGAAAAAGAATGTGTCCCTTCTGAATTATGATGTCTCTCGCACTTCTTCACCAGAATTAAGACATATTTTGATCCTATTCTGAGTGCCTACTATGTCTGCATGCAAGTCCTGTAAAAAGACAGCCAGGAGAATGCTTTGCTGTTGTTTAACACAAAGTTAAACTTGTAGTGCCTGAAGACTGCAGGTTGCTGATAGCTGTGCTCAGATTCTCAGATTCATTCAGGTTGTGAAGCAAAGGTATAAATGTTTGTAAGGGCTTTTGGAGTAAGGAGAATGTAATGCCTTTGCCTGCAATTTGGCTGTTGAACTTTGCTGTGTTATTTATATGCCTCCTATCTTGTATGAAGATTTTGCATTAGCAAAAATGGCAGCATGCAGCTTTTGAAATACCTGAAGACACAGTAGCGGGTGGTAGAACTATACTTAAATTTGCTTTTACAAGGTGTTATGCAGACTTGCTGCCTTTCCTTGGGGAGAGCCAGCAGAGGGAGCACAGCAGCCTCTCTGCTTAGTGCTTTCCTTGGTCATTCATTGCTTTGACAGCAGCAAAAGTAAGATTTCATAGAACAGAGTGCGTGTCTGTCTTGGCGCCCTAGCACAGACCTATCTCCAGTGGTAGAGAAGTGTTCTGTTTTGTTTTCCTTTGAGGCCAAGTGTAAAATAAAACCCAAAGTTCAAGCGATAGGTTTGTGGTGCTGAAATTATCTTTCAAAGATGGGCTAGAGCTGCAGATGAGCTAAGCACGTACTGTACATGAGCTGTATGATTTCCTTGTCCTTTAAGTAGCCTTTGAAACAAGGCTTTGCAGGCAGCTATCTCCAGTACCAGGCAACTTGTTAGTGAAGCTAAGTAGAAGGGGCTGAGAATGTATTCTGTGTCCATCCATGAGCAAAAGTGGGAAGTTTTGAGAATTCCTTGCTTCCTTACTCGGGGGAGAGGAGAAGCTTCCCTCTCAGCAGAGAAAAAAGCTAGTGCTAAATCTTACTGGTTTTTTCCTTCTTAATTTAACTCAAAGGTGTTAAACTGTAGTTCACAGGCCACAAGTGATGAACCAAGCACTTGTATAGAGTTCTCGGGAGCCAGATTAAAACAAAAGTTTGGACGGTATTTTGACACTGGTAATTTAGGCATTGGTCGTAAACCACTCCTTGTCTGAGTGCTTACAGCATTCACCTTCCCGTGACCTTCCCGTGATCGGGGAATTGCACATTCTGTTTTATGTAGGACTGCACAGAGTTCATGGAAAGCTATATTTCTGTGCTTTTTTCTGATTTTGCTTTCTTGTTAACCAAAGGTAAGGAGGAAATTATGAGGAGGACTAGGCTTAATTCCCAGCTTTTAAATTCCTAGCTTTTAAGATGTCATTTTAAATATGAGCTATAGTGTGCCTCACTATAAGTACCATGCTGACTTGATATCCCTAGGGACTTGGCACAGTCACCACAGCTGTAGTCTGTTTCAGGGAAAGTTTTATCTCAATTTTACAAAAGGATTTGGCCTACCCTCACACTTTTGAAGCTAATATACTGCTGAGGCGAGTTTTGTATATCCACAAAGAGAGAACACAGATGAAATGTATCATTTCATGTATATATTTCAATATATCATTCATTTCTTCACATCACTTGAAGAAGAGCTAGTTAGGCATGGGGAAAGCAACTGGTCTTTTCATCTCTAGTCCTGGTTTACAGAGTTTCTACTTAGATTTCTACAACAATACAGTCATTTGTATTCTGTCACTTTCTGTTGTGGAGAATTGCTCATTCAGAACATTTTCGCACGGGTCATCAAGAAGCCATGGTGCGCTGTAATATATCTAAACTAATCCTGGGTTACTTGGAATAGTGAGCTACAAGAGGTGTGTCTGTCAGGGCATACTATCAACTGCTGAGCTGCCTGCTTCCTGCCTAAAGAAAGTTCAACAAGATAAGAAGTAAAACCTGCACGTTTATTTGAGGTGGGTGGGTGGGGATATTAGAAGCAATCTCTCATTGACATTTTCTGTCTCTGAGGAAGAAAACAGAAGCCACAAGTGAGACACAGTACCTAGGACTTTCTTATTCTTCTTGGTATTTTATCTTCCTGCTTCCTAGTGCTATTAATATGGCTGAATTCATATTGAATATGGTATAACAACAGTAAGGAAAATTGATCTTCTTCTCTGCAATTTCCTGAGGCTGTGCAAAGGTACAGTCCGGGGACTGGAAGTTGGTGTGGAAACACGTTATAACTTTCTTCTTTAAATGTGGTGGTATTTCCAGTGTTTCATTTGCAATCATAAATGATTTATAGGAATTCATAAATTCTAGTCTTTCTTTCAAACAGCTGCTGTCTTGATGCTTTCATCATTCTCAGGCAGAACAATACATTTTTCCTTTTAAAATGTTATTTGATGTGCTGGTTAATGTGACAAACCAGTGCATCTAGAACTTGCGAAGCCAATCTGTAGCTTGCAGTCTGAATCTGCTCCTCTAGAACAACATACCTAACCTCATTCCTCACAGACATCGCAGCCTGTCAAGTGTCAGAGGCAAGCTAACTCTTCAGGAGGAAGACAGGATGAAAAAGGAATGGTTGAAAGAGGGATGTGAGTATGGGCCTAGGTGTAGCTAAAGCTGGACACATGGGAAGAGAAAATGGGTAGTGATGCAGAGGTATGTTCACCCCAAAGCACCTATGCAAATGTAGGCGAGGGAGCTTTGGGGTAGAGTCGCTTGTAAAATACATGGTATGCCTGCTATATGTTTTAAGTAACGCTGTCTAGAAATGTCAATGTGTGGTCAGCAAAGTTTTCTGTACACAGCCTCTGGAAGGATGTTGTCCATTATTTGTCAAAGGTCACTTTGAATGGGCAAGAATTATTTCCTAATTTCACGTGGAAACAAAGTAAGAGTTACTTGGCAAAGATGGTCTTTTGCTTAGAAAATTTTGGTCCTGTGGCTTTTGTTTTTTTTTTAATGATGAAAAGCGGGTCATTGCACTAATGTGACTGCACAAGTAATTGACAACTGATACAGCGGGACTAGATAATTGTCATTGGAAGACGGTTGAGGTGGCACAGACAGATGTTTACTGTCTGGATGACCTCTATTGGAAAGTGATTAAAAATGAGTCAGTCGGTTGAATGTGGGTCGTTCAAACAGATGATCCTTTTTTTACCCTGTGATGTCCTTGCGTGGCTGCCATGTCACCCGAGAGTTCTGCTAACTGAAAATGACAGTTTGTGAGCACAGAAGTGGTGAATCTTTCGGCTGAGAATGCCAAGATGCTGGCTCACAGCTTGCAACAGCTGCTAGCAGAGCAAGTCAGGATCTTTAGTCACAGCTTGCAAAGCCGAAGGCTGAGACTGACAAAGTGATGGCTCATGGTTTACAAGAGCTGACAGCCAGCAACCATTGCTCTGATACAGATTGACCTCTCTGTTTGGTATTCCCATCTGTAACAATGCTAGCAGATTTGCAGGCAGGAAGCAAAGTTTAAATGGCCAATAGTTGAAAAGGATATTGAAAACTGGGCTTAGTGGAAGAAAAGAGTAGGCAATGTTTAAAAATGACTGGGTTTAAACTATTTTTTTCATTTTGCCTTTGCATTTTTGCATTCCCAGAAAAGTGGGTGGATTGTATAGAGCTGCTACCAGAGCAGGCAAGGTGGTAGGCACCTGTTGAAGCGTTTGATAGAGAATGTGGTGTCCCTCCCTTCTTTCTTTTTTCTTTTTTTTTTCTTTTACATGCAGTATCATTGCAGTGGAATTCTGTTGGCTGCTTTAAAAGGGAGGGAGGGAGGGAGAGCATTCTCTACTCAATTCATCATACCTTTTGAGGTATTTCAGAGAATCTGTATGTATCCCATTTTTCATTTGTATTTCCTTCTGAAACTCTGTCCTCTAGAATTAATGGTCACATTTGTGTTCTTGAGTAAAACTCAGAGAAGGCTTTTGGGGTGAGAGAAAACGGTCTTGAAATAGTTCAAGTTGTTACACAACTGGGATGTTTGAGCTGTGATATGAAGTTGCAAACAGCATTTTACCTGTGGAATTTGAAAATCACATGGGTTTGTACGCAGCCCAGAGCAGTGCGAAACCTTACCTGCACAAACCTCGCACTCAACCTTGAACAGAAAATACTTAGGGTCAAGAAAAACTTGTTTCATATTTGTCAAACTCATGTGAAGGGGCTTGGCCAAGTCTCCATGCCTTTGCCGCCAGGGCCTCTGCTTTGGTCCCACACCATCCTTTGTACTTGTAACCTAGTGTGTCGCTTCAGAGTCACACGGGCAGTCTGAGATGTTGCAGGTGGGACATGAGCAATGAGAAAGGTAAAATGCAGAACTAGAGAAAGTGCCGGAGCCATGACGTAGGGCCTTTGCACAATGAGCATAAGAAATTCCTGGTGCCAATTCTCTCGAGTTTCTAAAAGGCTAGCTATTTCGATTGTGCACTGCTAAGCTGAGTTACTTGTGCTTCTCCCATGATGGAGAAAATCACGATGAAAAAACTCCCCTGCTACTTAGCGCTGTCCAGAAAAAGAGTTTTACATGCTGTAGGTCCGTAGACGTGGAGTGGTGGCCTTGAAGGGAGCAATGCCCATAAAGAGAGGAAGGTGCCTTTGTGCTCTCTTCAGAGCCTTCCACGGAGCTGGCATAAGTGAGGTGCTTTGCCTCTGCCTTTCCTGTCACCTCCCCGTACACCAACGCTGAGCGTGTCCCTGTACGTGGGCAGAGTTTCACCTTGCGCCTTCCGTCTGGGGGCAGTTAATGCTGTAGGAAGATCCAACCTCACCTTTCACCTACTTTCCTCTTGGGAAAATGCCCTTGACTTTGATTTACACTGAATATTTGTTTGACTGCTGCTGAGAACCAGTCCAACTGCTCGTTCAGTGCAAATTAGAATAAAGTCAGTTAAGTAAGAAAAATAGAAAGTTAGAGGGTTAGGTTTGGCTAGCAATGAATTCACTAGTCATCACACTCTGTTTGACTTTGGAAATGGCTCAGAATAGCATGGTTAATGTTTTGAAAAGCTATTCTATCTACGAAGAATGCAAAGTTTTGTTAGATGCAAGATGTACTTAAGTGTTTAGTAGTCTTGTTTTAGTGAAGCATTTGTGTTTAACAGCTCTAAAATGTTATCTTAAACAGAAAATGTTAGCTGAGTTTGGATTTTTCCCTATAGCTCTTCTCCTTTTGTAAGTCCTGTCTGTGGTACCTGTTTTTACTGTGCTCAGCTTGAGAAGGGTCGCAGAACTGGGCCTTTTTAGTGTCATACTTAAAGGCATTTGTAAAATGCCCCTAGTTAGTGAGTAGTAACACCTGTGTGTTAGGGTTGGGGTTTTTTTCATCAGTAGATGTAATAATAATTGGCAAAGGAGGTCAGGAGCATCATTGCCACTTTACAGATGGAGAAACTGAGTCACAGAGAGGCAGTGACTTGTACAAGATCAACCAGTAAATCTGGGGGCCTAGTTGAATATAGTGTCAACTTGATACGGTGTCACAGCCCCCTGTTAAGTGTTTTTTCCCATTCTGTGTCCTGACTGCTGCCTCAAGCACTGATGGAACAGAGTGGACTCGCGGCTCTATTGTGTGAGTGGGTGCAAAGAGGCCACTGTTTGCTGGGGACATCAGGGCTTTCTAGCTGATGGGCGCCACGATCTGAGTGCTTCCATAGTAAAATCAATAGCAGCAGTATGGTACCTGTGAAAGGACGAGACCCAAGTTTTCTGCTTGCTTGATTTGTGTTTCCCTTCCCGTATAATTTGCTTGATAGCTGCAAAACATAGTAAGATCGCCTAGTACAAAATTGCCTAGGATGGGATACAGCTCATCTAATTTAACTCTGAGGCTACACTAGTCACTCAGCCTGTCTTTATAGCCAAAAGGAAGGAAGAAGCACCTCCAGACAGCAATTCGTTACATTTGTGTTAGGCGTATACGAGATAATAATTACCCTGTAGAGGGACACTGCTCTCTTCCTGAATAAAGGAGCAGCTGGAAGAATAATTCAGATGAAATACCTAGCTTTTAGGGGAGATGAATCCTGTCCTTAGGAATAAATGCATATAGATGAGTCCAGGTGACATGGTTTAAATATTAAAGCAAGCATTTCCCAAAATTGCGGTGTTTGGATTTGGCTTTTGTGTACAGACATGTCTGAACTAGTCACAGATGTGGGCATGCATAGTCCTTGGGCTTCCTTTTAATGCATTTTACTAGGAGTTGAGCTTCAGTCGCTCACACTGATTTGCCATGGAGAAATATTTGCTCTTAATGCTGATCTTTACCAAAAGAGGATCTGGCAAGTCCTATCAGGTTTTGCTTCAAGAGTCAATTATTTGGAATGTGTCTGGGGTGAGAGGATGTGTGAAAAAGCTAACTATGAATGAAAGGCTTCCTGTGTCTCCAAATCTATGCTCAGTATGCAGAGTTTTAAGATGAATAAGGAGGTGGTGGCTGAGGTCTATCGTGAGTTACGTGCAGGCGAACACAATATTAGTATAAGCAAGCAAAAGAGGTGAAATAGGCTGTGCTTTTGAGAGGAGGGAAAACAAATTGAGTTCTTCTGGTAGTGGGTCTGACCCAAGAGGTTCTCAGGACGCAGGAGGTTGTTCCTCTCCTGGGACAAATGCCATGTGCTCCATGTCTTTCTCTGGAAGTGGAAGAGAGGAATCAAAAGTGAACATAATTATAGGAGATGCTCTGAATTTAATAAGGCAAAGGACTGTGAAGTGCAAGGTATGCTTATGCTCTTGATAACCCTGTGAAAAGATGGATGAAGCAGGGGATAACTGGGACATCCTGTCAGATGAGCTTTATTACTTCTTCCTTGCTGCTGTGTAGCCTATCTGCAGAGCTCTCCTTGCAGTGCAGTTATCAGGGGTACGCGAAGTGTTGAACCTGAGGTTCATGCTTTGGAAGTCAATTTTGATGTATTGTGATACTCTTATTCCTGGCACTTTCCAGGCCGATGTGAGGGAGATGGGGGTGTCATAGCATAACTACACCCTGCAAAAGGAAGCAGGCAGGGCAGAGACTGCTGGACTGCTGGCAAATGAGCTGCCTTCAGCGCTGGAAGCAGCATAATCACATCAGCACTGTGCTTGTGTTAATAAGCTCTGCTGCATCATGGCGGTAATTGGTATTTGCATAGCACTTTGCAAATATGAAAGCATTGCTTAAATGCAAATGATAAATAGGTTGGCTTCCAGCCTGCCTGTATGGCTTGCCCTCTCAGCTAATTAGGCAGTTAGGCACTTCATATGCATGTAAAATAAGGACTAAATCAAATATCTTTTTTACACTTTGGTTCTGACTAGCTGGGCTTATTCGTCTTCAAGTGCGTAGATGGGCTGTGAAACCATTTGAGCTTAGAAAACTGTTAGTAGAGGAATGTGCAGCGTTTGGGGATCTTGATTCCACAAAGTGCCCTAAAAGCCATGGAAACAGCCATGCTTCTGGTTTACTTAATGTGAGCCGTTGTGTGATGAGATTTACAGCGCTTAGTGCTATAATGCTAAATTCACTTGAGAAGTTTTCATTTATCTTGGTGTTGATGTGAATTTCAATTTGTGAATATATGTAGCTTAGTTACTGGCTTGGGGTTTTATTGGACACTAGCCATGTGCTTTTTAGCAAGAGTAAACTCTTTCTTTGTCTTCTCATGTAATTGTTTTAAATTGTAGTGCAATTTGGGCAGACAGCACAGTATAAACAGATAATGCATACAGGATGACTAGAAAAGTTCCAAAATGTGTTTTATTCCTCTCTCCTATGGCAACTGTAATCATGGCAAATTAGAATGCATGAGTTAGTATTTTCTTCCTTGGAAGTGAAGTTTGATGCTTTGATATTTCACATGCGTATAATAATACTTTGTTTTTAGCTATTTCAGAATCCTGCAAACTTACACTACTTGGCAAAATGAGGCTTTGTATTCATAGCGTGTAGGAGTTTAGGCTACTGCATTTAGAAAGAGATTACTCTTTAACATAATGTATTTTGAAATTAATAATTTCAGAAGTTTCTGAGCATCCATTCAATAGAGCAGCTCCTTGGAACAATGCCTGGTTTTACCAGGTTATTGCACAAAATCAGCTTTGTGTTCAAATACTACTGTCTTGCATTATCATCCCAAAATATATTATTCAGCTGCTGAAGTGACACTACAAAATGAGTATCGTTTTATCACAAAGCAAATGCATGTGGAACCAAACATCAGAAAAGAAGGATTATATGCTGTGCTAGTAGGGAACAAAGACTAAAATACAATAACGAAACGGTTTTGCAAAGGCCACCAAAGTTCAGAAAGGGAAAACAGGATCATGAAGAAAATCAGTCTTAATAAATTACCAGTCCTGTGGGAGTTGTCTTGTACTCTGAAAAGCAGTTCTGTGTTTTGCTTCTCACCAGAATGATTAATGGACTGATTCTGGCAAAGGTAGCATGTTTAAGCAAAAGGTAAGCACTAAGAATGAAAGCTTAGTATTTTTGCAGCTCCCCATCATGTAATAGGGCAAAAATTGGAGTACTTGCAAACGAAGTTGGATCAATGAAATAAAGCAGTTTAAATTTTGCTCCATCAGAGAAAACTGGAAGCACATCAGAAAGATATATTATCCCCAGATAAGTTCCTTGCTTATGCCCTCTCCCCCAAAACCATCTCAGCTACCTTAGTCACTTGACTGTGGAATTAAAATCTGGAGCCTAGCCACTCCAGGCTTTCCCTCTAAGCAGAGATTTGCCCTACTGCGTTCAGTCTCCTGCTCTGAATTGTTCCTTAAGGTTTTGTCTTTCTCCATGGGCTCTATGAAACCTAGTATAGCAACAGGAAGAACAAGTTGTAAATCAGAGGTGAATTAATCCCTTTTCTGTTGAAGCAGGTGGCACATAAAGGTTTATCACGTACACTGTTCAGGATCAACATATCATTTACATACGCTTGTTTTCCTCATGAAGATGAGTCAAAGGTTAAAGAGTTTCCAGTCCAGTGAGGAACTATCTATTTTAAGTTGCTATACATTCTTGATTTATCCTGGGAGGGAGATAGGAGGGACTGAACGTCTTAGCTGATATCACTGATATCTCAAGCTAAGATCCGTTTGCAGGCATGGTAAGCATGAATATGGATTTTCTTACCTTATGTGCATTTTTCCTGGATTTCTCCTTTAGCAAAAAAAGTGGCTGTAATACTAGCATATTGGGCAGGAGAGGGAGCTTTCACTTTTGGATGTCACATCATCAGTTGTGATTAATTCGTTTGGTTTTGTGAGAGTGTGGGGTGTCGTTGCATTAGAAAGCATGTTTATGCAGATAATCCACTTATCAGGCCAAGAACACATTCTCTCTTTACTAGACAACAAATTAGTGCTTTCCTTACCACGAGAGATAATAAGGGATATCCTAACCCAGAGGAACGGGAGAGGGCATGGCATGAAGCTGACAAGATCAGAAACAAAAGCAGAAGCAGGAGATGAAAAATACATTTATTGAAGAATGGCTGCAAAATACGAGGAATATACTGCAGCAACTCATTCAACAAGGGAATTTGGCCTTGCCTCACTCTAATCTAAATTGAATCTAATTTAGATTCCAAGCAAGGGATGGGAATCTTTTCCTGAACCAAAACAAGCCTTGCCACCTCCTACCTTTTCATTACTCATTCCTTAATTTGTTTGGGTTTGTTATTTAGGACACTCAGGAAGGATAGCTTAAAGCTGTGTGTGCTATGCTAAATCTGATGTTCTAATCACTGCTTTGCTGTACAATGGGTTGATTTTTGATGCAGTTACAGCACCCCAGAGATGCCTGGGGCCCCCAAGAACTTAGGCGTGAACATCTTTCTCTTCTTCCCTGAGCACTGAATGATTTGGGCTGCTGCTTGGCTTAGTCTGGGGGAGTCCACTACAGCCTTGTGCTCAAGCAGTTTCTGGTTTTTTATTCTAAAAATCAGGTCTGCTCATGCCTACATACATCATGCCCTGAAAGAGGGACTGGAAGATAGTTTTACTCATTTTTGAGATACCGTGCTTGCTGACCTATTTTCTGTTCTTGCATTGTAAGTTGATAAACAGCAAAAGTTGGCCTCTTAGTCTGTGCATGTCTGGAAGACTAAATGGCATAATTCCGTCCCTGAGGCTTGCCAGGCCTCCCAGCACTGAGGTTCAGATTGTGCTCAGGGCCATGGCAGCAAACAGTCTTTATTCAGTACTCTATTGCTGATTCCCTCTTAAAATGTGCACCTTGTTTTTTCTGAGACTATTTCCTGAGAAGTGAGAGGAGATGAGATTTGGGCATTGATTCCAGCAGAGAATTCTGTAACATGGGGCATGTCAGGACGCTGCCTTGGAGCATGTCCCAAACCATCATGCTACCTCATAATTTTCAGACTCCCTGCCTAATTCTTTGACATGTGCTCCTCAGTGTCTTGCCTCCCTCACTCCTGGAAACCCATCCCAGTTCTGAAGTGTCTGCTTCCCTAGGAATACTCTGCTGCATTACAGAAATCTCCTGTGGTCCTGTGAGTGTGTCTCAGTGCCATAAATCTTGTTGTACCTACATGTATTAATTCCTATACAACTAATTTGTCTCCTATTGATTCTGAACAACATACTTAATCTGAACAAAATGGTGGGTTGAGCAGGTCGTTAACACCCCAAGGGTAAAGAGGTTAGTTGCAAGTTCAGGACATGGGCAAAACCTGCCTGCAAGCAGGGAGAGAGAGTGCCGCTTTGGGGAATGGGAAAATTGAGTGACTAAACAGGGATGGTAAGAGTGGCTTGGAAGAACTTTGGAGGAAAAGAGAATCAAATGATGGAGTTGGAGGGGTATATCAGGATACCTGGAAGAAAAAGCAAATTATTAATTTCCCTGAAGAACTGAAGGTATGAAAAGGGTTAAACATTTACACTGAACCAGAGCATATGTAGTTTATATATATGAAGTCCTAATTGACAGCGAGTTTTCTGCCATCTCTATCATCACGACTGCGGGCCCTATTTTAGTATTGTTTGCCAGTTTGTACTTGCCGGCCTCCTTATGGAAAGTACTCTAAGCCACGTGAAATAGGTGGGTGATAAAATGCTTAGTAGCAACCAGCAGGTAATGGGAGTAAGGATTGTGGGAACGCTGCTTCCTTCCCACTTCCGAGAACTGCACCAAAAAACAAGAACCTCTGTCACACGTGAACTGCACTCTAGACTGCTTCAGGCAAGGGTTGGGAAGCTTTGTTCTGGTTGCAGTAGGAAATTCCAGTCGAAACCAAGACTGGGTTGGCCTCATTAGAGCAGGACACAGGCGGCAAAACATCTCCTTTCCCAAGATTGCTTTCTTGTTGCTGAGGTGAGTATTGGGGTCTGCTATGTAATGCATCCAGCCGCTTTTCATGATCCAATAATTGTGCTGTCTTCTACAACCTGCTTTAGTGATGCCTTGTACTCTCTTCTGGTTTTTCTCTCTGAAGTTTTCTCTTGGTTGCTGCTCAGCACTTTGATGCAGTTTAGCACATACATATCTCATTATACTACCAGTTTATTACATTTTGAGCTGAAAGGAATTTGTGTTTTGGTGTACAGGGAGATTTTTCAGGAATGTAGAGACACCCCATGAAACAGTAGTTGGTGGAATAAAAACTGACTGATATTTTTCAAATTGGGGGGATCAGCATAAATTTTTATTATTTTTTTAACGAAGTGATTTTAAAAATAATTTTAAAACAGATGAAATAAGAAATTAGCAGCTGACAGTCTTAACAAGCAGTTGATGAGCTTTTCTGCCTGCTCCAATAAATGGCAGGTAGTACTTTCCATTGCTAAGCCTGAGTTCTGCTTGAGTACACTGGGCCAGAGAGGGTTGCTGTCTGAGAGCTGTTTGTGTGGGCTCTTCACAGCGTAATCTCTTTTATTTTCTGCGATAGTGTTTCCACGTGACTAGAAAATGCTGCCGCTGTTGGCGTAAGTGGATCCCTTTGGTGACAATGCCAATACTCAGACCAAAACTGGAACAAGTCAAGGAGATAGCTCCTTCTCATAGTGGGGCGTTTGTCTGTGTTGTATTTTCCAAATGTAATTGGAAGACTTGAACCTTCTAAGCCAGCTTTTTGGCTTTGAGACTAAAATAACACACAGCAAATCTATATGCTGCTGAAAATGTTCCTGGCTGCATTAGATCTTCCTTATCAATCTAAGTCTGCATTTGGAAGCGTGCTGTGGATTCCCAGGCTTGTGTTCAGTGTTGCTCCATTTCATGAGGTACAGGCTGTCTATCGAGCTGGCTGATTACTGTTTTCACTGGAAACAGTAAATTAACAGAACATGGAGTCAGTTTATAGAGAACTGTAGCTAACTACAAATTTAATAATTTGCAAATCATTACATGCAAATGACTTAATGCCCAAAAAAGGTGTGGGAAGAGGAGGAAAAAAACATGAAACATTTCATTCTGAGATATCACCAAGAGGAAAGGTGATTTTTTTTTTTTTTACTTGATTTCAATCAGTCAAGGACTCTCTGAGGTTAAAGCGGAAAAAAATTGGTTTCGTCTAGATTTACTAGCCTAGTGTTCGTTTTGTTCCCCCATCCTTCTGCAGTCATTTGTTGTCTCTTGCAAACAAGCATATTGATGTTGATAACCTCTTCTGTCAAAAGAGTAGGCTCTTGTACACTGCCGTCGTCTGTTCCTGCCTTTCTTAGGTTTAAGAGGATGCTACTATCACCAGCAGAGAAAGGCAAGGGCTTTCAGTACTTTAAAGTGCTAAAGTGCTTCCCGTTTGCTTGTTGGCACCCATATGCTCCAAGAGTGATACAAGATGGGGAAAAGAAGAGACTGTGAAGCTTTGCCTAGAAAGGGAAATGAGGTGAGGAGGTTTTGCTGAGCAAGGTGCATAAGGGAAGGAGAAAAACTTGATATATTGCTAAACAAGCCCATGTGCAATCATGGGACAACAATGAAGGTATGGGGGTCAGCAATGGGGCGGAGGCTCTGTAACCATTAAAACAGGAAACAGGAAGGTAAGAGCCCTCACCTCAACCCCAGATTTAATCTGCGGCCTTGAGCTAATCACTTCACCTCAATCTACCTCTGTTTCCACTCTTTCTCATGGGAGGGGGAGGATTTGACACCTCGTGGGTTCAGATGTTAAAATATTAGTTTGTGGATGTACAGTATGGGTATGCAGTACCCACTGAAATCAGAAGTAGGTGCAGAATGGACCCTACTTGTCTGTATCATCTTTTAAATTCTACATTTACAGACCCCACAGTAGTTGGGATAAGAAAATCACGCTTAATACTCTGTTACAGTTTAGGAGCACTCCAGCACTTTAGAGAAAGCACATTTCTTTCTAAACTGAAATAGGCTTCCAGGTTTTGTTGACGATGTGAGAAATTTTATTTCTGCCTCAGAAATAGCGTCATGCTTGTGCCATCAGTACATCGCACTGATGTGTTATATTTCTTTATTAGAGAAACAACCAGTGTTGATACTTACTTGTGTGTTGTTGCTCTTAGATGCTGGGAAAGGGTGATAATGTCTGTGGTATGTGAGAAAAAGACTACTTATAGAACAAACAGCTCCTTTGTTTGGGAAGTGTATGTCCTTGGATGTTTTACATCAGGATGGGTGTAGGAGGAGGAAAGACTATCATCAAACCTTGCACCGTGGCTGTCCGGGGAGCGTGGAGCAGCTGCATGGGGAGAACAGTTACATGCAGGAGAAGAGAACATAATCCTTGCTAGGCAAATGGAGTATGTTTAAGTGCAGCCAACTGAGAACATCTGTCAGGGCTGTATTACAGTGCACAGTTTGTTTTTTAATGTAATGAAAATTCTGGCATAAAGCTTATGTATTGTATAGAAAAAGCTAATTTTGTCTCTCACACAAAGGCTTTGATTGTCAAAGGCATTTTTGACAAAAAGTGGACACCCCATCACCATGCATGAGGGTTCAGAGTGATCTCTGCTTCTCTCAGCCTCCCAGCTATCGTTCTGCTGATCCTATACAGAAAAGCCCATAGGCAGTCTTGACAACACACCATTGTCTTGGGGTTTTGGAATGAAAACTGTACTTCCAGAAATGTTCTTAATCAAAGATTGTTTACGTTGTGTGACAAAATTATTAACTAGCTGCTGTAGATGTACTGTGAGCATCCTGGGTGCGTGAATGATCAGAATTTCACAACTCATGTACTGTTAGGGGCTGGTGGCCGTTTGTAGTGCCATTGGAATGGAAATGACCGTGCCACTGCTTAGTGGGTCACATAAGTAGCCTTTCACCTCATTCTTACTGGGCATTTGTGACCATGTGGATGGCTTCCAATGTAATCACTTTTATGTAGAGGGATATATATGTGTTTCTTTAACCGGAATATATGTGCATAGTGTTCTTACGTATAGCATGTGATACAATCAGCATGACTGCTTATCAAAAATCAGTTGTTACCACTGGATAATTGTACCTGGACAAGGATCCTATGATGCTGAATCTATACAAATGTGAAAGAAAAAGAGATTACAGTCCACGTAATTTCCTGTTTTTATTATTCAAATGTATGCATAAGAATAACACTAAGGAAAATGTTATGTAAGTTGCAGATAAAACTTAATTCTCTTCAGGACAGCAAGTTTCGTGCTCAAATATGAGTAATAAACAAATATCCTTTTTTTTTTTTTAAATAGGAAATGGTACTCATAATAACGGCCTTCTGGAAGTATTGTGCCGACGATCTGTGGGGGAGTGTACATCAATGGTGTCCCTTGCTCCTGAGTTGGACAGCCCCATCTCCAGCAGTGGAAGGAAACTGTTTCCAAAGTAAGTACCATCCAAAAAGTTGGGTTTGGTTTTGTTTAGCATCGAAGGTGGGCAGGTAGTAATGACACCTGACCATTAGGACCAAGAACACTCTTGAACTTGATTCATCCTCCAGACCTTGCTGGCAGACCAATTTTTAGTCCTTGCCAAAACGCAGACTTGAGTTGATGACCTAGTTTCATCTGACCTTGAAATAAGCAACCTCTGTGACCTTCAAGCAATTACATGACTCAGGTAGCTGGCTGTCCTGTTGGCTGGCTGCGGAGCTAAGGGTACTTTTGTTACGCTCTGTTCAAGGGCTGCTGGTGGACCTGAATTACTTCCTCTGCCTTCCAGCTTGTCCGATCTCACAGGCATTTTTTGATTTCTTATTATTTTATTTATCTTAAAGAACTGGCTGATATCTGGCAGAAATGCACTGAGATCTGTACCTGATATCAACAGTTACGACTTCATTCTTCTCGGAGCACTAGGGGTTTTAATTATAGCCAAAGCCAGTGTTTTATATAGTTTGTAGTTTCTTGTAAGAAGTACTGACTCACTGTAATAGGTTACTCATGCAACACAGTCTATTTTTGTGTAGTGTCCTCTCTGTTCAGTGTAAACCACCTGATCTTTAGAGGCACCATGGAACAAAGAGTAAGTGCCCAGCAGCAAGAGGGGACAAGGGCAGGTAAGGCTTGCAGATAAGGGTACGTGAGTTGGCAAGGCATAGGCAAAGCAGAATGACAGAGAAAGTAAGGGTTCCTGTGGGAGGGGCAGGAGTCAGGCAGGGCAAAGAGGTGAAGGAGGAACAGTGAGGGAGAGGGGGAAGGCAAGGCAAACACGTGGAATGGAGCGGAGCTGGTGCTGTATTCCAGGGTTCAGTCTGGAGAGGAATTTCTGCATCCCTCGTGCTTTTATCATGTCACAGAAGTCTAATTCTGAAGTCTGTATCAAGATTGTGCATCACTTAAGTCCTTTATGGCCAAATGCTTTTAGAATTTGACAGGCACCGACAGAAGAGCTATTATGTTGCAGGGATTTCATGGTTCTGCTAAATCGAGAACATGAGATCTTTGAGGTGAAAGTGGAGTGTTTGCACTTGCACGCGAAGTGTTAAGTATTGTAGCTGATTCAGTTAACGTGTGACTTTATAATGTAGGTTTGCACCCCTGTTTTTTCTAAGAGAATTGATGTACTTCTGTAGAGTTTCACAATAACTGGGGAAAAGGTATAAGTGATGCTATTTGTAGATAAATTAAAGAGAGTTTTTGTGGAGAAGTGACTTGAATCAGTCACAACCTGAGACGCTGAAGAATTCATGGTCTTTAAATCATGAGACAGAAAGGCTACACTGAGTTCTTAGCCCAGCGTTTTTAAAGCGTCTTGATGGGTACTCTGTGAGGTGAATAATTAACAGTGATAACATCAGATGACAAGTGGATGCAGCTAGGAAGACAGGGGAACACAGAAACAGTTTCTCTAGCTCTAAGATCTGTACAGCCTGAAACATGTCTCTGTATAGAGGAGCTGGGCTTCACCTCGGGTGCTGCAGAGGGGACAGCGCTACCTGCCGGATCTGCAGGGGCAGCGCCGTTGGTTTCCAGCATCGCACAGCACCAGGCATGTTTTACCTCCTGCCCACAACACACGCTTATGTGCATACGTAGACACACATGTGTGCGCATACATGTTCTTTCTTTCCCCTTCCTGCCCTTGGGATTTCTCCATGTAATGTCTCCTTTCCTGTACAGTATTTGGCCTCTGACTGGAAACTTAACGATTACTCTAAATTTGGGTTTTTTTCTGGTTGTTTCTGTGTTCAAAGTTAATAAAACAACTACTGAAATAAGCAAACTGTAGGAGAATACCTAGTCAGGAGAAGATGCCTGCTTAGAAAGTGAAGTGCTAGCAAGGAATTCCCTTTGAAAAATGCTAGTTTTGAAGGAGAGAGTGACATTTTACAGATTCAAAGCTCTGTGTAACTTCTGCTGTTTTACACAGCACCTTTGAATTTGACCAGGGAGATGTTCCTCACGGTCAGAAGACAAAGGGCCTTTCAATTCTGTCATATTGAAACTGGAAAACTGTTTCTCCTTTCTCCTGTGTGATGTCTAATGTATTACATACATGCTTGTCGTTTCAGATGAAAGATGATGACAATTGTGCTACTAGGAGGAGAAAGTTGGACACCCACAGGTGGAAGCCGAAGACAAAAAACATTGCACTTTCACAATGGGAGACCGGATTCCGCAAGAACATTTATTGACATCTGGGAGGAGATTCAGCTTTGTTCACCGTTGAAAGATAAAAGCAGCAGCTAGCACTTTAGTCCAGCCAAGGTAAGACAGTAACACTTGCTGAACAAACTTTTCTTTAGAAAAATGCAATCATTGCATGGTGCTAAAAGAATGGATGCATTGATGGTTTTTACTAGCAGTAAGAACTCAGAAATTAAATGAGGAAATGTGAATGAGTATGTGTGGCAATCTGACACGCTAATGGATTTTCATCCACTGCTAAAGTGAATGAGCTGAGGAGAGGCCTAAAAGCATATCTGTGAAAAGTGCCACCTGATTAGACTCCAGATTGGTAAAACAGCACTTCAGTTATGGCACAAAAAGGCTTGCCTATGTACATATGCACTACTTGATTTTATTGGCATTGACTCTCAAAAAACAATACCCTAGAAGCACCTGGACCCACACCAGGGCTTAGAATTTCCAGGATGTATACAATAACACACCTCTAAATATGGCCTGTGTTAAGGTCTAGGAAAATAAGTTTATTTAGTTGCTGACCACAAAGCGTTAGCAACATGCAGGAATGTAGCTCAGTGCCTTTCTCGGACACAGAGGGGAGAATTTTGAACCCAGCCTTCAGAGTGCACCTGCTGATCGAAGGGATCTGAGTCCGCAGACCCTGCCAGTCGCCTGTGCATGCGCAGGCTTTGGCTTACGCAAGACTGTTCTGCATTTGAGGAAGTATTTCTCTGACAGGGAGCAGCACCACTATGAAAGGCATTAAAGGCTCAGAAACGGCTCAGGCAGTCTGCTTGCCAGGGCAGTTACTTCTTGTTCACAGAGAGGAGGACTCTCCAATACCCAGTCCTTCTCATTATTAGTCCTGAAGGGGAAGCAATTCCCAGGGCCAAGGATAAATAGAGGCATGTTGAACAGCCTGTGTTTTCTCTGGGAGATGAAGACGGCAAAGGACAGTGCCTTGTGGGTCCTCAGCAAAAGCAGTAAGGGAGAGTGGCCCTCATTAAAGGGTCAGAATATTGCCCATCCAGAAGAGAGGCCTTGGAAATCAGTTGCCCTCTTCCACAGGCATGAAGGAAGCTAAGCCAAGGATTTACTACTAGAAGTAGTAAATCAAGCACATGCACAATCTGTATGCAGAGGTCCTGCAGCGCATGTATGTGACAGGAAACAGCAATTGCTCAGTATGGAGCATAGCTTTCAGCAATCATAGGGGTATGTGCATGGGGAACTCAACTCCCTTACATTGCCTGGGGAAATAGGTCTGGCAAAAAAAGGATGCAACACAAATGCAGGCAGGTATTTGTGTAGAGAAAGCATGTAAGATCGCACAGTCACTCAGGGTGCCTTCATCTTAAGAGCATTAATGGGGACCTACCTTCTTGAATATTGGGGTGTGAGAAGGGCACGCGACTGGGGCTGGGTGTGGCTAAAAACTGCAGACCTAGTCCCCAGCACTGGGAACTGTGCATCAGCTGGAAATGCAGGTCTACAGATGGAAAGATGTGTAAAGAGTAAAGCTGGAGTTGTCTGTAGTGTAGAGTACACAGTGGGGATCCAGATGTTGGCAGGTACATGGAGAATGCATTTTAAAATTTGAGTGTGAAAAAGAGAAAACTGAATGAGCTTTTATAACCTTCCAGGCACCCTGTAAAGGCAACTAGAGAAATCTTCCCTTGCTACAGATTTCTGTAGGTTGGTTTTTGAAGTGTGTGGGCAGGATGCCTACATCTATTAAATTCAACGTTTAAATTGGTATACAGCATTCTGTATGACTTCTCTTCAAACCATTACTGGGTTCATACCGGCTGGAGGCTGCTCTGTAGGAGCAGCAGTGGGCAAGTGTAAAGGGCGTGCTCTTCCTTTTCGTGCTCTTTCTTCCAGCGCTTGTGCATTGGGGATTGCACCGCAGTTATTTAGTTCTTGTGCAGCTCTGATGGCCTTGAGGTTGGGATGGTTGTTTATCCCAGTGGTGGGGGTGTGTTGGCTCCTGACAGTCAGGAGGGGCTGTGAGAGGAACAAGCGTTCCTGATATTTAGCTGCACAATAAAGAGGACATTTCCACTGAAGCGAGCTGATGTGATTGCGGATGGCAGAGGAAGCTGCGGAGATGGCTGTCACAGGGAGGCCAGGCGCACAGGTTCTGTGTTCCCCCTCCCGTAGCCTGGCTCAGGGACCACAGGAGTGAGGGATTATTGGGGGCAGGGTGCTGACATTATTTTTAGCTCCTCGTCTTGTTGTGCCTGTGCAAAAGTGCCAGCCTTTTTTCTTTTTTCTTTTTTTTTTTTTTCTCCCCCTGTGAAGCATTAACTGGGTGGGTTGCCATAGCAACCCCCGCATGATAAGTTGGGCTGCTTCTTGCAGCAGTCAAGATTTCTCTCTCTCAACATTCAGTCCCCTTCACCATTTCCCCTGGAGCACCAAAATGGCCAAGAACTTCGTGGTGCCGAGAATCCTGCGCCCTAAGGGTGCCGCCTGTCCTCCAGCCTGTTCATTGGCAGCATCAGGGCTGTGTTAGGGCATGACGGAGTGGCTGTGCATCCTACCATTGGGTGGGGTTTGAAGAATATGTCCTCTCCATCTCTTTTGCAGCACACCAGGGCTGAAAATTGAAACAGGCTTCCAATGTGGCATCCCATTTATTTGCAAGTTTTCCTGAGGAGGTTCGGGCAGTGTTTGTTGCCTGTTCAGAACAGGCACGTGGAGGTGTTGGAGTGGTTCCCAACTCAGCCCAGATCATAGCAAGAATGGGAGTATCTTATCTTTTCATTCTAAAAGCGTACAGTATCCCTGAGTAAGTCCAGAGAAGTTTTTCTGTGTGTTCGTTTTAAAAAAAAGCAGCACAGGTTCTGGCAGTTTAATAACCTGGACTGACTACAAGTATTTATTTCAAATCACCTTTGGTCTTGTCTGTAGTACATGAAGCATGCTCTAGGTGAAGAATAAGCTTCTCCAGAGCTGGGGAGGAGAGGGTGTGATCTCCATTTGCTTCCCTGGTCTGTGGCTTTTTTGTGTTATGATCCACCCAAATCCAAGCCCAGTTTCACCAGAGATTTTCTTCACCTCTGGGCCCGATTTCCCTTCTTTAAATAGCAGCTGGAACACTGGTCTAGCAATTAAGTGCTTGAGGGTCTGTATATGAACGATTCTGAGGGACAGCTCATTACTTTAGGATGTTTATTTGTCACCGTAATATAAATGGGTTGGCAGGTGAGTTCTGGAGAGCCTCAGGTTAGAGGAGAAAAAGGCTTCTGTTTCTACCCTGGGGGAGCAGTGAGGCACCTGAGGGCAGGGCTGTGCTAAGGCAGGAGCAGAAAGGGTTGAAGGGTTGGTCAGTGGCTGCTGACTGAATCAGCGTGGTAGAACTCCTGCTTCCCCTTAATCCTCTCCGACCCTTTCTCTCCTCCCTGGCAGGATTCTCCGTAATAGATGTAATTAGAGCAGCCATAGCACGAACAGTACGGCTCTGATGATCCCTGTTCTGTGTTTTCTGGCAGTGCACCTGGCTTCCTGAGAACAGATGCGATTTCCACTGTACTTCATGAAACAGGTGGTTGTCAAATGAGATAGCCGGGGACATTGCCCAGTAGTTCCTGTGTCTATAAAAAACCCACCCTCAGCACTCATCTGCCATGCATGGGCTGGATTGTTCCAGAAGAGTTAGGAGCAAATCCTGTGGCCTAGCCTGCCCTTCCCTTTGTTCAGTTGTTCTGAATATAGCAATGGGAGAAAAGCAAATGGCTTAATGTAGGAGGCCGTGGCCTTACGTCATCTTTGACTGCCGTTTTGTCTTCCTGTGGAGAAAAGTCAGATTTTATGATTTGGATATTTATGGTGGATGGCTTCTAAGGGGGGAATTGGAGGTCCATTGCTGGCACCTGCAGCCACTGTTTTGCAAGCTGTTGGTCTCTGTAGTCACCCCTGGCTCCTGGAGGTACATTAAATAGGTGGTTTCTTTGATGAGTTTGCTGTTAGGGAGTGCACAGTAACCCAGATAAGCCCAGGAGCAGAGGGGGCAACGAGTGAAACTTGATGGCCAGCATGTAGGGACTGTCGTAGCTTTGGTCAGTCCCTGCTGTGATACTTCAGGGCTGCAAAGGTGTCAGGGCTCACAGCTGGATGTGAGCTGAAAGAGGGCGGAGTAACCTGTCCAGCCAGTGAAATGAAGCAGAACAAGGAATTGGGAAGATGCCCTTAGCTAGGAATTAGTTGGAGTTGTCACAGTAGGCGCTGAATGGTGACGTGGAGGCACTTGCTCTGTACGGGGCTATTGGCAGATGATGAATACAGCTTGATGATACACAAACACGATTAGATGATGTCTAGGAAAAAGTGTGGGCTGTCTCAGTTCTGTGCTTGCTTCGATTGAGCAGTGCAGGGACCAGACTACACGTGTGCCTGGAGGCCACAGAGCTGTGGTAGCAGCCACTGCCGGCAGGGTTGTGCCCAGCAGGGAGACCACGCGCTCAAATCCGATGCTTTCTGATGGCTCTGAATTTCCCTGTTTGGGTGGATCTCTCCATCTACTCTCTGAGTTTTGGCACTGCGAGTTGCTCACGTATTGCTCTCTGATGGGGTTGGGCAGGTTTAATTCAATAGATTGTGCTGTTTATTGAGCTGACAACAGAGCAGATGCTTTAAAAAGAGGGAGCGCATTTAACAAGCACTTCATTTTTCCCTCTCTGTCCACTGTGACCTTCAAAGTTGGAGAAGCCCTTTGGGGCACGGTGGCCCCAGTCCAAGAAGAGAAAGCCCAGCCTGCTGCTGGCATTAAACTCCGGGGAATCAGACTGGAACATGAGGAGAGAGGATTTCCCAGTATTTCCAACTGTGACCTTCGGAGCTGGGCAGACAGTATTAAACTTATTAGAGGCAGAGGCCTTTCCGTGACCCCACATGGACAACTCTCCCCCCGTGCCTTTGTGTTGGAGGCCACCAAACGATGCCGATATCCCCCCTCCGGCCCCTCTAGCCGAGCGGCAGCGGGAGGGAGGGTGCCCGAGCGCTCCCGGGGGTGCCGAGGAGCCGCGGTGGGGCCGGGGGAGGAGGAGCAGGGAGGGCGGCAGGCTGCCGCGCATGCCTGCGCCGGGNCGGGGCGGCGGCGGCGGCCGCGCCCGGGTGGGAGCGGAGCTGTCCGGGGCTCGGCCCTGTCCGTGGTGCTGCCGCCGCTCCGGGGGGAGCCCAGCCCAGCGCGGATCCCCTGCCGCCCGCGCAGCCCGCCCACCCGCCGCTGTCTGCTCGCCAACAGGCGCAGCCCGAAGCATCCTGTTGCGCCAAGGTCCGCAGCCGGGAGGCGAGAAGCAGCGTTTTTTCCGAAAGAGCCTCTGCCCAGGTTGAGATTCGCTCGTGGCGCCGAACAATGGCTACACTGCCAAGGCTGGTTTGTGCGTCTTCGGTCGTGTTGTTGGTCTGGGGTAGGTGCTTCTGTTCCATCTTGTCTTCAGCCAGGTTCTCCACCAAATCTGGTGCTTGCCCCTTGTAGGATGCTTCTTTAAAGAACCGGGTTTCCTAGCAAGGTTCTGTTAACACTGTCATGAAGGCTAGCCTTCAAAGTGTTTTTTTTTGTTTACAAGAGAAGAAGGAAATTACATTCATGCAGAGTTAGTATGAATGGATTGGCGGTAATATGATCAGATAAAATACATTACTGCTAAGTAGACTTACGGCACAAAGCGTGTGCTTTAATACGCATGCAAGTTCTTTACTGTTTCCTGTTTGCTGTTGTTTTGAAATTTGCAATGTAATTTAACATTTAGTTGGCTCAGGGAGGATGTGCAAACCATTAAGTGGTGTGTGTTAGTGCTAGTTTTCCATGCAGTCTATATAAACTGGAGTTAATCATTTTATTGCGATTACAGTTTTTCTTCTGCAACCAAGAAAAGGTTGGTTAGTTTTAGCAATACAGCTACGTTTGATGTGCGCATATCCTACAGCTCTGTGTATGGGTGCGTATCTGTGTGTACGTATCTGATTTAACCAGAGTAAAGCACGATCCAGTAGCTTCTTCCTTATTTCTGTCAGAAAGCTGGTGCTACCCATGGAGCGTGTAGTACTGGAGAATTGGAATCATACTCTTTCCAGGATCGGTCCTGGTATAAGACAGTGCTTGAGAGAGTGGGTTAATGGTATCTCAGAGGCTGGGGAGGAGGGAGCAGCCAAGAAAAGTCAGCATCTTCAGTGAGCTCAACTCTGGGCTTTGGAGACAGGTTCGGACAGACAGAACCCAATAGTGTTTAGCCCAGGGGGCAAATGTCAGCAGGGATTTAGTCTGAGATGTGGTGCTGAAGCATTCCTTTTCTTATCAAGTATTTAGCTTCCCAGACAATGATTTTTGTCTTGTTGGGGAGAGCAGTATTTTATAGCAGCCAGTGTTAGCACAGATCTGATTGGAAGCATTTTGAACAGGAATGCATGTAAAAATCAATAACTCCTCCCGCTGCCAAATTTACTCGAGTCCAAGCCTCTTGGTTCCCAGTACTGCTTATGAAACATAGAAACAGGAAGAGTGGCAGATCCTCCCTGTTTGTTTTGAACACGTTGCCAGATTAAAGCATCCAGATCTTTTAACTTAGCACAAAGAGCGAGCTGTTCCTCTGCTTTCTCTCATACCAGACTGTAATTGCTACTGTAAGAGGAGCATGCTCAGCATGCGTGGGAGAGAATGAACAGTGCCTCTAAAGTGGCATTTATTACTATGGGAAAAATTAAAGTTGTGGCAAAGCAGATGCTGGAGAGGTGAATCTGCATGAAGTGGTCACCCTCTGTTAATTATTATGAATTATTTATATCTCAGAGAAGGAAGCTTGGTAAAATTTGACATTTGAGACTTATCTCTTGTCAGAGCAGGCTAGTAATGAATCAAACAGTTTTCCATTGGGGATGATGTGATCATAAATGCCGAGATGTGGATAACTGATGTCTCTCTAATTCTGTCTTGCACTTCTTCTCTGATGCTCCTTTTCCCTAGCTGGTTTTTGTTCTGCAGTATGTGTGGAAGTTCCATCAGAGACAGAGGCTGTCCAAGGAAAAGACATGAAGCTACTGTGCATCTCCTGCATGAAGAGGGAAGAGGTCACAGCCAGCACGGAGGTGGAATGGTTCTATAGGCCAGAGGGTGGAAAAGATGAACCTGTATGTATGCTTGGTAGCTGAGCGCTTGTTTTCATAGCTCTTATTGTGAAACACAGTCCAGCAAACTCGTGTGGGAGAAGCCAAAAGGTATTTATGAGAGTGTAAGTTTGTCCTGCTGCAGGATCCCCAAAGTAGACTATATAAGGAAGGAGAGAGATCCAAATATGAACAAAGGCTTTCTGCCATATGCTTACTCAAAGTCTACAGAAATGCCCAGCAGACTGCTTTCATATCCTGGAGGAGAGAGGAGGTTGGGGTTCAGCTCCAAGCTGCAGATCTTCACAATTTCTGCAGCATTTTCACCCGGAGGTACCACAGCACCAATTTCGAGCAGTAACTAAAGCATCTCTTCCTCACTTAGCTGATGTCCACACTTGGGCACAGCATGAATTCATGGCAGGAAAAGCTAGAATCTGGTGTTGAGTTCAAAGATTTGGGGTCGTGCATACATGAATATGAATTTCCATTTCCATTCCTTGAATATTTGAAGTCTAGTATGTAAGGAAATCAAGAAAGGAAACAGAAGTATGGAGTGGCACCTGGCCAAGTCTCCCTTCTTAGGACACTTTTGAATCCCAAAGGTGTTCTTTGGAGGTTAAATTGGGCTCTGGTAAATCTGCAGGACAGGATTTACTTCTTTTTGCCTCAGAGAAAGCAGGGATATCCTGACTGTGGGAGCTGTGGGAGCTGTTTTGGGATGCCTGTCAGGAAAAGGTAAAATTCATTTTCAGAGTGAGTCAAAATGGGAATCATACAGGCGAGGGGCAACTGGAATTCAAGAAAGAATGGTAAAACGGAGAATAATATTAAGGTTCGGTGCAAATGTTTCTTTCTAGCTATTTTATCTGAGTATGAAGCGTTACATCAGTGGTTGCATTTGATAACAATTGAGCAGGGCCAGGCAAGATGACAAATACTCTCTTACTGCCTAGAGAACTAAGGGACCATGCTAAGGAATGAGATGGGAATTCACTTTCAGTGACATTTGCCAGTGGCAACCCAAAGGATGCTAATGAAAGTGAACTGGGGCGGGCAGTTTAATGATGGGCCTGTGGTGAGCCAGAAACTTGCAAGAGGTTAGGCCTGTGAAAACCACCCAAGCTCTGTTGTTCTGATATACGGTTTTCACACTGTCATATTTATCCTGCAACACTTCCATTTCAGATTAATACCCTAGGGCTTACCAAAATGACCTTTTGTCTTTTCTGTATTTATTCTGTCATTCCTTTTTAAGATGATCTTACATGCAGTGACCGACAGGCTAAGCACAGAGACTGCAGGGTCCTACATTTTAGTTCCATTGCTGGTCTTTTGTGTCATTGTGCACACATGTGTCTGTTTTTCTGTGCCTAAGTTTTTCTAAGTCTGTGATGGAGGTAATTCAGTTTTCTGTCTTTTGTAAAGTAGTCTGAGATTTTGAGGTAAAGGATGATAGAATGTGAATAGCTGCTGTTACTAAGGAAGCCATAGCCCAGAACATACATGTGTGTAGCTAGAGAATGATGTTGTCCCATGGACAGGCTGTGGTCTTGCCTGAGGTATGAGTCAGTGATTAATCAGAATATCCCTTCACATTTCCTCACAGATCTACAAGCATGACAAAACAAACCATGAAGTTCCAAGCCGCTTCAGTGGTCGATTGCAGTGGAATGGGAGTAAAGACATGCAGGATGTATCCATCACTGTGTTAAATGTGACCCTGAACGATTCGGGTACCTACACCTGTAACATCACCCGGGAGTTTGAGTTCGAGATTCACCGACCTCTCTTCAAAAGCTCCAGATGGATCCACCTCACCGTGGTGGAGGAGGGTATGAAGGATTGGCAGAAAGCGTGTTGTGCCTTAACTCGCTGTGGGTGTTGTCATCCAGGGATAGAGTTTTTCATTGCATTGCAGGAGAGGGGAGGCTGAGCTGCCAGATAATTAATTGTGTCTTGTCTTTGCCAGCAACAAACACTGCACAGGGTTCAGGAGGAAGGACCTGTGTTTTGTTTGCCAGCTGCAGCCTCTGTTCAGGCTCAGGGTGGTTGTGTGTGAATGTGGGAAGGTATAAGCAGCTTGGCAGGCTGGGGCAACAGCTGGGCAGGCACAGGAAGCAGGCAGAGGTTTCCTGTTTCTCCGTTCAGAACCCTCGCTTCTCCCCTGGAAGCTCTGGGATGCTGCAGCACAGCCTTTGCCAGGGTACCACAGCGTCGGCTTCCTTGTTTCCACCCCCTCCCTCCTGGAACAACTTGTTCTCCATTTTGATATCAGTCTGTTGCTTCCACCCTCTCCCAATCCCTCCTTCCCTTTGCAGTGCTCCCAAGTCTTTGTGTTCCTCTTGGTTTTGCACAGTTCAGTGCTGAAATCCTGGCTTGTTAGAAATCAGTGGGAATTCTGATGTCAGCCTTCAGAGAGAGACAAGAGCTTTTAGCCCTCATCTTGTTCTGCTGTGTCTTCCCTTCCCTTCTTCCCCACAAGCATCTCTGTGTTTTGATCTCTTTCAAATCACTGGCGGCACAATACAGTCAAGTAACACAGTGAGTAGGATGCACAAAGGAAACAGAGTGTGAGGATGAGATAGGCTAACGGTGAGCAATCCGTGTGAATGTGTGGGTGGCAGAGAATACAAGACACACGCAAGCCTGTGCGTGTTTGATTCTGCTGGAAACACACAGTGGGATCGTTGCTGGCATATCCTTTTGGCAGCCTCACCTCATCCCTCTCTTTTGCCCCCTCAGAGTGTAGTGGCATCTGGGTATCTCTGGCAAGGTGGGTTAGGAAGGATGACACGGGGTGGACATTGTCAGTGGAGCTGTTGTGCTGCGATAGCTGTGTGTAAATTATTAGAGATTATTGCATTTTCTTAACAGCTGGAGAAGACTTCACCTCGGTCATCTCTGAAATTATGATGTATATTCTACTGGTCTTCCTCACCTTGTGGCTACTGATAGAAATGGTCTATTGCTACAGGAAAGTCTCTAAAGCAGAGGAGGCTGCCCAGGAAAATGCGTAAGTGTGAAATCTCTCCAGATGGGAGCTGTTCTGCCAGGGTTCTTCAGGTGTCTCAGTCCAGATCAGACTGCAAGAAGACTGAACTTTGGTATTGCACATTTCTAGCTGGTGTTTGCTATATCTGGGATCTTTGCAATGTTTAGGAGTACCAAAAGAGACAGTGAACCTGTACAATGAGGGACAATGCACCAGGTAGGGAGGGTGGCCACAATGCACAGTGTTCCAAAACGGCCTGGTTTGAACTGCACAGAGACGCTCTCCTGGAAGGCCTGCTTTCAGAAATCTGGCTCTGATGCAGTTGACACAAGCAGAGATGTTCCGATTTTTATACTGGCCCCTTCCCATCTTTGTACATACTTGGCTTGGATAAGGGTGCTCTTTGTACACGCTAGGAAGGCTGTTTGTGTAGGATTTTACAGTAGGGCAAACTTGGTGTCTGCTCCTGACTATGCCAAGGAGTTTCCTACTGTGAGTATCTTCTACAGGTGATATTTGTTACCTTAGAGATACTTATAGGCATTCAGTGTCTCTGTAAGGGTGAATGGACCCAGACTGTTTTTAGCACTTTGAGGTTATGCTTTCCTCCTTCCCTCTGACTACAGGACAGACTATCTTGCGATTCCATCAGAAAACAAGGAAAACTGTGCCGTGCCTGTGGAGGAATAGCAGAAAGGAGTCAGCAGAACAAACGGCACCGAGGTAGGTGTTGAGGAAACAGCTCGTCACTGCCTGTGTCTGTCAACCCTTCAGCCACACTGTGGGTTAGGGGAGCATGGGGCTGGACAGCAGGTGGACAGCAGACTCCTGGGGTCTGACTGTGCTCCTTCTGTGGAGCTTCCCCAGTGACCTTAGAAGCAATATAGGTATCTTTAGATGGTGGGTGTACTAATACTACTTTAAACCCCTAACCAACACACACGTTCACTTTCATCCCATGGTGTAATTACTCTTCCTTTGCCCATCCCTGTGGAGTTGGGAGTAGTCACTGTCCCCTGCAGATGGGGAGCTGTGCTTAGGAGGAATGTAAGGGCACTATCTCCAAAGGAAGCATCTGCTAGGGAGGACTTTGTGTGCAAAAGACCAACATCTAGATCTTTTAAAGCCTTGTTCACATCCTGTCAGTTACCATGCTAACTATATCACAATCCTCACTTCAGTAAGGTCAAATGACTGGCGCTCCAAGAGGAATTCTCTCCCTTGCAGGGGCTCTGAAGACAGAAGGACCACATCATGCCAGCCAGGTTTGAGGGGGAGCTCTGCGCCGTCGGGAGGAAATACGGGGAAGTGTAAATTCTCTTCCATTTGCCTTGGACTCTGTACAGCCTTGACTTTGGCCTCATGACTCCATTCTGAGCTGCCAGCCCATTTGCTAAAGGACTCTTCTTTTGAAGCATGCTGAGCAAAGGGCACAGGGGTGTGGGCAGCACGGCTCCTTCCCAAGTTTAAGTCCCATCATCACGTTAATGGCTTTGTAAATGTTAAGTGTCATTTCTTAGCTGCTGTCACCACCACCTTTATTTGCTAAATATGCTAGTTCTCCATTGCAGAGGTAAAGGGTATGTATGTCGTGTTATTCTGACCTGCAGGACTGGGAATGAGGTCATCTTAAGGTGATGTTTTACCTAAGTTACAGCCCAAGCAGTCTGATTGGTGTTAAAGCAGGAAGAATTTAATTAACTAGTTGTTGCTCTGGACTTTGGGCTGCCCGTCCACAGGCAGAGTAGGGTGAGGACTGTAATGTGTTAGAATTGTTGAAAACGTGTAGTAGGAGGGCTGAGTCCCTGTGCCATGTTCACACTTGCTTCTGAAGGAGGGAACCGAGATCATAGATCCTGAAGTAATCCTCCTTTGGGAGGCAGTATGGGAGGCAGTATAAGAATCCCCTGTATCCCCCCCTTTCATCTAGCAAGTGTCAGAATTCTTAGTTCTGTCCATTTGCCTTGCATAGCAGGTTTACTCCTCAAGCACGCAGAGACAGTGATAGGAATAACATGCGGAGCTGCATTCTGCAACAACAGGCAAGCCGGTAGGCCAAGGTATGCAGTTCACCTGTTTCTGGGGAACCTCCCCCCCAAAAAAACCAGCCTGAGGCAAGCCAGGCGAGTAAACAGGATGTACAGCCCTCACAGGAAAAGGATGGACAGCTTTGTAAAATGGTAGGACATTTGTAACTGCGCTATCAGTGTTCTCATACTATAGTGTAGCACCACCTAGAGGAATAGACAGAAAACACTTATTTTTTCCTAGTTAATCGTAATTCTTTCTTTTGGTAGTTAATCACTGGTTTGAATAGTCAGCATTCATCGTAAATGAATGCTGCGCTGTTGCACAGGAATCACACTGTAAATTCAGTGTTTCCTAGGCAAACTTACCTTTTCAATTGTAGTGGATTAAGCAGAGTAAAATCTGTTGTGTGTCCTCAAATGTAGATCAGTTGAGCTCAACAACTAGGATTATCGAGGCAAAAAAAAAAGGCAGAAACATTGGCTGGGGTGGACTTGTACCTTAAGACAAAATGGGGGAGGGTGCGGTTTTTTCATATAGCAGATGCTGTTACATCCCTGCTGCAATGGAGCCTATACTGCTTGCAAGAGTTGACAAATTCTGCTACACTGACTGCTTCTGAATAGTTAGAGTGCTTGTGAATCAAGGCATGCTTCCTTCCCACCTGTGGAACACTCTCTGCTTTGTTCTGCTGCTTTTTATGTGTTGCTACAATCACAGAAATTACTCCCATTTGTAAGTCAGGTCGAGGCCAGATTTCTAACTGGCAGTTGTTCAAAATTCTTTTTTTAGAGTGAGTGTCAACTTTAGTAAACTACTACAATGCAGTCTTCACAGTGGGATCGCTCTCAAGTCCAGAGCTGAGCCTGGCAACCTGAGTACATTTTCCAGATGAAGCACACTTGTAGTCTGGGCACCGGCTCCTTAAAACCCAATATCCAAAAGGGGAAAAACCAGCTCCTCTTCTGTTTCAGCTGTATGTCTTCATTTTCCCTAAGCCAATTTGCCTGGCCTCAGGGCAATTTGGGGCATAATCCTAACTCTAAACCCGCAGCAACAGAGGAGGGACTAGACTGTAACTCCAGAGTTGCCGTCACGGGCCGCGGCATTGGTGCCCACAGCGATTTTTAGGTAAGGGCGCGTAACCTCTCTCCCACTTCAGCTCTGCTCCTAAGTTCCCATGGGGGAGGTGTCATAATGTTAAGTCAAAAAAGGAGTAAACTGAGAACTTCTTGAGAGCTACCTCAGGTGGTAAAGAGGGACCGTGCTCTAGTCCTGCACCTTCTGGTATCTTACATGCATCTTCCCAATCAAGATGCTTTTTTTTTGGACGTATCCTTCACTTTTCCAGTTCCTGCAGACAGATATGACCATTGCCCTGTGGTGTTCTAGGCAGGAGAAAACAGTGTCTAAATTTTGCTCAAGATTCTCATAGGAAAAAAAAAGCTGGGGGGGNGGGGGGTGGGGGTGGATTTTTCAAGGGTGGTGTTAAAAAGGCAGGCTGTGTCCTGGAAGAGACGGTCCTGGTTGGTCTCAAAAGGCTCTCTCTGTATTTGGAAATGACAGAAGAGACTTTAGAACAGGCAGGATAATAAAAAGAACAAAGCACTCATGAGTCACGCTGTTTGTTTGATAGATTTTTTTAATTTATACCGTACTTCCATTGTACTAGCTACTTTACATTAAGTTTTGGCTGCATAGCCTTTACAATTCCTAGGTTCTAGCAGATAAGTTTCATTATCATTTTATCACATTTTGCGCACAGCGCAAAGTTTATGACAGTTAGACAACTCCTAAAACAAAACCAGGGTTCCTCCCCCACCCCACCCCGGAGTTCACATTAGCACTACAGGCGCATCGGCCTTGGCCGACAGCCCCCCGCTGCCCGCGCTCTGGTGGTGACATCCAGAAGGGAGGCACATGCCTACGGGTGATTGTACGACCCACTCCCATTCCTTGCTGGCGTGAGGTGACCCTCGGTAATTTGCAGTTACACACAGCAATTGGGGTTGCAGGATCCAGGGCCTCGGGCGGGGAGGACACACGCCAGGTTTTTAGCAGCTTTATCCAGCCCTGGAGCATGACGGGAGACGACCTGCCATGAGAACGGGAACATCCCAGAGGTGCCACAGCCACACGATGCCAGTCCTGGGCGGTTGTAACGCTGCAACAACGGTTCTGCTGCTCCTCCCTCCCCCCGACCTCGTTGGGCCAAGAGCCATGTTAGTGCTTCCATGTCTGTTAAGTGCTATTACAAGGGAGGGGGGCTTGCGAAAATGGGGAACGATGCGCGTGTGGCACAGGTTCCACCTCTTTGCTAGATAAAGTCACCGTTTTGTAACAGTCGCTCTCCCAAATTCTAATGCCGCTGGGGCAGATTGGGCTGAATCTGAGACGCAACCAAATGGCTCTGGAACCTGAGCTGCACATTGGTTTTATTCCCTAACTATTCTCGGAGTTCAGGTTGGGGAAGGTGGCCATTTAACGTTAGCAATGAAATTGGCCTAAATGAGTGAGGTAACAGAAACGGCCAGAGGAGGTACGTCCCTGAGCCATGTGCAAATATAATTCCTTCAGCAGAAGGAAGTCCTTTTCCCTACTAAAAAAAATAAAACACATTCACTTAAAGAGCATACAGACTGCGGCAAGGAAAGGCAAGCAGGGACAGCACCAGGTTAGGCCATCTAGCACATGGGGAATGATTGTCCAGCAGCAGAAGTGTGAGGGGAGAGGGATAAGCCATAGCAAGCACTGCAGAACGTGTGTGGGAGAGGAGGGCATGGCACGCCACGCATCCATGCTAAGAGATAAGCCCATGCTGTCTGGCTAGATCAGGAAATAACCGGCAGTCGATCAAGACAGGAGATTATTTGGCCTGTGTGCACATCTAGAAAAAGAAAGGTATTATGGCACAGAAAGACTCGTGCTGTAGAGCCGGCAAAGCACAGAGATCAGAGCATGCCAGGCAGGGGAATGGGCCAGAAAGTCAGCACAGTCACGTCTCGGAAACTCCACTGACACAAATGTTCTGTGAGCCACTTACCTCAGGTGCTTTGGTTTAAGAGTCTCTGTTTTGAGTATTAAGCAAGCCCCTGCCGGGTATTTTAACTAGTGCTGAGACTGAGAAAAGACTAAACCAGAGTCCACGTGAAACACAGCAATGGCAGCAAGCCTGGCAGAGATCCCGTCAGGAAGATCTCTTTGGAGCTCAGTGCCAAAAGCCCAGGTCTGTCAAGAGCTGTGGGACAGCAGCAGCCACCTTGACAAATGTGACAGAATTGCCTCCCCCGAGCCAGGCACTGTTGCTTTAAAGTGTTTATTACTGACCGCTTTTCCACATACTGTCCCACCTCTAAATTAGGAAGCAGATAGTTTCTGTCCTGGTTGCGAAAAGCAGACACTGACTGATAGAGCACTACCTGGTTAAAAAGGCTAGTTCAGTACCCACCACGGAAAAGCTGTAAGGACATTCTGTGGAGAAGTTCTCTCAAGAGAAAAGTTCTCTCTTCTTGTATTAAGGTAGGAAAAAAGCACGTATGTAGGCTACATGATTTAGTGCTGAGGAGACAAGCACGCTAAAAAGGTTGTCCCCATCTACACCTAGGTGAGTTTAGTTTCAGAAAGGGGTCTGTCCGATAAGAACACAGATTAAGCACACCAGGCTTTCTGAGAGGGGATACGGCAATGCAGGCAGCAGCATTTCAGAGGTGGTTTTCTGCCAGGGCTTTAAATCCAGCAAAGCATCATGCTTTGAAATGTTGCCTCTTTCAATACAGCATCATATTTATAATAATGGAATGCTGCGTATCTCTTAGGTTTCCCTTTATTACAGGTAAAGCAGACGGGGGGGTCAGGTGGTCAAAGGGCAGAGTGCTGCCCCAGACAGGCAGTCTGTGAGCTATGTGTAAATGCGTACTCTATGGCAGCAACATCACAGATGATATGTTAGGGGAGATCAAGGTTGTGTGACTTTATCCTCTCCCAAAAGAATTAAGGGAGCTAGAAAGGATTTATGCGGTAGTATCAGTTAATAGCAATTAATATTGAAGTTTTCTGACTGAAGTGTGCCTTGATTATCAGTTAATTGTTAAGCACCCAAAAAGCATGGTTATCCAGTTAATTCATAGCTAACTCCTGTTCTTACCATTGCAGGTAGCTTTCTCTCTTTGAAGCGGAATGTGCAGAGCCTGCAATGCCCCTGTCTTGGGCCCATGCTTCTGAATCCTACCACCTGGAATAACCTCTTCTCTTTTGGTCCTTCATAGACTTTACACACAGGTGCTGCACTAGATACATTTGGTATCTATTTTATGAATGCATGATTGCGTAGCAGTTATCCAGGTCTCAAATTCACTTTGAGCTTGTCCCAGATGCTATAACCCAAGCACCTCTTTCAAGGTAAGCATTAGAAGGCATGTATTTATCAGGCGTGTATTTATGAGAAGCAGGATTGTATCAAGCTAGGATTAGTGACTATATTCTTCTCCCATATGAACAGGTCAGATACACAGACAGGCAAATCAGAACCACCTGTCCCGTCTTCTCCCTTCTCCCAACAGGTAGCATCTTAACTTGGCAAGAATTAGGCTACAGCTGTTGGCATTAGTTTGCACATTTGGCTGGAGAAATGCTTTTTTAAAAATCTCTCCTTTGGAGTTGTTCAGATTCTGTAAATCAAAACCCAGCTGCACTCACCTGGCAGATTAGCAGCAGCAGAAGGGTCAGAGAGAGGACTTGGCCAGGAAATGCGTCTGCCAGGTGCTATAAAAAAACCTTACCCTTGGCATGGGATTTCTGGCACAGGTAAGCAAGACAAGCGAGTAACGAAGTGAAACCCTGACAATGGAAGCCAAGCTACTACTTGGCTGGGCCTGCTCGGGGACGGCAGAAGTACTACCCCCTGCAACATTACTCGGGTTGCTCAGCCTTGCTCCTAGAAAGTGTTACTGACTTCTCCAGGAAAGGTAATCGTAAACTGGCAGGGCCAAAACTGTCTGTGGCTGCAAACAGAATTTGCTGACTGGGACTCAACTGCAGTAGGAGGTGATTCCTATCATAGCTCTCTAGAGGAAGGTGAAAACACACTGAGGCTTTGTTTAAGCCCTCACCTTTAGTGCCATTGTGGGTTCTGCCTTAAGACCTTGGTTTTTTTCTTTTTTATTACTACTGGGATAAATTAAGAGGCAATAGAAGATGATAAATCCTATCCAACTCCCAAGCCAGACTTGCTGCCAAGTGGCAAAAAGAAAGTAAATAACTAGGAATCGGAGAAAAAGAAACGTAAGGCCTCAAAGAGAAACCTTCCTCAGTCGTAAGGGCACTGCATGTACAAGGTTCTGTTTGGTGACCACCACCCTTACGCTCTTTATTGAACGATTTCATGTAGCTGTGTGTCAGGATATGTGCCAAACGTGTTAAACCCGGGTTAAAGCAATGGGTGAGCAGAATGAATATTAGTGCTTGAGATTGTTATAGCTGTCTCGGTGTGGCCTCACATTAACAGAGCTTGTGCAATTCTGTCTCTAGGGCCAAGCCTGAGGAAGCCATGTCAGCGGGAACGTTCAGAACCGAACGCGATGGCAATCTGGAAGAAGGATGCACAGATGAGCAAATGGATTTCTTGCCTCGATACCTAGCAAGAGAATGTGAAACTGGTAAGAAAGCAACTCTGATCACTAGCATTTATGTTCAGCCCTCTCGGACAGGTGGGTTTCTCTGTCTCTCGATGGGTTACGTCCGTCTGTGTACAAAACCCACCCGGACAGGTGGCAGAGATCCCACGTTCCAGGTTTCTCAAGATATGGCCTTTTTCTGTTGTGACATGGGCAGGATGGCAAGCACAGGGCTTCCTCTCTGTCTTCTTTCTTGGTGCTTGGCTTAAATTCTAGAAAAGGGGAAGATGGGCAGCAGGGGATTTTTCTCTGCTTAGTAATTGTGGGAGTGACAAATGAAGAAACAGGACTCTTGGCCAGTGTAGCAAGTCACAGTGAGGAGTCGGGGCCCTCCTGTCAGGAGATAAGCCACAGAATGCCCCTCCCAGGCACTAGCACCTCAGTTTCATTGTACAGTAGCCATTTCAGCAGCCTCCCTGGAAAAAAGTCAGGGAGCAGTACAGTAGTCAGCAGCATTAAATTAAATAAATAGTCATAAATACACATTACTCTGTAGTTGCCAAGGCATGTTTTTCCCCAATTGTACCTTGCTTCCACACTCAGAATGTCTTCTTGATAACCCATCTTCATCCACACTCCTTCAAATGTGAGTCATCTTCTGTGGGACATGTTGTGTTTAGCACTTGGTCATGAAAATTTTAGGCAGGTTGGGAGAAATTAGCGCATGACTTCCACTTACATTACTTTTCCCTAATTGGAATGCACAAGGGGGAGCTTGTGAGGGTTTTCCTTAGACTCCACTTTGTCACCCAGCTGTGCGGATGAGAGTTTCTGGTACAGAGATATGGAGACCAGTTAGTCACCTTTGTGTCTCTTTCAGCACCTGTTGGAGCCAAAGACAACAGACGAGCTAGAACTGCACCGTTTGCATAAGGGGAATATGCAGCTGACTCCCTACTGCTATTCAGAAGATGGAAAAATCCTGGCGTTGAACAAGGTGGAGATAGAGGGCCTCACATGTCACCTAATCTACCTGGCTAGGTACAATGAGACAGCATTTATTAAACATTCAAACAAGCACCCTGCATCCCAACCAGTCACAGTGGCGTTTGGTACACTCGCAGCGCAGCCTTGCTGCCCCTCTTCCTCATTTGGCTGCTAACGGGAATCTGGAATAATCCTCCAGAACAAGTAAAAATTCATATTGGCTTTTTAATTCAGCTCTGCCACCTGACTTGCTTAAAGAGCAAATGCTTCGTTGTCCAGCTTATGAGAGAGACCAGTCAGACGCCTCACACAGTGGACACCCCTGCAGATCTATTCTGCCACCCACTGATGGTCCTTTTTGTCTCGTCTTTTCTTTTTTGGTCCCCGTGACCCTTCCTAGCCTCTCCTGTGCTTTTGGAGGCCTTGCTGCTCTATAGATGCAGTCAAGTAAATATCCACAGTGATGGTTGTTGCTATATAGATGCAGTCATGTAAATATCCCGGGGAAGGAAAAGAAGTTGTTCTTTTTCTCCCTAATGTTTTCCTGCAGAGTTTGTAAGACAAGGTAAGGGCTAGGTGGTATGGGCAAAATGGTCTCGCAGACCAGGAGGAAATTGGCTGAGCAGGATAGCAGGAGCACTTGCAAATAAATACTAATTTTGGTTTTCTTTTTAAGTTGGGGTACCCCCCCGTCGTGGGAAGTTGCACAGGTAGTAGCCCTTTCAGCACCGATGTAGATCTTCAGCACAGGGATGGCTTAATGGCAGGGGTCCAAGCACATAGAAAGCAGAGTACTACAGAAAATGTAAAGGGGACACTGTCAAAAGGAATGGAAGTGTAATTTCTGTGGTGTGGCTCTCCTCCATCCAGGCACCTTGTAGGCAGATACTCCCCTCCCCATCATCTCCTTGGCTGTTAGTGCAGTATCAATAACAGGAGGCAGCAATCTAGTGTTTGGAGAAAGTATTTCATCTCATTTACATTCTGTGCTTTGCTACCTGAACCAGGCTGGCCGGCGTGACAGCAAATTGTATTTCTGCTCCAAGAAGTATAGAAGGTCATTGCCAGTGAGATCTGCTCTCTACAGACCTACAGCAATTCTTCCCGAGGCCTCCTCTCCAAACGGGGAATAGTTTTGTAAGGGATTGACGACTATTGCAAAAAATGTCTCTGCCCTGAAGCCAGCAAGGTAAGAAAGTTGACAGTGTCCCCTTTGTATGTTTAAATAAATACAGTCAATCAGGGACCTTCATGCGCAGGAAGGGATGGGGGGGGCACTCACTCTGACGCTTCCCTTTGAAACAACAAAAACAAAACAGACAGACAAACAGCCAGGAATATTACAGAGGAGTGACGCAGGAGCCCAGGGGAGCGCACTCAGGCGCACCCCTAAGCGCACCGCAGTGCCGGGAGAGCACAGCCCTCCCACACACACACCCCCCACGCTACCAGCAAGACGCTCCATTTCAGCCAGTGTTGGAGGTCAGNTATTTTATATATATATTTATATATCCTATTTACACGTATTGCACACCGTCCTCTGGCCTCCTGCATTCCTGCCTGTTAGCGGAAACGTTTCCGTTTCTCCTCTGGATCTGACCCGAAGTCCCGAGACCCGATGCCATTCTGAAGATTTATTAGTGAATCCTTCATCTGCAAGACAAGAAATTTCTCCACTGTGATGCCACCCTAGTAGCGAGAGCGCTTCAACATTTCCTTCCCCATCGGTGCCTCCTTCTTCCATGTAAGTATCGATACCATAATTGTCTGGGTTTGGGGAGCAGCATGTCAGGGCTGGGATGTACAAATGGGGACCGAGAAGACAGGAGCCTGAGAGAGACCGTTCTCCAAGATATAACAGAGAAGGGGCAGGCAGAATAAGGTAAGGGGCGAGCAGCTCTCTCCAGAGGGGACAGCGGCTTACAACTCTGTTGTAAGCAGCCAGGTGTACAACCGGCTCGTTTAGGCAGCAGATACCAAAATCCCTGGCTTTGTGTTATTAAGGGCCCACGCACAGCCCCTCGCCTTCATCCGTGCAAGCTATGTACTAGGGTTGAGGTAAAAAAAGTTTGCTTTCCAAACTGGGATACCAGACACTATATATAAAAATGTGCTAATATAAGGTTTTTGGCCCTGTAGAACTCTCTCCTTGACATGCACGGACCCTGTGAGGTGACAGAGAAGCTGCAGTGTCCTGCAAAGAGCCCTTGGGACCTGCTGCCCACCACTACATCGGAAGACGGATCTAATGGGAGATGGTAGCGGAGGGGACGCACCTGATGGACTACAGTGGAACCAAGTAAGGCTGAAGGATTGCAAGTGGATGGCTGGGAGGACAGGGTGACCCTGTAGTCACAGTGCTAACTGGCCGTGCAGTCTCACCTGGTCTAGAAGCATCACCGAGGATTTGATGATCTCACGCCATTTTTGTAGCTCGGAGTCATGATACTTCTGCTGAGATTCTAGTAACTGGGCCCATTCTGTCTGAGACTGGGGTAACCTGTCAGGCAGAATATGAGCGAGAGTGAATCTAGGGAAACTGAAGTCAAGGGAGGGAGCGTGTAGATTAGATCAGTTTCTGTCTAATCTTTTCACCCTAAAGGGGCACGTTTTCTTGTGCAAAAATGCATTTAAATGTGCTTAGTATTTTCCTAAACTGGATACCAATGTTACTCTGTCTTAACCATGGTAATTAATTAATTAATTAATAGCAAATATGTGCCTTTTGGAGAAGCTGTTGTAGCATTGGTGGAACTGAAGGCCTGTTTGTCAGAGGGGATGGTCAGGACAGTGGGCGGTGTGCTTTCACTGCCTGGGAGATGTGTCTACTGACAGACGGCACGGAGGCCACCGACAGGGAGTAGTGCACTGCAGTGTACTGTTGTGGGACAGGTAGCCCTGTACAGTTTTTGTGTTTTCTTTTTTCTAGACATGCTGTGTCAGTCTTTATTTAATACAAGGCTTTTTTTTCTTTATTATGAGCAACAGCAGCACGGGCTCCCTTTTTAGTGGCAGGTAAGTGTAGATATCAAGACCCTCCCTTCAGGCCCAATTAATCCTCCAGAACAAGGCTGGAGGCTGCTGAGTGGAGCAGAATCGGAGCAGATGCAAGCCCTCAAGGTACTGATGGGAGGACGAGCAGGACTGGCTGCCCAGAGGTGCCACTCAGGGCCTCGGGCAGCTGCCAGTGGTGAGCCTGGCGAGGAGGTGGAGCCTAGCCAGCCAAGGCCAGGATAAGTCTCAGACGAGGAGAGCGACGCAAGGAGCATAGTGATGAGGAGCGTTGGCGGTTGGCGACAGCAGGAAGGTGCGGCAAGCAGCACCCCACTCTGCCCATTTCTCCTGAGAGGTATGGCTCTTTACTTTTGCATGCCCCCCAGTTAAGATAGAGCTAAGTCATGCTACTTTCTAACACAGCTAAAAGTCTTTTCTACTTTGTCTTCTGCTTACCTCTTTGGGCTCTGCTGGTTTACTAGCAAAGCTAAGTCTTTCCTACTTTTTGTTTTCTGCTTACCTTTTTGGGCTCTGCTTATTTCTATCACATCTAAAAAGTCTCTCCTGATTACTTCTTGGGCTTTGTTACTTTCTAACACAGCTGAAAGTCTTTCCTACTTTGTCTTCTGCTTACCTCTTTGGGCTCTGCTGCTTTCTAACAAAGCAGAATCTCTCCTTTCAGGCCACAGTAGAGATTTTTCAAGCCTCCTTTATGGAATTCCCTATGTTAGTAAGAGAGCTCATCTGCAGCTACAACTTGTTTCTTGAGTAAGTTCCTCCTACTCTAACTTGCACCCCTCTTACCTTAGCAAACAGGAAGAGTGGGGTGCTGCTTGCCGCACCTTCCTGCTGTCGCCAACTGCCAATGCTCCTCATGTTGCTCTCCTCATCTGAGATTTATCCTGGCCTTGGCTGGCTAGGCTCCACCTCCTCGCCAGGCTCACCACTGGCAGCTGCCCGAGGCCCTGAGTGGCACCTCTGGGCAGCCAGTCCTGCTAGTCCTCCCATCACTGCCTTGAGGGCTTGCATCTGCCCTGCTCAGCTGGCTCCAGACCTGGAGACAAAATGAAGAAATGTTAATTAAGCACGACAATAAAAAAACCAACCCAAGTGAAAACATGGACCCACTCCTCATGGTCAATAATCCTAATATCTAATAAATAACACTCTACTACTAATAAAGTCTCCTTTCCTTGTCTGAGAAAGAAGTGTTAATTAAGCATGATAATAAATAGCCAACACAAGTAAAAAAAAAATGAACCCACTGTTCATGGTCAATAATCCTAGTCTCTAATAAGTAACACTCTACTGCTAATAAAGTAGTAATAAAAAAACTTTCCTTGTCTAAGTGGAGAGGCTACATACTTAGGATTGGTACACTTAGTTTCGGGGACTGCTGACTGCCCCTGCCCACAGAGAACTTAAGTATGAGTACAACTAGATATGGAAAAAAATGTCTATGGAGCCTCAGATGGAACGTTCCTGAGCATGCCTGGCCTTTGACCCAGCAGAGGGATTCAGTCTACTTCCACCGCAATCATGGTTGTAATCTAACGAAGTTACCTGTGCAGGAAGAGGGGGTACAGAGCTACCTACGTAATTAATCCCAGCACACGCACATTACAAGGAGCACAGAAATAGCATGTTATATCCTATACTTAAATACTATATTGTAGTGGTCTAAATAAATACCAAGAGTCCCAGAGAAAAAGAAAGCGGGCAAAATGACTTTATGTATCTATCCATGGGGAAGTAGCAGGGCTATTATGGGGAAATTATTATTAATTCCCTTCCCTAATAAGGAGAAATTAGCCCATAAAATGAGAGAAATCATGCAAAAAATGTCATCATGACAGTAGCACATGGCTATGGATGCTTCAAGTCAAACCCAACATAGCAAGAGAACAACTGACCACACAAAAGTACAGCCAGAAAGGGGACAAAAACACCTTAGCAAGGTGGACTCGGGGTGCTCTCAACCTCTGAAAATAGAGGAGAGACTATTCCAGCAGGATACCTGGCACTTACGTACATTAAAAAAAAGCGTTCACCTAAAAATTCCAGAAGGAATTCAAAACAAAATTGCTGCCTATCATTATAATCAACCACCTATGGGATGTCAGGTCACCGCTTTAAATGCTGTCTACAAAAAGGTGCTCTGGAGCACATCCTGGCAGGTCTGCCTTTGATCCTAGACAAGATGGGGGAATCTATATAATAATAAGACCGACCACAACAATAAATTCCGATTGTAGGCTTTCAGCATGCTTTCTGCAAAAGGACGTGCTACCATACAGCCTAGAGCTCTGCACATCTCAGCACACACCAAGTGCACGCTATACTGAAATAAGATGGCCAAAAAGTCTTGGACAAGGTTCCACGCTACCAATTATTAAAGAAACTAAGTCAGTCTGCAGTCACACTTCACTGCTTACCATCTAGCAGCGCTAGGGAACACCTAGGTCATTACGGAGCGCCCTGTGCCCTCCTCGTGTTTGCTCTCTTCCTCCCACACTCTTAACAACTTGCTGATACCTGGACCGACACCTTTCCAAACATGGACCTAACAATTGCCTATGTGGCACAGGCCCAAATTCTCCTCTGAGTACAAAGGGTTCTTTCTAAGACACTGCTTTTCATACAGAGGGAAGTTTAACCATCAAAGGAGGGGGAATGACAACCTTGGCCCAAGAATGCAAAACATTTACTTGTAGAGCATCCTCCGTTACACAGGATGCTGGGAAGACGCAGAGGTTGCCTTAACTCGCTGTCTTCTGCTGCAGCTGTTCAGCAGTTTCAAATCTGGAAACACTGATGGCCCCGCAGCTTCAGCTAACTACCTGCTTCATGTAATTTACACAAACAGGAAGCAATCTACAGGAGAGCCCAGAGCTTGGGTATTCTGGGAAAGCCTCTAACATCCATAGGAACCATGCAAAAAGAAACAAAGACAAAGCAAATGTGACAGTACCTTTCCTGTAGCCGCAAGCCCTGCCATGCTGTGAGCGTCTGCGTGGTATATTCCAACATCCAGAGTTTATAGAACAGCATCATATTGAGAATGACCAGCAGCACCAGACTGTAAATAAAGAAAACAGACAGTTTACTAGGAGCACTTCATAGCCCACTGCCAGCCAGTCACACCTGGGAAAATGCCCAGGGCTTTAAGAAGGTGTCTGGGGCCCAGGTCCACGCCGTATGTGAGTGGGGATTTAATCTGAGTAAGGGCCAGGTGATCAGAACCCAAAACTTCATCTTGTGGGAGAAATGTGTGAGCAAGAAGGATGGACAGACAGAAAGACAGGGCTGACGGATCAGACAGAACAGGTTGGATGAGTGGATGTGCCGAATGCAGAGAAAGGGAGGGAAGCGGGAGAGTAAAGAGGTAAAAAAAGAGAGACAGTACCTGAAACAGATCCTAATGGGAGCAGGGAAGAGAAAAGACGGAGTAGCTGCAGGTTAGAAACAGACTGACACAGAACAGGAGAAACTGGGCTGAGCGGAGAAGGCTCATAGACAGTGCAGAAGATATATGGGGTGGGGAGGAGGGAAGAAAGGAACAGTGGGAAGAGAGGCAGGAAGGACAGACAAATAACCATGTGCCTGTAATTGATGGTGAAATTTGCTCAGCAAAAGATGAGCGTGTAGCTCTATATGTACCTCTTGCAGATGTGCCCAAAGCGTGCCCATGCAGGGCACTGTGTGACACGTAAGTGCATGTTGCAGCCTGCACGCACCCAGCCTTACCCAGTCAGTCCTACATCCGGCGATGGGAACACCACTACTCTGACCAGATACACTACCGCTCCTCCCACCCTCCCTACTGCCGCGCATGGGCATTTCCACTCCTCCCCTCAGCCACGCTCGGGAATAGACTCCAAAATAACATGCTTGTGCCTGTCTATGAATAGTGCAGCTATTTTGCTGGAAGAATGGCCCACTATCACCCAGCTCAGTCAGGCAGATGGCCACTGGCCAGAAGAGTATTCTGAAATCATTATGGAGGGCGCTCTCTCTCTAAGCTAAGCTAGTAGCCTGCCAGGAGAGATTGTTGTAAAGCTTTTGTGCCTTCCTACCCAAAGTTTTAAATTGCATCTCACCTGTTTAGACGCAGAAGATAGCATGAGGCTGTCTTGTCATCATTACATTACCCTACTTATCATTACAGCAACCAGCTGGGTTGCTGCTGCAAACGTCTGCCGTCTTTATCCCCACTGGGAAAAAGAAAAGGAAGGAAGGAGCTCAATTCTAAAAGTAACCTCAGTCTATAATTCTCGGCTTCTTCCCACCTCACTCAAAGGTGGGTGGAGCTTAAGAAAAGAATAAGTCCAAGTTCTGCTGTTCCTCCAGGGTTAGCAGGATGCTTCCACTTCCATTAAGCGATGAAAAAACCCGCCCTATCGGGATTGCTCCCTTAGACTGTACCGCTTCAGAGCCCCTGCCCAGCAACCGCTGCAGCACTAACACATGAAAGCTACTGTCAGCCCAAGAGGCAGAGAAACCATAAATACGCCTGGGTTTAGGCATAAGGACTGAGCCATAGGGATACAAGGGCCCCATACCCAGCTCACTTGGAGCACACATGCAGCTAAGTCCAAGACTAGCAACTCTGAAAGGTGGGAGCAGAAAAGGGACCCAAACCAAATGCAGTTCTTGCTGCTGAACTAGTGAAATCATGCCAATCTCTCTTGCTTTATGTGTTTCTACCCTTATTTTACAGAAGTTGTCTCTAAACGGTCCAGCTTCTGTCTGAGGTGGTATCTCTCGTCAAAATCGCTGGCCAAGACCAGCCCCAAATAGGTTTTCCCAGACCAGAGGAAAGAAGTAACAGACAAGACTCCTCATATACACTGCGCCCTGTTGTGATAGCACAGTAACTCCCAGAGAGCTTTGCATGGTCATCTTTCATGATAACAGCTAGTTTGTCGGCAGGATTACATTAAATGACTTATTTCAAATTAGAAAAAAAAAACCACCACAATTTCTAGAGGTCATTGAAAATCCCTAAACTGAGTCCCTGAAATAAAAAAGACTCTTTCTATTTGTTGGATTTCTTCTCTTTTTAAGTATTGACTCCCTTCTTGCACAGCTGCCCCTCGCCCTGCTTGCCACTATCAAACATTGTCTTCATCCCAGACAGTAAAGCTGACCTGCATTTAGGACTCCTCTCACAGAAACATGCAGGTCTGTGAAGGCTGTGTTTGGTTAAAACAAGGTCAAAACTGAAGGGAAAGGAGAGACTTTGATAAAATAAGAACCAGAACCTACAGAGCCAGATAAGTGGCCAGCTAAGTACTGGCAAAGGCTGGGCTCAAGCTAGACAAAACAGCTGATGGGACATTTGGGGGACATTTTAATTCATTCTTTTCTGCCTGTCATTGCTTTTCTCTCTTCTGTGCTGCACAAAGTTTGGGACCAGAGAAGAATACGAGAGAGAAAAAATTGGCACAAGGGAGCAGGGAACGCCAGAAACATGAAAGAATCAGAAGTTGTTAAAAGCTGACTGTGAAGGAAAGCAAAAAAATCACTTACACAAAACTGATGACAAGGAGCAGCTTAGAGACACTTTGCAGGTGGAAGCCGCTGGGGCTCTCCTCAGGGATGTGCCGTGTCTGAGTGGAACCTGAGGAGACAGACGTGTTTAGGCTAGGAAATGCTGTCCTATGGGGAGGGCAACCCTTTTCCCTCTACCCACCCCTCCATCTCACTCAGTCAATCTTAATACATCCTCCCTGCCCTGAAAAGCCCTGGCCCCTCTTCCCATTAACCCTCTGCGAGCAAAGCTCCTGTTTTTCACCAGAGGTACCCAGCTGTCCATCCCCAAGTGTGAGGGGTCTGCAGTCCCTCACCTGCCACATGCTTGATTCGATGTGCAACCTCCTCATCCGTGGGGGTGGTGACGGGGCTCAGTACCTCCTCCAAGTGCGGCACCCGCAGATGGGCATGGGCCCGTTTCCTACGGCGCACAGTCGATTGCTTGCTCACTTTCTCTTTGGGGGATTGTCTGTGGACCTCAGCCAGGTACGTGCTCTCAGTTTTGGTCAGTTCACTCTCTGCAGAGACAGCAGGGGAAAGCATTTAAGAGAAGTGGCACTGGCCTTGCAGAGATAAGACTTAAACCCTCTAATGGCACAGCTGCCGTGCCAAACAAGTTGGCAGGGTCTAGGAGGCCTATGCTAGAGGACACACTACACATCCCTTCCACCTTTTGCCAAACTCTGACCCCAGACTGCCTGCGATCCTGCCAGAGAGCAGGATTTGATGATCTGATTAATTCCAGCAAGCGCTACCAACGCTGTGGAAATAACTTTGGCTGGCCCCTTTCATAAGTTACTCCGAGGGTCTGATCCCTAGTATGCTGGCAGCAGATATCAGGCAGGCATGCATAAACTATGGAAAGTGCCACTGTTTGTGGGTCATTACCACAGATCCAGTCATTGCCACTCTTACCCAAATGTCGGAAATAATCTTCTAGGCCGCTCCAAAAATTCTTCTCAATGAAGGATTTCACCAGCCCCCAAGGCTGTTTCCTGTATCGTAGCTCTGTGGAAACCCTATGTGAAGAAAGGAAAGTCATTCTCCCAATTTTGCTTCCTGAAGGTGAAGTCAATTCACAATTCTTTGTCAATGTAAATACAAGAAATAACTACGCACACTGTTATATCTGGAATGGTCTCAGCCCTTCATGTCTCTCAAGAAGCATTGCAGGAAAAGTCCTTCCAAAGGCAGCGGCAGGAAGGCCTCAAGAGAGCCTCCTCCAAGAGGGCTCCAGAGACCTTCAGCCATGTGGCAGGCAGACATTTAGATTACTTATCGAGTCAAACACGAAAGCCTATAGCTTTGCCTGGTACCGAATTCCTCTGCTTGTCCCCCCAACGCATCTCAGAGGCACAGTCTCTGGAAGCATGTCCTGTTGCTTCTCGCATGTAGTTGCCTGTGTTTAACAACTAGCCCTGCAAACCACTGCTTGCAAGAAGGGGACAAGAAAACTCGTAAATCCTCTCCCTGACCCAGCTGTAACTCCTCTGCATCAGGTCTATTGTTTGCTTGATGTCACCGCAGTAGGCGGCTGCCCCTACGGTAACTCTTCGTGATAGGAGGGTTCTGGCAACAGAACAAAGAAATAAGGCTAAGTTCTCCCCAACCCCTTCTAACACACCAAAGAGCAGAACTCCCACCCAAAGGTGACTTTTAGTTGTCAGTAAAGCTCTTTATCCCACAAGAAGTGTACCTGAGTCGGCTTTTGTTTCTGGCAACACGAGTCAACGTGTAGCGGTTAATGGTGTAGAAATAATCATGGTAGGGGACGTCGTGAGTTAGCACCTCTGCATCTATGACATAGCACTCGCTTTCTTGGCTGGCTTTGTACATTGTCTGCATAAAAGACAGCATGCAAGGCAACTATTAGTCTGGTTAGAACACGGCTTTGATAGACTAGCACCTTTACTAGCTTTGCCACAGAGGAGACCACACCCGTGCCCAAGCCCCATCTCTGCATTTTTTCTGTGAACAGGTCACCTTTAAGGGAAGGCTTACTTGAGCAAACCAAGGGTTTCACTCAGATGTTTCCCAAGGGCATATTTCAAAAGGGGCATTCAGTCCCAGCAGCTCAACTCCAGCATTTTTTATCAGAGACGTAGTTATGTACACTGCCACACAAGGACCAGTTCTTTGGGACCTTTGCAAATGTTACCTCTTCTCATTAAACTGATGTCTGTCCTGTCAGGGCCTGATGTAAAATCAGAGGTGGCCCTGCTTTGAGCAGAGGTCCTTTCTGGCTAAATTATTCTGTGATTCTAAGCACCATAAAAACATGTCAATTACTTCTTTTAAGTGCTTCTGATCTGCTTCTTTACCCCAGAACAAACCTCACAAAGGGGAAAGACACCGTTAACTGCAGATCTATATGCAAAAGTATGGCTTTTCTTACAGACTATTTCCGCTTACCTCTGCAGCGAGGACACAGAAAAGTGCACCTCAGTGGTTGACCCTAAAATCACAGTAAAATAAGCCATGTCCTTGCTTGCCCAGAAGTGTACTGTTCCCTTTGCCCATCGCTTTGCTCTCTCATTTTCTTTCTCTTATCTTCCCTGCACACAGTCTTTGCCTCTGAACAGCACACTTCATCCCATCCTTACAAGGGTACACCTTCCTGCTGGGATTCTCCTCTCCCTGAAATTTAATGCTCAGGCCCCCGTCTTTTCTTGGCTCTCTCTTAGTATTCCCTTGAGATAACTCAGCATTGGCCTTTGGCCACTTAAACATATCTCTGGACACTGAGGAGACTTTTCCTCCCTTTCTAGCTGCAGCCCCTACTAGACACAGCTAGCCTGGCTCTTCCCAGTGCACTGCAGATGCTTCCTTTTTAAAAAGGTCAGTTAATTGTCCTCACTAGTTAATAAAAAAGCCTGGACATCTCTATGTAGAGCTGTGAGAAGGACTGCCCAGACAGTATCTGACTTTCTTGTGCCCTGGTCATGAATAAGATCTGCTGGACCGACCACAGCTCAAAAAACACCAGTACAGGTGACACAGTTGTCAGAATGCACTGGTTTGTTTACAAACTCATCTGCTTTTGCTGGAAAATTTATGGTCCTTTCCTTGCAATGCAATCCAGCGTGAGTGTAAGATTAGCTATTCACATTTGCAGCGATACTGGGTAGCAAGTTAATACAAGAAAAATGTGTAAAAGAAAACAGATAGGGAGAATAAAAACATGCAAAGCAGCATGCCCAAGACAAGAAAATAAATCACAGATCTGTTTCTACAAAGCATTACACCCCTGCTCCCCTTTCACATACCTGCGTCTCAGTGACAGTGGCAGTTTTGGGGGCCAGAGGGTTGGTGAGGGTAATGGTATACAAGATCACTCTGGTCTGATTGCCATTTTCTTCCTTCTTCCAGGGATGAAAGATAATATCTGAGAGGACAAAAAAATATTGCATTGAAGTAATTGGAGAGGGATCTCGGGTCAGTTCCCTAGGGAAAGGCATAGCCATATAACGGCTGCAGAAGCACTAGAGCTCAACTGAGTGCCAAAGAAAGGTCTCCTGTACTAAATGTGAATATTTTCCTCTCTTTCAAGTGCAAGGAAAAGGGGAGAGGCTGGGGACATATCTCCTTCAGCAAACCTACAGTTACAGGGAAAGGAGGACCACAGCATGCCAAGGGACTCTCTCTTTGCATTGTCAACTGCACAGTCCGTGCCAGTGTCTGGTGTGAAGCTAGAAGAGCTTTTCCTCACACTGTTAAGCCTTGACACAGGATCAGGCCTTATCTGATGTTAAAAGAGTCTGCTTCTTCCATAAACTTAGATCCGTCTCTTAGAAAATAAAACTAGATAGCCAAACAAGGGTGGTTCTACCTGCTGTTGATTACTGTCAGTACAGACAACAGCTGTCCCAAGATCTCCTCAGAATATTACCCAATCCCTCTATCACCAGGCAAAGTTACACCTTCAAGGCATGTGCCGAGACCTTCCGTCTGTACAGACCTCTGTACCTCGCAGGAAACACAGCCTCCGTCAGTGACCGGGCTTTGCCAGCAGCAGCTTACCAGAAAACCTGCGCTGTTCCATGAAGTCCCTCTGGAACTGGGAGTCCGTGAAAAGCAAGTCGTACAGTTTGTCCACGCTGAAGTTGAACACTTCATTCACATACTGACGGCCATTCAGATCCTCGTAAAAGGCCTGGACTTCCCCTGTGGGGAAACAAGCCCACAAGCCCCAGCCATCATCCTCCCTGCCAATATCAGAGGCTGTGCTTTCACAGTACCAGGACCTTAGTATTTTACTTTGTGACAGAGGAACCCAAAGGAAGTATTTCTAAACCTTTTCCTCCACTGATCCCAGGACAACAGTTGGAACATCAAAGGGGTAATTAACTACACGGGTTATTTTAAGGACATCCTTCCAAATAGCCCACGCATTCACCTTCTGCAGGCCCAGGATGGGAATTCTTTGCATCTTCTGAACTCTTAGGGTCCAGAAAAGGAATTCAATATTTGCTGCTCCAGTCCTTCACCGGAAAGGAGGGGAGAAGACGGAAAACAACACTGATTGAATGGCCCTTCCCCGCCTACCTTCATCATGGGTCTCTGAGGAGTCACTGAGCTCAGTCGGAATGTCTTCGTTGTCATTGAAGTCTAGGGAAGGGGAGTTCACAGGGCCGATGATCTCTATCTTCTCTCCCATGATATTTGCAATACCAAGGTCTTTTTCCACAGGACTCTCTGCCACTGCCTCCTCCTCTTCTGGTAGCACTCCATCAAACTGCAGCACGGAGAAAGCATAATGAGGGCAAGATCAGCACCTGGAAACTGGGGGTTATTTCTGAAAACTTTACATCTGTGGGCCAATTTTTATACCTTTGAACATTTGGTCTTGACATGTCTGGAAATTAAATAATATAGAGAGGAGGAATGTTACCATACGGCGTTTGTAAAACACACGGACACATTAGATCACTTCCTCTCAAAGAACACATACAGTTCAAGCTTGGGACATAGACAAGGCTTTGTGTTTGTTCAGACAAGCACACAAACAATACTGGGTTCGCCCCTGAACAAGCCCTGTACAGCTAGGAAGATCTGTGGTTATATCTAAACAAGGTCTGCTCTGACATAACACTGTGAGGGCACACACTGTTTCCTAAGGAGTAACTGAAGGCAGAAAAGAAATTATAACCCTTTTATCTCCAGCACTCCATTTCTTTTCATCTACAAGTATAGAAAGGAAAATGCCCTTACTGTTGAGAGTCCCAGATTACTGGCTTTTAGGACAGGCACGCTTTGCTCCCTTTTTCTTGGGCAAATGCCATGCTCACTGATATCACTGATTCGAGGACTGTGGTCAGCTGCAGGGTAAACAGTTACCTCGTACATTCAAGCGCTACCAGCTGGATGCCAGAGAAAAAGATTACGGCTCCCACTGCACTGGAGGAAGAACACTTACTGAGGCTGGCGCTTCACTGCTTCCCGTAGATGTCAGTGTGCTGGCAGTGACAGATTTCTTCGGCAGCTGAGGGCTAGCTTCTGGCTTGGCCTCCATGCTGCTTTTTGAGGAGCTGTCGTTGACTTCATTCTCTTCCACAGGGATTTCTTCACAGTAGCTGAGACGCCACAGAGAACACAGGTTTTTATGTTTACCCCTCTCAGTACAGCTACAACTGGACACACAGAGCAAGTAAGAATACTTCTATGAAGTTTCCAGTCTGACCGGAAGCAGAAATGGCTCAGTGCAGGGAAGATCATGCCCAAACTTTTCAAGTGTTTGCACACAGATGACAAGCATCAGCCCTTTCTGACCATGTAACATGCTGACTGGCCTTGTGACTGGGATGCTTTGGCATTTACAGAAACGCTCATCTAGCTCAGCAAGTAGAGAGGCAGGCATTTCAGTCCCTACTGACTTCCATGAGGAAATGGTATGCTTTCAGCTTTTTAGACATCACACACTGAAAGGCAAACATTTGGCCAGCACCCAGAATCTCTCACCATAGACAACCACTAGTTTGAGGTATGCAATGTATCGGGACTCCTGCTCTCCTGAGGCCATCTTTTCTTCATCACAGGCAGATTTTACTCCTCCTCACTCACCCCATTGTGTTGAAGTCATCATCAGGAGGCACATAGTCTTCATCATCACTGGTCAGACCGAGCTCGTTCCCGTAACACTGGTGGACAAAGTGCCAAAGCTCCTTTGGACAGAGAGGCTAAAAGAGGGAACAGAGAACAGCATACATTTTCACCTGAGAATACTAAAATATAGTGAACTTTTGGAACTACTATTGTCAGGACTACTACATGCCTTGCCCTGAAAAGAGAAGTGATAGATTCTGACACAGCCCCTGATGGGAAGTACCCCCTTCCAACGGGCTCACCTCTTCTGAATTCCAGCGATGCTACACGGTGGATTTTGTGTTAGAGGCAGGTAGGCCCAGCTCCGTGCTAGCTAAGGGTTGTGGGTGTATGTATCCTTATATTGTTAGGCCAAGCTGGCTTAAAGGATTTCCCTCATCAAGCAATAAGAGGCCCTTTCACCAAGTAAGCCTTCACCATGAGCCCAGGTTCTGCACCAATATCTGACTTTTTTATTTTCCCATGCCACAATCTCATGTTATTAAAGACTATCAGAAAGCCAACATGAGGCTATAACCCAGAGCAGCACACTAAATGAGACTTCCCACTACTACAATGCTGTGCATGCAATCATGTAAGCTGTAAACCTGCAATTCCCTCCACATGTGTTTTCCCCGCCTCTTCTGTTGTGCCTCCATTAATGTCTCCTACTATACCAAACCCCAACGCCTTATGAGTTTTTTCCCCTCTGAGTTCGTTTAAATTAAAGCTGCCTAAAGAATTACAGCTGCAGGGAAAACTACCTAAAACAGCAACAAAGCATAACATTTCTTGTTGCAGTTTAAAATCAAAAAGAGTCTGTCTCACCAGATACTATTGTGAAAAGCTTGTGTATACTTCCAGCTAGTACGAGAAAATTAATTATCATGACCGTTCACAAAAGCCCAGCTCTTTAGGGATGCAAGTCAGTTGATCACCATATGACTGTGTTCTGAGGTTCTTAAGAAATGGGGCAGCAGAACTTGTGATTTAAATATGTGGGGGCTGAAAGGGGATTAATTGTTACCCATGAGAAATTTATGACCAATGACAAAGATTTCTTGGTAATGAGGGAAAACAAATCTTGTGAACTTTTTCTGAGTTGCTGCCTTGAACTTCTTCCCATAGCTACTGCATGGAATAAGGCAGGAAATTTTTAATCTAGCTTCCAAATGCAGCGATTAAAAGCATGGGGAAGAAAACTCTAATGAGAAACTTCTATCCAGAAAAACGTCTACCTCTGTTTCACCTTCTTCCCACATGTGCTCTAATTCACATGTCTTAGCAAGAAAAATGGACTAGGTTTTTTCTCCCTCTCTCCTGCCAGGCATGGATCCTACATTTGGAAAAAAAGAGCTCTGGAAATGTTTCTGTCACTCCATGTCTCAGTTCCCGTTTGTTTTGACCTTGAAACCAAGGGCACTGAATTTTGTTAGGAACTTCAAAAGGCTGATCAAATTACAGCATATGGTAGCAACACAAGCTGCCCAATGCAAAGCGATCCTTTTGCGTACTAGATACTACCCCAATTTTCAGGACAGGGTATTCTGGGTGCTTGATTACTTAAGCCTTCCAAGTACGGTATGAACTCAAGCCGGAACATCTCGAAACGCTGGTAGCACTGTAACATCAGTTCATGAGTCTTACTCCCGCTGTGAGGCCAGAAATACTCAATGGACTATGGAACAGATACTCAGATCAAATATAGGACATATGAGGCCTCTGGCACAGCAGGCCCACTGAACCTTACCCAGTGCACCCTGCACTTACCATTGTTCTTGTTTGGTTTTGGGATGTCCTGAACACATGCTCTTTTTCTGTCCTATCTTGAACTCTACAATTCCAAAGCACAGACTTACTAAGAGCTTTGCCTGTGCAGCGAGCTATTTCTGTTGCATTTTGAACTGCTTTCTTCTGGGCTGTTCTCACTTGAATTACGGACCTCAAAAAAACTCCTTCCTGAGGCACATGCTTCTACGCCTCAGCAGAGGCAAAGTGGCATTTACTGTGTGTGCAAGACACGCCTGTACGTAGACAGAATTCCATGCAAAAAGAGAGAATTGCACCTGCAATTATGTACCTGCTCTACCTAAACACATGCACTTACTGTCCCTACGTCTTTTTATGCATATACATTAGTCACAGGAATTATGCTCCTGCATATATTCATCACCTCCCTTCCATCCCACCGCAACACCGAGGTGCTGGTCTCTGTACCTTGTCAAGGAGAGCATTCTGCCAGAGTCTGAACATCATCATGTACGTCCTGTCTCGAGCCCCAAAGGAAGTAAAAAAGTGCTGAATGGGAAGGGATGGAGAGAAAAATCAGTTCAGAAAAGGCCTAAAAACGGGAAGAAGAAGAGACAAGCCTGTTTGGATCACTTTCCAGCTACAGTTTACGGAAGGACTGAGCATGCCATACAGCACAGCTGCTCAGTTCTTGGGCACAGACTAAAACCCATGGAGGCCTCACAGGGAGGCTGAGTGCCTCTCACGCACGGGAGCAAGTCTGAGCACAGAAAGAGTTCTGTTAGAGATATGCTACTATACAACCCAGATCTCTGAACTGGCCCCACACCCCACATACAAGCTATGTGTGTTCCATTCTCAGTCCAAGGTCTGCAGAAGCTCTGCACCCAGCCTTCTTCCCTTGGTGCTTCCTCCCAGGCCCCAAGTAGCGGAAGCAGTCAGTTTGGAAAAATCCTGCAACACACTTATATTCCCCTGCCCCTGACAGCCATAAGGGTGGCCCCAGAGGTGTAAGCTTCAAGGATGTACCTTTTCAGTGTCAGTGCAAACTTGGATGGCATTAGGAATGAGCCGTGCTGTTTTTTCCTTGGTCATCGAGCAGATATCCTTCAAGCGAACTGTCAGCTACAGTCAGAGCCATGCAGAAAGGGGAAGGCAGAAAAAGAACACAGATAAAGAGAGACACTGATGAGCAAGACAACGGAAGGAGTGCTTTTAAAGCAATGTCAGCGAATAAGCTGACATAAAACACATGCTCAATGCGGCAGTCTGACAGCCTTACCAGTGTCTCCCAACGGAAGATGTTGCTGTAAAAGCAGATCCAGTTTTCAGAGAGGTAGAGGCGGCCCTGCAGGAGAATGTCTCTCTGTAGTGCACATGAGTAATCTGCGGGTGGACAACAGATGATAATTTAGGAGTACCAAAACCAGAAGACAGGACAGCCTAAAGGTAAGGAAGATAACCAGCAGCACCAAGAGAAGAAGCTACTCCACACAATCCTGCAGAAAGTCAAAGACAGAGCTAGAAGGACTTGAGCCACAGCTGCTGCTCTGTCCAGCAGGTTATGATTCCTCCCCACGGGCACATCACAGACAATCTCTCTTACTGACAGATGGTCTTGCCTTATTAGCTGGCCATTCTGTAGCACCCTATGTACCATTTCCAGATTTTAATCTGTCTTTTCCTTTTCACCTTCTACTGCCATTGTTCATTTCTCTCCCATTTTAAGGATCCTGAACAATTTCTATTCCTCTGCTCAGCTGTGCATCTTTCAACAGTATGAGACATGGTATGAGATCACCAGTTACATAAGACAGAAGAACAGATGCAATGCACTAGGCAGCCATTAATCAGCTGCAAGGCCAAAGCCTGAATGGATATGGGAAGGGCAGTCATGTGTGAGTAGGGAGCATCAGGGATGTTAGGAAAAAAGGGAAGCTCAGGGGGATGCATGTTGAGACATGCAACCCTGAACAAATGAGAAAAGAGCTCAAACACTAACACGCTGCCAGGTTTGGGGGAGCCCTGTGGAGGAAAACATGCTCCTCAAATCATAAGGGAACAGAGCTGTAGCTGACAGAAGTCAGTGTTGCTCTCCCTGAAGCAAAAATGAATGAAACTCAATGGAAATGGTGAGGAGGGGTTCTGTCTGTGTACAAGACACAATGGGCTTGTTCCTTGGTGGCACAATCTCTTTGAAGAAAAAGCTGCATGCACGTGTGCTGGATTTCCTCCCCAAACAACCATGGGCCAGCATAACAGAACACTGCACCAAGGCGCTGACCTTACCTACTATGAGGCGCTCCGTGTCAGGAAGCTGTTTGAAGAGTTTTCTGAAATCTTCATTCCGTTGTTTGTATGTTGGACTCAACACCTGCAAATAACAGAGTGCCTGTTAAAGAGAGGGGCAGGCATGAGTACAGAGAAATGGAGTGGGAAAACAGGAACACCTTGGTAAGGAGAAGGGGGATCAGATGCACTCACGAAGCATGAGGCTAGGATCTCCCATCACAGCAGACACACAGACAGGAGGATTTGGGATTTAATGCATTATGTGAGAAGAGGAGAACCTGACTTGGAAGAGCAAGTACAGAGTAGAAGGGCTATACCCATATCTGCTAGGTAGCAAAACAGAATTGCACCGAAGCTGTGACTGCAGGACAAATCTCTGTTCCTGCAATCCTAGACTGTTCAGGGTATGACCCATGCTCTGTTTGCAATGCATCAGTTGGCCACCAGTCCCTAGCTCCCCCAGGAACAGCGCAGCAACTCCAGAAAACAGGTGTTTTAGTACAGCTGCAGCCCTGCCAGAGAAGCTCAATCACTGCCATAAAAAGCTCAGGACTAATACAGTCATACCTGTTTCCCTCCTCATCAAGTGTTCCACCTGGCAGTTAGTGAACATACAACCACCCGCTGGTATAGTGAGAACACTTTTGTGGGGCTCAAAGAGGCTCTCGCAAGGACTTAACCATGTTTTATGCTTATTCTGCAGACACTTGGCCTCATGGAAGGCCTCAGAGAAAATGGTGCTATGGACAGCGGGAGACCAGGAGCTGCCTTCTCTCTGATGTTTACTAAACGATAACGTGACTCTGTCCACAATAGATCACCTCATACACACCACGCCCATGCTGACAGCTGCTCATAATAGCCAGAACACCTTTTGAAATCAAAGTTGGCTGAAACAGAGGCAGGTGCAAATTCAGGAGGCCCGTATCTCCCATCTAATCTATCATGCTCTTTCTCCCACAAATGTAGGGAAGGTGAAGCAGCCTGGGGTACAACCTTGTCCTTCCCTATCTCTATTTCCTCTCAACAACCCTCTCCTATCTCATTCAGCTGCACAACACAAATCTCCCAAAGCAGAAAGGTGGCCACAACTCAGAGCCTCACAGCAAGGGCCCCAAAAATCAGAGTGATTATAGAAGGTACCTTCTGTTTGATAATGGTGTTGATGGGGTCAAAGGTGTGGGAGGAATACGAAGTTCATTTAGCATTAACCTTAACAAATTGTCAAATGCTGTCAAATCAAAGCAGGAAACACAGACAACGCCCCGCCCCCCAAAAGCATTTGCTCTTCCTCACACCAATTCAGTGAACTAGAAACAATATTTTTTAACATCAGCACAGCACTTCAGAACTCTGCTCCAGTCCTGTGGGCCCAAAGGAAAGTATCTCAGTTCTGAATAAAATCTGCTAACCAGCAGATGACAGAAATATGAATTTTACTTACCAAACTTCTAGCCTGAACATCTGGAAAAGATCTTGGTCAGAGATGGGCTCCAGCAAGAGCCCAAGCCCAAGATTTCCTGGGACAAGCAGACAAGATGGGTAAGGAGGGGGGAACAGAGATTATAATCAGCTCTGAGCTTTGGGTTCAATGCATTAGAGCAACCCAACTTAGCAGTACAGTTTCCGTGTGGAGGGGCACTCCCCTCCCTTCCCCGCAGTAAGGGATGTTCTGACCTGTCTAAAGCCTGTACTACAACAGACACTTCTGCTTAGCACCAGAACATCTGTTAAGAGTGACAAACAGTTCAGTTTAGAGACACTCACAGCTGGAATTTCATCTGATCCACGGCTGACATTTTCTTGCGATAAGTCAAGAAGCCCCTCCAGGTCCCACAGCAGACACGGCAGTTCTTGATCCAGCATAAGATCCCACAGAGCCCCGCACTCCAGCAAGGAATCCATAGCGTTCCCTCAGCACTTGTACAGCTCCCCGTGTTCTCAAACTCTGCTTTTCCTGTTCCTGCTGTCACCGCTTCTTGTTTAGATTCAAAGTCGAAAGAGATAGAGGAGCTTGGCAGGAGTTTATGCGCCTTCCCCTGTTTTCCTGCTCACATTCAGGTCATCTGCCCTAGCAGCCTCTGTAGATCTGAGGGAGGATTTGCCCTCCAGAGGACTTTGAAAAAGTGGCTCATTAGGGTAAGTGTGCTGGCGGGCAAAATTTGTGCTCTTCTGCTCCAGTCTCACCAGCTTCTTGCTGTGGGCATCTTTTAAAGAAGCACTGTAAAAGTCCTAACAGCCTGAGCAGTCCCAGGCAGGTTTGTGCAAGGCATCTGCAATTCCCGACCAAGGCCCAGTGCCCAGGACTGCCAGAGCTAGCAACTCAAATAGCTCTGACCGCCAGGACCCCACCAGACCAGCTGTAATTCACAGATCTAGTCGCGGTTTCCAGGACTGAACAGGACGGTAAACAGCTCAGAGACTTCAGCCGCTTTTTTTTTCCCCTTTGAAACCAGAAAAGCAGTTATTCTTATTCCTTCAATGTCTGCCTCGGGCTCTCCTCTCTAGTCCCTCTCTGCTCTGAAAGGCAGCTTCAGTCTTTGTTAACATTTCTTGTGGAAGGAGCGGGTGGGGAAGATACCAAACTGACTCGCACATGCTTTAAGTTACTGTAGCTGGGTAATTCTGTCGGCCAATGCCCTGCAGTAACCCAGGCTCAGCCCTGCCTCCCAGCAGATGTTTCCTGTAATGGAAAGTTGCTGGACAGAGTGTGCTGGGAGAGGCACAAGGGGAGTAAGGAGAGACCAGTCTAAAGCATATAGCTATGAGAAATCAGCCATATGAGACCCACACAGTTAGAAATCTTAAGAGCTCTGCTACTCCTGTGTGTATCTCTGAGCCCAAGAAGCATAGATCTTTCTAGGTTTCATTCATTAGTCAGGTCACTTTGGACATGAAGGGCAAGGGCTTCCTTCAGGCTCGGCAAATGAACTCCCTGCAAGTCCTAGGAAGATTGCTTGGAGTGCTGGAACTCCCTGCATCCCTCTGCCCTGAGTCCCCAGCCTCTCCATCTCTCTGCTCAAGGGTAGAAATGCACAGGTAAACATGCACACCATGACACCAGTGCTGCCCAGCCATGATGCTGAGTGTGGAATCAAGTATACTGAAGTAAAATCCTCATTCTTCTTAACAAACTGGATACACGGATCTCAAAAAAACAAAACCAAAAAAAACCCCAAGTGACCAACCAAGCCTCTGCAAAGCCACTGTTTCATTCCAGGGCCAGTGATGGCAGTTCGCTCATTGTCAGGAAGAACTGATGAGCTCTCTCTCTGCTCAGATGCACCACAAAAGCATTGCTGGTGCTAGACAGCACACGGGTCTCTCTGTTTAGTCCTGTTAGGAGGAAGCATCTGCCACGCTAAGATGAGAGGACAATAAACAAAATTTCTGTAGCCTGGGAAGGACAAAGAATTAGGATTACAGGTATCTGTAAGGTACCTGCATTGCCTTACTGAACGCCCCTATTTGCTTGAAATTGCTTATGGGATTACTTCCAAAAAAACCCCACCAGCATGCTTCTGTCTACACAGCCACCCACCTCCCTTTGCAGAGATGAATGGCATGAGCGATCAAAAGCGCTATCCCGGAGGTGGAGACAGCAAACATTAACTCTACTGCAAACAGAGAGAGACAGGACAGGATGGCACTGCAAAGGGTGGAGAAAAGAGGCTCAGTGGGGGAAATGGGGAGAAAAGTGTGATTTCCCCATGGTAAGATCTCCCTGTCAATATACAAACACCCTCTGACAGGAAATTTAAAGCAACTGTTGCTGAGGGATGGGACAGGGCAACACAAGAGTTGAGAAAGGTATAGTCTTGTACAGCACACAGTACAGAAAACAGATGAGGAGGAGAGAGAGTAACAGGCAGAGAGAAAAGAGGGAATGAAAATCTTAAGGGATTTGCATGACTGATGGACTTGCTCGTAACTCTTTAGGGAAGATTGACATTGCTTCTGGACAGAACAGGAAAACTGAAAAGAACAGAATACATTTCCCTGCTTGCGTGGGAGAGTTTAGACCCCACTGACAGCAGGACTGCTATGCTGATTAATGCCAGCAAAGAAACTGGCCACCTGTCCCACAGCATTTCTTCCAAACCCAGTCTGGTCTCTCAAGTTTTTTTATCTTTCTTTTTTTTTTTTTTCCCTTTAAGAAGCAAATGAAGAGCAAAGGAAGAAGATTCAAAGCAATCACTGGCCGCTTGGGGTGGAAAGTGGATTTGAATCCATCATCACATGTGCTGCCACCAAAAGCTCACTTCTAATTTAGTGCCTCTATGCTACAGTAATTGTGCCAGGCCTGGTAATCCAGACACCAAAAATCAAGGAAAATCTGAAGGGAATTGCCTATGAAAAATACCTGAATGACATTGCTCTAGAAATAGTTTGATAAAGTGGTTACTGGAAGTTAAAAGATCATTGCACTTATTTACAGAGAAAAAGGCTGTTTGTTCAGCACCTTGCTAGCTCATCATCAGACCTAGATTTTTGCAATGAACCCCATTTACATGATTGCTGTTGCTGAATCAGACTCGGGCTGCCACTCACTGGAAAGCTGTTTCTGATGTTTTCCCTAAAGGAATGCATAATTTCTCTCTCTTTGTCTTTAAAGGGAACATTTTACTCTTTCCAACAGCTGGGTTTCCCTCTCCACTCTGATACCTACAAGGTGTCCAAGAGGGTATTACAAGAAAAAAAGACAGCACACTGAGATCAGGAAAGGCTGATTTCTTATAGTGTTCAGTCTTGTGATCACTTGACATTGTTTTTAAGAAGCTGCAAGCGCTGCTCAAAGGTCTCCACAAAGAAAGGCCCTTTGCAGCATCACAATCGTATCTCCTAGTGCACAGGCTTTTGGCACAGTTTTCCTAAAGGAAAATCTAGGGCTCTCTCCTTTACATGGCTACCTACTTGCATTTGACTGATTTTTGAGACTTTCACCTCTTCCAAACCAGTCTGAAAGCTGCCCTGTGTGCACAGCATTTGTTTGCAGAACTGCAGGTGCAGGGCTCTTGTTCCACTCCATGCCATCCTCAGTGCAGACTTTGCCCTCCCAAAGACAAGTGGGTAGAACTGTGCTCTTGTTGATCTTTTCAGACTTACTAGGACAGCAAATGTTTCCAGTAGTATTTAAGAACAAGTGAAAGAGATAATTAGTGTCTTTTCCCTGCAATTTCCCCACCCCCACACCCCCCACCCACTTTGGGGCTATCCTGCACATAGGTGGAGGGGGGGTGGTTCAGGTCACTTACAGGGAAAAGCTTAAGAAGAAAAAAATTCAAGCATGGTTGCAATAGAGAAAGCAGGTGAAAGGAATGTGTGTAGGTAAACACAAAGGAAAGTACAGAGTAGGGCAGACCTTGAGATCTAAATAGTAAACTGAAAATCTCATGGACAGATATAAATCTCACCTCTTCCCCAGTGTGAACTGTTTGCTCTAACTTTTCAAGATCATCTTATTCTCTTTTCCAGGAGTATGCTCTGCAGATTCTCCTGATGCCTGGTATCTACCAGCACAGGTACTACAGGATGCAATTTACAGAAGCAAGCCTTGCTATAGAGTGGCAGCTAGAGATGCTGTGGAAAACCGGAGACGTAGTCTAATTTAGGAACAGTCAGGGAAATAGAAGGATCAACAGTCCAACTGAGAGAGAAGCAGGCAGAAAAAACCACGGCAGACTTGCTAGGCTCAGTGCCTCAACTGTACACTGACCTCCAGACACAGAAACTGAGAGCTCCGCCATGCTCTGAAATGGGGCCCTGCACCCAAAGCCCAGACAGGAGGAGGAGAACGAAGGAGACAGCTTTTACCCTTGAGAGTAAAATATCTCCAGTTTGTCTCTAATTCTGGTGATGGCTGCTGGGTGACAAAATCCTTCCATCAATTTGTGGAGTTCCTGCCACCCCCACAGATAATGCGACCTCGTCCTTCATGTCATCAGGGAAGTGAAACACAAAATTCCCACCTCTCTAAGCACATCAGGTACATCAGTAAGTCGCATCTCTGTTTCAGTAAACAAAATTACAGAGAACATTTGTTTTTTGAGGTCTATTTAAAAAAAAATAATTTAAAAATAATAAATCAATTAACAATAATTCAACATGCAGACACATAAGTCCAAAGCAGACACACGCAAACCGCATTCTCATGGCTAAGCATACACAGGTGGGGCCTAAACCACAGCTGACCAACGAACTGAGTTTTACTCCATAAGAATAAAACAGTTCTTCTAAACCAGAGCCTCCACATCTGCGGTTCCTCACTAAAGGCATGAGAAACACCTCAGGGACTTTTTCTTTCCGCTCAGCCAGCCCAGTATTGGTCTGCTCTTCCATCATGAGGACATGAACACAAAGCAATCCCCCATAAGGTTGAATATATTCTCAAACTGGTGTTCTTTTCTAAATCTCACAGTCCACCTGGACCAGTTTATGTTTGTCCTCTGGAAAGTAAAGCAGAGAAAGCACACCAAGACCAAGAAAGGGCAGGTCTCCTGCCAAACCAATCCATGGCCTTGATTCCCCCCTTTTCTCCCACTTCTCAATCTGGTAGGGATGTCAATCCCAAAAAGCACCGGTAGGATCAAAAGGAGAACACAGAAGGTGAGAGAAGTTGGTAGCATCTGAAGGAAAAAGTAGAGAAAAAGGAATCCAGGAGAGGGAAAAGGAAGGGTTCCAACTGGCAGAGGGATACAGTGCTACAAGGACAAAAAGACCAGTTAAAAGCAGCAAAAAATGAAGTCATCTTAGAAAACCTGCATTCTGACCACCAATGCTCTAGGGATCTTTGAGGACTGCGTGCTCTTTGAGGCAAGGACTATATTTTTGGTTTGTGTTTGTACAGTGCCTGGCACCCGGGGCTGCTGAACTGACACAAAGAACAATGTGGAGGGTGTCTGCTCTGAGCACAGTGAAGTTGAGGTAAAATCAAAGTGAGGGAAAGTGAGTAAAGGAAATTGTAAAGCTTCAGGAAGGTGTAGCCTCCACAGATACATTTCTAGAGCAGCTCTCAGTGGGGAAACAAATAAAAGAATCAGAATGGTCCACATGCCAGAAAAACCCTGCCTGGAATGAGTCGGCAAAGAAGGGAAACTATATCAAGGAGACACATGAGCAAATTTTTAATGGTAATAATACTGCCAAGTAGGACTGACTGCCTTCCTGGAGTTTGTGGCCCATCCGTATTTCCACATTGCTGCTTTTATCTGGCCAGAATGTCTCTACTAACTAGAACACAGGGGTTTTTTGTTTTCTAAAGGAAAATAATTAGGGGGGGGGAAACCACAAAAAATGCAGCCAGTGCTTACTCTCCGGATGTACTGTCTTTCATGCTGAAAATATATGGAGGAAAAACAAGAGAACAGAAAGATAAGATAGAGAGGACATGAAAACACAAGAGACCCACAGAAGCAGACCACAGCAAAGCATCATGCAGCAGGGGATGGATCTCAGCAGCTACAGTCAGAAACAGCTCTTGTGTAATAGCAAAAGTCACCTTTAGCCATGGCCACAGAGGCACGTTTTTGCTGCAGCCTGGTTAGGCCTGTGCTTCTGCCCAAAGTGCCTGACTCCACGATCTGTTATCTGACACTTCTCCACCAGTTTGGCACGCCGTGGTTCCTACTTCATTCTTAATGCCATTGCCTCTATGTTTCTCTCTGCTTCTGAGATCACATCTTTTCCTGTCCTTGCTCCTACCCTGGTGCTGATTATATACAGCAAGTAAATAAGTCTGCCCCTCATGCCTCTGTCAAATCTGACCACACTTTATCAGCCAAAATCACTGATTCTAATGTCTTGGGCTGCAGGAAGGTAGGAACTGTCGCTGAACATGGAATGGCTGCTGCATTTGCCTACAAAAGCAAGGTACTGGTGGTTTCTCCTTTAGAGCGCTTGAGGGGTAGGGGTTCAACCTTGGAAAGGTGACACCGATTGTGGAAATCTGCACGCCACCAGCTTTGTACCAAAAACTCTGCCACTTGCGCTTGCAGAAAATAAGATCAAGGCAGAAGCAAAAGATGGTTTGTGTTTCTGTGAGGTCAATAGAAAATAATTCCTCTCTCGCCCCACACCACCCTGAGAGATGCAAAGGGTTTGCACGGTGGCAGCTCTGTTTGTCACCACATCAAGACCAACTCTGCTGGGAAACCAGAAGGTAAAGGATGTGGAGATCATCAGAAGAGTGACTGAAAAGACAAAGCTTTCGCTCTCTATCTCTGGCATCCTTTCCCTCAGGATATCAGTGCTCCTTTGCCAGTCCTGAGCCATTTTCATCTCCTCTTTTTGGAAATGTATGCGCCAGTGCCACTGCAAAGCCCCTTTGCACCTTCCCCCCCCACCCCTCCACCCCCCTCCCCAGGTACCCAGCCCATATTTGCCCAGGGACAAGAGAAACTGGAGTACTTACATTATACCAACTCTGGCTTTTCTGTAAGGACAAAATAAAAGAGAAGCATTAGTTAGCGCAGAGATCTTAGGATCAAAAAGAAAGATGGACAAAGAAACTAGGTCCAATGTGTTTTGTATAATTAGTGAAGTGAAAGTGGGATTAAACAGAAGATTTCAATGGATTTCACAGTGTGGTTTAACACAGTTATTTCCAGTTACAGGAACAAAGAACAAATCCAGAAGCATGAGTCCATAATAGGAAACAATCCAGGCTAATGTGTGCATGTCCACATGCACGCACACACACACAAACTCATGGGCGCATGCTGTAACCATTTCTGCAGAACAGCAGCGCCCACTAGCAGCAGAGGAGCTGATCATAGTCATTGCCAGCCATTTCTTTTAGAGGCTTCATTCCTCCACGTCTGCTGGCTGGGTTGCAAAAATCACATTGCATTGAATGGACTCTGTGCAAATAAGCACTCAAAGAACTGCCAGGCGGCAGCGACACAATTTTACTCACAAAAGCCATCAGGCAAAACTTTCAATAATATTTTAAATTTTAAAAGGGACACACATACAGAGCCAGGAAAACTGCTGAAGAAAATCACTAGAAAAGCTAAGCAAGAAAAAGAAAAGGCTGGGTTGGGTATTTTTTTGTTTTGGTTTGGTTTTTTGGTTTGGTTTTTTTTTTTTCAGAATTTCAGTGCCGAGTGTTTTGCATCACCTGCACATGTGATTTTTTTTGTCCTTATCATGGCATTTCAGATGGTTTGAGAGGACAGGTCACATGTCACACTGGAGCATATGAAAAAGCTAGCTCAGCTTGGAAAGTAGCACTTGGCAATTTTCAGCTGGAGGTGAGATTTATCTACACAGAGAGATGAAGAAATAGGCTTCACACTCCCACTCCAGTCAGGCTGGCTTTCCAATGTCAGGACGCTGAGCAGAACTGACAGAATGTATAGGCATCCCCCATTTTAGGGTGGATTTACCTCAGGGCAATGAAGCTTGAGGGCACTGTAGCCTTTCACCACTAACAGTGGTCAGCTACAGTGCACATTGCCAGGCTCCTTGTGTGTCAGCAACCACACAGCTTGCCCGTCCCCCTCTCCCAACCAGCAATGTCATGTCTACAGTACACCTGGGGGAGTTGAGTCTATTAGACAAGGACAGAAGCAATATTTCACTGCATTTCTTTCTTGGAAGCCATCTTGCTTCTGACCTTGGGCTGGGAGCATTTTTCACAGCTTTATACCCAGTCTGGAATATGAAGGAAAACATACTGTTCTCTGACTTGTAACAGTCCCTGTGGAAGTTCCACTCAGAGGGTTAAGTTCATATTCACAGAAACACAGAAACTACCTGCACTGGGATAGCCCACAACAGGACCAACAACGTACAGGATGTTTACCATTAGGAAAGTAAGAGCAAAGTGTTAATGAGATCAGACCAGACCAGAGATTTTTATGAAGACACAGGGTTGCTTACACTGTTCTTTCCCTAGACCTCCCTGCTTTCAGTTTCCTGTGCTCCCTATATGCCACTCCAGTAGACAACCTTACTGGCATCTGGATCTCACTCATGGAGCCAACATTTCTGAAGGATCCCTTGCAACCTTGGGCATTTCTGCCGGTTTCAATGCACTGGTCTCTAATGAAAAACCCCACAGTAACACAGTATATGCCACAGGCCAAAATACAAAAGTTTGATGTTAGAAAGAGCAACACCCCTAAGGCCTTTCCCCAAATCATTGGGAAAGGATATGAACTGAAGAACTGAATATACAGTACGGCTCATCAACTAACCAGATGAATTTCCTCTTACTTCCTACACTTTTCCATACTTGGCAATACCTTCCATTCATAAAGAGTCTGATTGAAGTCATCCTTTTCTGCAAATAGGACATGGAAAAAGGCCTTATGCAATTTTGCCTATACTAAAAAAAAAAATAAAATAAAAAAGTCTGGGGAATTAATCTTAATCCCGGTACACACCACCTTGTCCTCAGGAGTACAGGGTCAAAAATGGAGTGATTTTCCTGCAGATTTGTTTTGCCATCTGTCTGCCTTAATGAGCAAAAGGCGTAACTCTGAAATTCCTGGGGAAAAAAATTCATAACGAAACTATAATTGGCATAGAGAAAACAGAGACACTGCTGTCACTGTGTCTTCTAAATCAGGGTGCACATGTTGTGACGTCAGCACACTGCAACAGGATTTCATTCCCCTATACTGCATTAATTGCAGTACTCTTTTTTTGCCCCCTCGCATTTGAATTTCTCCAAACCATATCTCCTCTGTAAAGGAGCTCTGCAGCTCCTCCATCTTAAGCTCTTCCACACAATTACACTGACATCCAAGCCTCATCTTTGGCCTCCATCAACTGTCCTAGACAAGAGGAGATTCCTTCCTCCTGACCCCTGTGTTGCAGGTAGAGCAGACTACAGGAGGTCCAAAGAGAAGGGAGACTATCTGAGTCCTTAAATCTATCTTCAATTTTATTTACCTTTTTTTTCAGCTCACAGAGTCAGAATATAGGGGGATGAGAAATGTGAAAATCAAGAGACCATATAATGGAGGGGAAAAAGAAAGAAAAGGAAAAACATATTCTTACTTTGAGCAGGTTAAGTCTGTCATACTGGAAAAAGAAACCATAAGCATTAGAACTGAAAAGAGAAAATAAATAAGTAACAGAGGAATGGAGCTGCACACAGAAGTGGAAAAGATGTAACTGATTTGCAGAGACGATGCTACAGGAGCAAATACCAGAGTTCATAGTTACATCGTGGCCATAACCAGGAAGAACTTAGGAGAACGTGAGGAAGGCAAAAAAGGGGATATTTTCCCTGAGCCTTTAATATAGTCTTATCTCTAAACCTTCATGGGTTAATGATCTCATATTTGCATATACTGCTATGGAAGATTACAGCTTTACAGTACAGATAGGAAGCAGTGGATCACGCATATGAAGTTCAGCCTGCTAACTTGATGCCAACAGAAGTTTCTACCTTTTAGCATTGCCGGGAGCAGGATCACAACTCACTCCTACATACTGCAGCTTCCAGGGGAACGGAAACCTTTTGCCAAGCGAACGACATGCCACAGAGCTCTAGAGGTACCCCTAAGTCCATTTTACAACTGGGGAAACAGAGGCACAGAACCAGGGTGAGGGCAGAGCTCAGAGCCCTTTCTCCTGACCTGTGTACTTCCAAAATCTATGCTATTCACATGGTTTCTAAATGCCTGTGGCCAAATAACTCAAAGAAATTGATGAAATTTATATCCCAACCTCTCACCCCAGTCCAAAACAATCAGAATTTCACGACCTACTACCTAAAGGGGGATTATACCACCTAATGAGAGAGGTAAATGAGAAGACACAGCCAAACTCTTCTCATAATCGCACACTGAAAGGACAAGGTGCAACAGTCATAAGCTGCAGTAAGGGAAATTCTACTTGGATAAAAGGCAAAAGCCTGTTCACAGCAAGAGTGATTAAGCACCGGAGCAGGAGCCCGACGAGGCTGTGGGATCTCCAATCTTGGAGGTTTACAAAATGTGCCTGGCCAAGGTTTTAGACCACCCCAATCTAACCACATCAGCTCTGCTTTGAGCAGGGGCTTGGACTAGAGACCTTCTGAGATCCCTTCTGACCTAAACTGTCCTACAAATCTCCAGGGCCTACATCAAAATTTATTTTTTCCCCTAGCCTGATATTTATCTTCAGCATTCATTATTACCTATAGACAGTGGGAAGGAATCTGGAGGATTTGCAATGCAGAGGAAATCACTTTATCCTTGGGCAAAGGCAAAAGAGTTAAAAATACTTATTTCATTGTTGGCTGTTAGCAAAAAGGGTTTTTTTGCTGAGTTCGGAAGGCTGTTCCAGAAGCAGCAGTGTTTGCCAGTAAAAGTCTAAGGCTGACGGAGCCCTATAGGCGGTTTGGTCCATGCCACACTGGTGGACAGCATGGAAAAGCAAGCTCCAGAAAAGATTTCCTACAGATGTAATCCAGTGCTTAAAAACTCCCGGTGAAGTGCTCCCTCTGATGGCAACACTGCAGCACGACAATTAACACAACAGACAAAAGAGGGCAAGGGACTTCAAGCAGATCTGTCAGCAATTGTATAAACACAGCATCAAACTCATGGGCTCAAGCTGTTTCATTTCATTAGCAAGACAGGTTGGAAAATCAGACCATTCTTCTCGCAGAAGATGGGTGGGGAGAGGAGAAGAGGCTGAGAAAAGAGATTTAAAAATCCTTGTCCTTAAGTTCTTTGTTCCTAACTTCTCCCTGTCTTAAACAGATACACATCATCTGTGTGGGGAGAACAAGGGGGCTTATGACACCTGAGATTCCTCACTTGTACCAGAGAAAGCCACCTTGTGGTGCACAGAAAAGAGGTTCAGCCTTCACGCTGCTTTAGGCTCATCCTAAATTGATTCTCTAATTGTCTTAAAGTTACTGGGTTTTTTTCTCTCAGAAAAACAAGGGGCTGGCTGCAAGCACGTAACAGTAGCACTACACATACATTTTACACATACATTACTCTCTCCCAATGTTTTTTTCCACCAGTGCCTCTCCTAACAAACCTCTCCATAGTTTAGGCAAAGCACCTCCAGCCTACCATAGCCTAGCCATGGCCTGTCCTGACCCACACACCTCTACTCACCAGCAATCCTTTCAGGACTCTCTGCTACTCCAGACCTGCATTTTCCATAGAACTTCTTTCACGCCTCACTTGAGACATTAGTCCCACAGTCCTCTGTAGTTATCCAAGCTACAGTTACCAAGCAAAAGACAATCTGACTAAAAAAAGGCATAAAGAAGCTTCCAGCAGACACCAGCAATCATGCAAGGTCAGACTGGTTACAAGAAGCATCATGACCAAGGAAAAACAGTAAGCCAGCACCATAGGCTTCACTACTCTCTGAGAACTTGCCTAGAATGAAATCTAAGGCATCAACTGGGAAAAGGCCAAGGCATCGATTTCATGGATTATGAAGCCATCCAAGCCATTCTGGTTTTAACTTTACTTGTATACATGTGGAAATGCCAACAGCCTGGCACTCTGTTCAATAAGCATCCCATCTCCATTTCCGATTTTTACACTCTTCTGACAGAAGCATAGAGATCAAATCTCAAATGAGCTTATCTCCAATCCAAGCACCCAAAGAGGGATCTTCTCCTTATTTCCTTTCAGAGCGAGCCCATGAATTCTCACAATTCATTTAGGACAGGTCTGTTCTAACAGGTTTAAGCTGGGTTCATTTGAAATCACTGATCTTTAATATTTACATCACACAGAAAAGCGTGCAAGGGCAGTAAGGTGAGATCACTGGCCACAGAACTATTATTCATCATAAAAAGCAGGCAAGAAGTTACAGAGATCAACTCTTGCTTCTGAAAGATATACAGTAAGAAGAGAGGGAAAAGACAACAGATTATGGTACTGTTCAGCCTACCAAAACCAGCAGATTTCTCCCTGGCAAAGACAACAGCTCACTTCAAGGGAGAGGGAAAGCAAACCTTAAAAGAAAGGCTAAAATTAGTTGGAAGCAATTGAAGGAGTATGATGAACGGGCCAGTTCTCACACCATGTGAGCAAATATTAGTGAGATCCCAGTGATATAAGTGAAACCAGCTTCTCAGCTACAGGCATCGGGCTGAGCTCTTGCTGACATTCTCGCAGCCACACCAGGAGAATGCCTTGCCGGAGTCACCACTCAGTACCACAGGGAGGGTTTCTGAGTGATGAGACAATTCTACAGTGGGGGACAGGAGAGAAAAAAGAAGGCTTACTTTGGAGAGGCGCTTGTGTGACTTAATTGGAGAGAAAGCATGCAGGAATGAAAAGAGAGAAATTAAGGAAAGAAGAAAAATTACCTCACAAATCAAGAGAAGGAAAACCCACAAACCCAACAGAAAGCATTATATATACTCCTTCCTTGTGAAAATCAGCACAAATTGAAGTCAAGCTTTTGTAGTCACTGTGTTGGTAAAAATCGCACTCCTATGGCCTTAAATCACAGCACTTTACGGGCCAGGGCAATGCAACTCATCTCTGTAACTCCCCCTTATCAAGGACGCCATTTCCCTGACACAGCATACCCCAGTGTGGCTATAAACATAGTGTGCCCCTCATCCTCCCTGCCTCCCATCTGCATGTCTTTCTTCTGGGGACAGACTGCTGGCACCATCATGCATGAGGGCATCACCCTGTCCTGCCACCCTGGGGTGTTGCTTGTAGGTTACTGTGTGCACAGGAAGCAAGTCTGACCTCAAGGGCAACCTCAGAAATGGCACATCTCAAATGATTCATCTTGAAAAAACCCTTCACCCCCTCTTTTGAACTCACATACTCCCCACTTAGTGTCGAGAGATCAGTTCAACCCAGTGAATGTGGGCCAGTAAATCCTGTTTCCTCTGCTGACAGTGACCGCAAGGCGGAGTGGATGAAGACTTCTTGTGTGCATGACACAACACAGCAATAAATCGGGCAAAGATTGAACAACTCATTTCACACAAGCCATCAGAGCTATGCCTGTGACACAGTGAAGCTACTCAGGCTGAAATATTTCACTTCAAAAATCTGGAAAAACTCAAGTGCTCCTGACAGGTAATTATCTGATAATATGCCACAGACAGTAGGGTTATAATCAAAGGCTATGTTTGGCTGCCAAGGCCCTTGTGTGTGTTTCACCAGGTCCCAAAGATCACTGAAAATCAAGAGTCCTCAAACCTGAAACCCTTTTCCTTAGTAGAGCAAAGACAGGACTGTTTCTAATACGGTCAAAAGACACAATACCTTTCTAGGGAAAGTATGACCTACCCTCGCCAAGGCAGTCATCATACTGCACCGACAGGAGGCAATGTGCAGAGGATGGTGCAACTTGAACCTCATCTCAACACAGGGCTTAGACAGGCCTCTTCACAGGCTGTCAGCACAGAGAAACCTTTATTCGTTCCATGACCCTTCATGATCCAGATGATAAAAAGTAATTGCAACAGCTGATTTTCAAGGTCTTTCTCAAAACCATAGAGCCTCTCAAGGAAACAGCACCCTGACTGCAAAAAGGTTAGCCTGCATAAGCCATTACAGAACTGCAGGAGAAGCCATGAGCAACTCATGGACTCAGGTCACTGAAAGGATGACAGAGGTGTGCTGTAGTATGACCTACGCAAATGGCTCCCATTAGGAGAATGTTCACAAGAATGATGGGGGAAGAAGGAGGAAAGTTAGTCAGAGAAAATTAGGCACAGGATAAAGCCAGTGTGCTGCATTAGAGAGTTTAGAACTGGGGACACACGCGCATCTTGATCAAAGTCGTTTGCTCACTCCTCACCTTGGAATTCTTAGCCCCACTACGGCCTGACTGAGAGGAACAGCTACGCTGTACACCCTGCTCCGGCGTCGAAGGGGATTTGTCTGATGAGTGGTCTGAGCCTTTTTCCACCATGGTGTCTCCTTGGGAGTCCTGCGGTGTCGGGGACCGGGAGCGTTTGCGCAGGATTGGGGAGCAGGCAGGCGTGCTGCGGTTTGAGTTACTGGCAGTACTGCAGAAAGAAAGAAAGAGCAGGGTTAATATCTTCAGTTCGAACAGAAAGCAACTGCACCTGTGCGTTGAGGTATTTCCCACAGATTTCTCCACTAGCACAGCAGACTAATATGGCTTCCTGAAGCAATGCACCCAATGCCACACTTAGGATTTATGTCCCCAGTAAAATTAGGCTGTAGACAGTTATCATTTACCAGTGGCAGAGGGAATTACAACAGCCTGCCAGTATCTTTCTGCACCCACTCTTCAATTCATCTGACCACAGATGAATACCTATGAGAATGAACTCGTTCCCTCCTGTCAGCTGAGAGTTTAAAATGATGATCTGAGCTTAAAAAACCTAAACTTGCACTCAAGAATGAGGACGATGTCAGTGTGTTCTCGATACAGTCCCACTCTGTCCCTCCTTTATTTTATTTCGGCAAGTGTAACTATTCTCAACAGGATGCACAAAAATGGAATCATATCTTTTAGGAAACACTCCATTAAAGATCATCAAAACCAATGGGGCACCAGGAGGGGAGTCAGGATGACAGACAGTGCAGTCATGATTTCCTGTATCAAATCATCCTTTCCCACACCAGTTAGAGCTGGTGGGGGGGAGGAGAGAAAAGTTTCCCTTTCATAATAGGGAAAAGCAAGACCTTCCAGAGTTTTATGGAAATTATGAAACATTTAGGGAAATGGAATTTCTCGCCCCATATCTTCAACAAATGCCCTAACACCTAAATCACAAAGCCAGTTACATACACGCTTATACAGAACGGGGAAAACTCAGATTTCCTCACTGTTCCTTCTCTTTTGATGCCTGTTCTTCCTGCCAGACTCTTCAAAATACCACACACTACATCCGTTTTTCCCTAAGTAACTCATTTCCTTCAGCAGTCAAATCTATTTATTATTGGCCCAAACATCTTCGAGGCCTTTCCAGCTGGTGCTGTTCAACTCTGCAACCTGCACGTTACAGTGGAACCTGGGCTGATCCAAGGATGAACTTTGTGCTAAATCTGCCATGCTGAGTTGTTATGGTACCCTGTTATCTTCTGAGCAATAGAAAGCAGGCCACATCTGAGCGACAGGAGATCAGGCAATAGAAAAAGCATGAGGGAATTACAACTGTAACAGAATGAAATAAAGAAGCTCGTACAATCAAACTCCTAAGGTCTATAATTTAAGCCCAAATATATATAGCAAACTGAAGTTCGCTTCTCACAATGGGATGTACAGTGAGGTAGTTAAAATGCATTGTTGCCTTTCTGAAAATCTAGAAAAGTCGAATACATGCCTGAGGTTTCATTAATTCTCAGATAAAAATCATATCCACCTCTTACCTCTGAAGATGCCGAAAACATTTTACAAATGTTAGTTAGCAGATACAGGTAGATAATGTAATACACTCCTCCAGTAGTTACCAGGTTTAGTTTGGTTGGTTTAGTACTGGATGAACGGGTCTCAAATTATCCTCTGTTTGCTCACCGCTTGTGTTAACACACAAGTGATGAAACCTTCACTAAATAATTTGCAGAAAGCACAAAACCAAAGTTGCTTCTGCAAATATTAACAGAATCAAATTTGACACTCATATATGAAATGAGCTTGCAACTGGCAAGAACAGGAGCATGGCACTTCGCAGAAAACCCTTAGAAGGTGTTTTCAAGAATATAAAATGTGGAAGCTCATATAGATAATGAACAGGCTAGAGAAAACGGGCGTGCAAAATGTTCTGTAAGCATGAAGAAAGGTGGATTAAATAGCAGACTCTGCTCTGTTACCTAGCTCTATGTAATAGACTGAGAATCATATAGATATAGAATAATAAAAAGCTGCTTGTTCAAATGCCACCTAAACCCTAAGTTACCTCCAGTGAGAAGACCAGCAGATAATTCACCCCCTTAGCTTGTTTCTTCACAGTTCACACCTCACAATGGCACATCTCATGAGCGAAATACACCCACAGCATACTGTGTCCTCCCTTTTCCTGGTCAAGACACAGGCATTCTGAATACTAACTACATATACAGCCCAACTGTAGCAATATTCAAGCTTTGATCCCTCCAAATTATATTTAAAACAAAAGACTGAGCAAAATATTATCTGTACCATTCTTCCAGCAGCACTGCCTACAAAAGTTTAGGTATATCACAAAGTAAAATTATCAGGGTTTCTTTAACTTATTGAAACGTACAAAAGTATTAAGGTTTCTTCACAGACTTTCAGCTCATCCAGTTAAAAATGGGTATTTTGCTTTTTCTGTCCTGCTGCTGCTGCTACTCCTAGCTAAACTCAAGATGTACACACTTTTTTAACAACCCAGCACAGTTGCATGTAGTGTACTAATTGTAATCGGCAACTACATGCATGTGCAGATCATACTAAGACTTGAAGTTCATCAGCAATGCATCCAGAGATGGAAATAGTTTTGAATTGCCATTCCTGCGGTTAACAACTGTAAATTCTGAGGCTGTGTTGCTCCTGCTCATGCTGTGTTATCGCTTATCTGGCATTACATCAAATTTCCTAAATCTTGCCCCCAGCATGCTTGATTGAACATAAACCGGTTTATTTGAGAGGTCCCCAGAAATACAAGGCAAGAATTTGAAGCGAATGTTCCTAAGTCACGTATCACTGCACTAAATCTGTTTGAACAGACGTACTCGCTTTTCTTCTACAGCTCTACGAAACCTGAGTTTATCATGCACAACCTCCTTCTCGTTTTTAGTTCATGTGAGTTCATACTCACAAGTTTCACTTTGAGTTCCAGTTTCGAGCAACTCTGTAAAGACCGAGTCAAATTCAGGCAAGGTTCTGCTTGCTTTCAGGTTACAGTTATGAAGAAGCACCGAGATTTTACTGCTTCTAAAGTAAAGCACAAAATAACCAGTTCAAAACCAGGGTACAGCTGCACAAAGTGCATGTAAAACTCAGATGAAACCTGCTAAAAAGTTCAGTTCTTTTACTCGAATTATAATCAAATGAGACAAATTTTGCCTTTTGTGGACTGCAATAAATACACCAATACTAGCTCCAATATACATTCACTCACACACGGGCATGGAAGATACACTCTCAGTTTTCTCACTGGCTTAACATGCCAAGCACAGGTACTGCTAAGCAGTGTGCGGCTATGGAGGCCAATTCAAGATAATCACCCAAGGTCTTACAAAGCTCCTCAGGTGGGTTCTTCAGTCACAGCTGAGTAACCCACACTGCTACAGCTACACAGGAGCAGCATCAGCACTAACTAGCTTAAAGTTGGCACGTATATTTTTGTCCAGGCTCAGTTCACATTACCATAGCCATACGCTTTGGTGTCAGCTCTGCCAAGCACAACCTCAAGCAGACTCTGGCCTCCAAGCTTGCTTTCTAGTCACTTAGCATCTCTGGCATGCTTTAAAAAACTAAATCCATACATACATATTGTCTTAGGTATGTATGGATTATCACCTTTGCAGAGACAGGGGAAAAAAACACAGCTTTGAGGGCGCTGTCTTAGGCTCTCCCTGAAGTTTGTGGCAGAGCACTGATCAAACTCAGGAGGTCTGAATCCACCTCATACTACCTGATGACTAGGACAATGCTGAGTATTTCTCACATGAAGGACTCCATGGGTATGCACACAATGAAGAACACAAAGAGTCTGTTAATTCAGCCTTTCATCTCTACCACAGCAAGGATGGGCACAAAAAATGCAAGCCTGCAATTCGGTCCCACTCGCCTCCCCCTGCCCTGAGCCCCTCAAAACTCTCGCTGCTCCTGCTCAGTCCCTGAAGTTTGAATCCAGCCCAAGGCACAGCCATGACGAACGCTTTCTGCAGTTGCCATAGTGACCAAGGCCTGCAATTGAACCAGGAATCAATGCCTGAAATGCCAAAACGGCTTGACCCACTTTGAAAAAAAATAATAGTAATAAATAATGCTTTACAAACCTAATTGACCAGAGTGCATTCAGGGCTCCACATACCCCTACAGTGTAGCCTTTAGTAGATGCAACAGATTAAGTCAGGGACAGAACACAAACAAGCCCACCTAAGCAGCAGCCCCTTGCTCCTAGGTGAAACCCCTGCACGGAATATGCGAAAGCACAGAAGGCAGAGTACATCTTCTTGGTTTATATTCATACCATGCCAAAGAGAAACACCTCGTCTTATGACTGGAGCTGCAGTAAAAATAACATGAGCAAGTGTGACGCGGCTAGGAAGGAGCCAAACTCTGTTCAGTCACATGGAGGACAAGCCTCAATATCTGGAGCAGCGTAGTGAAGAACTGAGCTTTTCATTAGGTGGTGGAAAAAGAATGAACATTTGGCAATGCCCAGACAAGCTACCTGGTCTCAGACCCTACCATTCACACTCTACAACGCAAGGATGCAAGGTAAGACGCAAAAAGGTCAAACTTCTCCCTCCAACAAAATACTTCCTGTAAAGATTTGGACCCACTAGTAAACAGAGACTTCAGCAAGCAGTAACTTTGGGGAAAGACTACAGTCTTCACTCCACAAGCTAAGCTTGGGATTCTTACAGCTATAAAGGAACCCTGAGGACTCTTTGCAATGCTCTAATGGAGAACTCAACATGAAACCTAACTTTGTTCGAGTCTGTTAAATAAATTCTGCATGAATGACATTCAAGCAGTCCTGAATTGACATGAAAGTCTGTCCATCCTACCAGATCTTCTGAAATAATCCCTCTGCCTGCCACCTCAACACAGCCATCCCTGGGCTTAAGACAGGCACCCTGCAACAGTTCTTTCCCAAATCACGCATGTCCCAATAGCCAGCAACCATCCTCCAGACACAACAGCTTGCAGCAAGAGCAGTGTCACAGCACCTGCGGCTACACTGTTCAACAGTGGCTTGTTATTCTCCTCTCAGGTAGTGATACACACAGATTAAGCAGATGCACAGCAAATTCATTTGAATCTGCCAGTTGCACAATGTGAATTAGAATTTAGCCAGAAGTAATCACTATGTTACCAAGAGTACCAAAGGATTTGTAAGGACAGGGGTAGCTGATCTAAACAAGTGGCAGCTTCAGACACACAATGCTCCCTACCTTCATTGTGACCACCAGCTTCTCAGATGGCAGAAAAAGATCAATGACAGCACCTCCTGCAGTGTATTTCTAAATCCCTTAGACTTCTTCAAGAAAGTCCTGATCTGGAAAACTAATCGTCAGCCTCCAAGTCCACCACAGTTCTCAAAAGAACTTGCTTTAAAAGAGCTAATCTGCTGGAGTTGCTCACGTCTCCCTGCAGCCCATAGCATCTACCTGACAATAAGCTCTTCAAGGCCCAAAACTGGGGTTACCAGAAGTATTGCAAATGTTGCGCTTAATTCTGGAAAGTGCTGAGCACTACATCCCCAAACCAGCAAAGAACTTAAGCACATATTTAAGTGGCTCTAGTAGAGCCACTGCAGTCTATGAGTTGTGCAAACAAAGTCAAGCCTATGCTTACATGCTTTCCTGAATAAGAATGAAGGAGATCCTCGAGCATAAAAAAGAAGTCTACTGATAAAGTCCTGAAAAGAGCAGAAAACGCTACAAGGTCAAGAAGGCACCTCAAGCCTGGCGGTAGTACAAAAAGAGTTAATTCTCCTCAGAAACAGCTAGTAAGGGGGTTAATTAGATGCCTACAATGATACTTTTCTGTGATACAGTCTGACATCAGTGGAAAAAGATGAGATTCAGAAACTCGTTATGCAGTCTACCGAACAGCAAGCAGATGGTAACAACTTTTGGTCATCACCAACCTACACTCACTTCAAATTGATAATCCAAGAATGAAAACCTCCATATATCCTCAAGCAATTCACTGGGCTCACCATTGCTCTACAAGCAATAACAAAATGCTATACTTGTATTACATTGCCCAGTAAAATAGACAAAAAAGAAAGAATTAAATTAAAAAGCAATGACACCTGTAGGGCTGTACAGAAACTAAGCAGTGTTTCATGACAATTGCTTTAAAAAGGATAGTAAGAGTAGTATACTTTCTGCATGTTTTTTTAAACAACTAGTTCTTAACAGAAAAGTCCACCATTGTCAATGATTTACTGTGATTATTTTGACATTTCACAGAATGGTGTCCACCCGCTGTGACATTCAATAGCATGTTTACATATTCATGAGATAAAATTAATGCAATTATTATGCTTTAGGGGATTAACAAATCACCGCAAGCGTTAGGAAGGAATTTGCCTTCTGCCTGTATACAGCCCTGCAAGGTTAGTCAAATGTATTATTAACAATGTCATTGTCTTTCTCTGAATCATCTGATACTGGTTACCACTAGAGACAGACGATCAGTTCTGATGGACAAATGGTCTGACATCTTACAGAAACTCCCACTGTGCTGTGTTTGAAATAATTCCCTTCCTACTTGGGAATTATTGCAAAAATCCCAAGAAAAAAGTTGGAAAATGTTTTCAAAATAGAACAAGACAGGTCTTAATAATACTGTCCAATAATACAACAGTCATAATTTAGAAAGGATCATTAAGTTGCAGAGAACCAACATGGGTTATAAACCATACAGTAAACCCCTCCCATCACTCACAAATTAATATAATTCCATTTGCTCCAAAGGAAGACAAACCACTTGGAACAAAGTATGCTGGATAATACAATGAAATCTGGGAAGCAATAAAGGGGAAATAACGCAAAATAAGAATTTCACATCGCTCTGAAGCTGACAGCATGTCTGTTTCAGCCACAGCCCCAACACGGTCAACCTGCAGGTCACTCAGTCTATGGCTGTGCTTCCAAAGGAGGAACAGATACCAGCTTTGTTTCCTCTCCTCCCCGCCACAATGCCAATGGCTCTTGTAATTAACAGCAAGAATTGCAGTATCTGATGCTCTCTTCAAAATCGCAGAGCCTGGAACTTGGGACAGAACAGAGCTCACAAGTCTTGTTTAAAAACTAAAATAATAATGAAGGACACTGTTAAGCCACCTCTGATGTGAAGAAAAGTTTGAAAACTTGACAGCTCAAAGAATAAAAAATAACATTAAAATAAATCCAAGCATATTTATTTTAAACCTCATTATTTCCAAGCTAACATGAAAATCTTTCAATGGTTTGGAGACGCAATGTTGCTGTTATACATCAATCCTCGTGCATCTTTTCAAGCAAGCATGAGAAAAATGTAATACAGCCCTAAACAGCTAGTGATAAAGTTCCACATGCATTTTTGGATGAGGACACAGATGTGTACAAGTCCTAGATTACCTCAAGAACAGCACAAGCATTCTTCCTTTCTGCCCGTCTCCTTCTATAGCTTCAGCAAGGCTATGAGCATCCCAGGACATCATCCCCAGCACAGGTAGCACCCCCCTGAAGACATTCTAATCTTGTGGCAGGGGTTTTATAAACCACAGATTAAACATCTAATGAAGCCTCACACCACATCTTATCAGCAAGAAAGCGTGGGTGGACAGGGATATTGTATATCTCAAGAGCAGAAGACAAAGCTGGAGCTTTACATCTTCCCACTCACTCCTGCTGCTCATCAGCATCAGCTTTCATAAGTTAATGGAAAATGCTGTGATCTTCAAAGCTGGGATCAAATCGATTTCTTTTGCTCATCCCTTGACGATTCATCCCTTCACCATTCTGAAAACAACACCACAACAATTTCATGTCCCCTCACCCTGATGTTTTCCATGCAATCTCTCTCCTTTGCTCTAACCATGCAGCAGCACTGTCCAGCTGAAAGTTAAAAATAGAGAGGGCCAAGGGCTGCGGCTCATACTGGGAAGAGTCAGACACCCTCAGCGCAAGTCACACACAGTCCTTTGTCCTGAGGACCTGGTTCAGGCTTGTCCCCCCACATGGCATATTCTCTCTTGCTTTATCCAGCTTTCTGGGTTTCAGTGGCATGGGCAACTGGAGGCTTCCCTTGGCAGAATGTTGGGCATCCAAAGTTACTGCACTGATGTAAAATATATCTCTGAGATTCAGATTCAGCTTGAAGGTTCCTACTGAGCCAAAATCACAAGCTCCAGTCTAAACCTACCAGCTTCAAAAGGAGTTGTCCTGCAGAGGCATGTGACTTAATGAAGCAAAGGAACAGGAATATATCCTATATATCCTCTTTACTGAGTCAGTGATTTCCATGATGGGCAGGACAATGCTAGTCACCAGTAATCGAAGAAAAAGCAATTTTTTCGTGAATGAGGATTCATCAAATTCTCACTGCCTATAAACATGCACAGTGCAGTGAGCCCTCATCTCCTATTGCTCTCCCCTCAAAAAAAAAAAAAAAAAAAAAAAAGCCACCCATATAGGCTCTGGAGGACAGCCTGAAAAAGCAGCACAAAACAAATTCTGTCCCTCCCCATCACTGCAAATACATAAAACCAGAGAGGAATGCAAAGCAGAACTAAGACATCAGTGTGCATGCTCCGAGCCCTTTTAAGAGCAAGGGAGCACATGGGCAAACAAATACACCATATTTCTGCAGCAGCTCCAGCTGCCCTCCTGTGACACATCGCCAGTTCATCCAACTTCAACCCCTTTTTGCCTCTATGCATATACCCAGATGTTATGAGAGAAATAACTGCCCCTTCGGGGATGGGGGATGGGGGAGGCAGGAGGCGTAAAGGCAAAAAGAGGAGGGGTGAGGGGAATGAAAGCTGAAAAAAACAATCAGATTTCCTCATCGGTTGTTTCAAACAATCAAAAAGGCTGCTTTAGCAATTCCACTGCAGGAGAGGTAGGGTGCACGCGTTGGGGAGAACAAGGAGAAAAGGAATCAGCCTGTGGAAAGGAAAAGAAAGCAAGCATCTCTGCAACATGATGTCACGCTGTCTGCTTTCAAGTCCCCCAAACAGAAAGGAGCAGCAGCAGCAACCAACATGGACTCCAGATTTAATCTGCCTTGAAAGCGTATGTCTCAGATGGTAGATTTGCTCAGCAAACCTGTGCTGAGCACAGCACATGCAGCCCTTTGGCTCCGTCTTTCACACGCACACATGCATACATGCACGCGCGTGCACGCACATTCAGAGACTGCAGATAGCACATACACACACAGAGGGCAGAGGAAGAGAGGCATCAGCAGAAGGAACAGGAGAGTAACACTAACCTGGTAGCCATTAGGGACCGTAGTGCAGCGCAGAGCAGCTAGGAATTCATTCATTCATGCACTTGTATGTGGTGGGGGGAGAGCGAGGGTGGGCCAGCGGTGAGGTGGGAGGGTACTCACCTCCTGCACCATCTCAGAGCCCTTCCCAAAGGGAAGAGGGAGTAGGGGTGCCTGGGGCTCCGCACGGGCACCCAGAGCCCCCTCTCTCAGCTGCCTTGCATGCTGCTCAGGCGCCTGCCATGGCTCAGCCTCTCTTCTCCCCCGGGCCCCGCTCTTTGTGGTTGTGATTGTTTGTGCGGCTTGAGTGAGGTCTGTGCGCCTCTCCCCTCGCTGCCAGTGCTTTCACACACGCTCCTGCACGCGCGCGCGCACACACACACACACGCGTGCGCGCGCATGCACGCAGCCTGTGGGCTGACACTTTACATAATGCAACCCCCTTAATGCTTTCATTATTCATCTACCAGAGGAAAAGGGGGATGGGGGAGCTCCTGCGATTTTTCCCAAGGTCCCCTGATTATACCTACCACTTTTAGATGCTTTCATAAAGTTTGGCAAAGCCCACAGGTTAAGATCATACAGGTTGAGAAAATCATATTCATCCTCCCTGTGTACACACTAGAGCATTCACAAACGCGAGAGAAAGTTTCGAAACCTGTAAGCATGTCAATACAAGAACAGTCACGAAAATTAAACCCTAATTAACTGGTAAAGTGGATTATCTAAACTGAATTAAACACTGTGAGGACATACTCATTCAGAATGAAGGCGACCTCAACACAATTTAACTTACTTCATATCTAGGAAGCTAATTTGGTTTAATTTTTCATGCCTATCCATGTGTAAACAGGCCTGGGATTTTTAAAGCAATGTTATCAAGCAAATTTTACAACTGTACAGCAGTATTAATACATGGTGTTTCTTTGGAGGACATACACGCCACTGTATCCCAAGACACCCACTCATGGACATCTTTATGCCAGAATAAGGAGAAGGGTTTCAGTCCTTCTGAAGGGCTCTCACAGTACAATCTAAATTACATGGGCTGAAGGATGAAAAACAAGAGAGTAAAACAGTCGACAAGCATGCACTTTTCCTTCCAGTATATGAAATCAGACCTTGTCTGTGAAAATAGGGTAGAACTGATCTTCAACAGCTTCCTGTACTAACACCCTTAATTTGAAGCACAAGTGTCCATGCGTGGAAGTATTCTGGGTTATTCTTTAAACGTAAAATAACTGTCCAGCATAGACAAGCCTTAAAGAGTATCCAGAGAAGCTCCTGTTCCAGTGTGGCTACATTAGTTTAAAAATTTACACCTTGTATCACTTCTATTTCTCAGCAGTCTCTTCAGTCTACATCCACATCACCCACATTAAATGTTTATTTTCAAAGATCCCTGTGGTGTCAACTGAGCCAGAGGGGCAACTCCAGAGTATGATTCAGAGTACCTATGTAAGAATTCTGACTACAGCCAAATTTACATGCTGTGAATGACCCCTTCAGGGACTAACTGCTTCCCACTGATAACAGAAGGAGCTGTGCCTTAAGTGATGTAAATACCCATCAGTCTGCCCTTCGCTTTCTTTTGTTGCATTCTACCCATTCCATACACAGGGTTGACCATTTCCTCTTCTGTTTAGGATCAGTGACAGCTTTCAGTGCTAATGTCCCCAAACAGCATCTTTCAAAAAGGCTGATTATCCATTATTTTGCTATAATCAACCAGTGGGAGCAGGAGGGGCTCTGCTCTTAAGAATCAATGCTCTGCACCAGCAGACCCATGCCGCTGTGCAATTCAAATGCTGCACATGATTTTAAAATGAAAACACTATCACCATACACTTCTTTATCAGGATAGTACAACAGTACCGTCATCTTTTTCATATTACTCAAAGAATACACACAGGTGCACACAGATTCACTGAGTATATGTCACTATTTTAATAAATGCATTGCCCCATTAAGTGATCCATCAGCTTGACATCAATTTTGTGACATCATTCTTGTGACCAAGCTTCTTTCTTCACCTCCTCCGTTTACAGTGCTGCCAATCACAAGCATGGAAAACACATCAGCTTTCACCCCAAACATAAACTCGGCACACAAAATCTAATTCCACAAAAGCAAACCTGTTTTTTATTCCTCTAATTCCATTAGCACACATTTGTTGAGGTTGTGTTCTGAAGGTTTTCTCTGCAGTCATGGGAGAAACTTCTGTTAAAATGAGAAATTTTCTCATATAATTATGTGTTTTCAAGTGTTGGAGACTTACAAAGAGTAACAAACAAAATGAATGCATAACACAACGACACAATGTTTGTCACTTCACCCAGCAATGTCTGACTTTAGGCTTTAAATCTGCAAGTCCCCATAAGCATGGAGCTTTCTACCTATGTGGAAAAGCACCATCTTAACTGGAGAAGTTGTAAAGCCAAGTAACAACTGGCAATGAAGAGTTAGGCCCAAATCCCACACCATCTTGTCCTCACACACATTGACCTTCTGCTAACACAGAACTCGACTAATTTTACAACGCCTTCTCAAGACTTTAATCTCTAATTCACTGGACCATGTTTCAGTGTTTATGGGTAAACCTGGTGTGTTTTACAACTGGAGAAATACACATGCAGTTGTCTTGTGGTCCTCACCAAAAACATTGAAGTATTTCTCCGAAACAAACCTAAGCACAGACAAGAATAGAGCCAAATCCTGTTATCCAGTCAGAAAAACCAAGGTGATTAGCAGAGCCACTAAAACTTGCCCCTTGACTTTTCATTTTCAGATGTAACCATTAGAAGTTTCAAATGCTTACAAACGTTTGTGAACTGGTGAATCTACAAACACGTTTAAAGAAAATGGTGCAAAACATACAAACTTCCCTATTCCCTGTGTCCAATGTAATGGTACCTCCATATCCAAGGGTGGGCGGTGTGATTCCCACTGGAATGCTAGTCTAGGACTGTATCTAGTTTCAACACGTAAACAACGTGGAAAAACTAGACAGGATTTAGATAAGAGCAATGAACAATAAAAGATAGCGGCACTGAATCCATTCAACGCAGACTGGAGGTCAAGGAATGACAAGCTTAAATGATCACCTGGAACACAAGTTTGGGTGACAGCTGAAAGGACAACAGTACTGAGTACCGAAAGCTGAAGCTAGACAAATTCTGACTAGACAAGAGATACGCATTTTTGGAAGTAAACAAAACTATCCACTGTAACCAATTCAAGGCTAGATTATCCATCTGTGGCAAACAATATTATGCAATGTTTTGTGTTTTCCTAAATACCTTTCTGTACCTCAACCAGAATCAATTCAGGCAAGTCTTATTCCTTGCACTCAACAGGACTTAGAAGAGACATCTGAATGGTCCCATTTTGTTTTGTAGTTTATGAATCTTTCAGTGTTTTTTTTTTTTCTTATGGCATTCAAAGATGTATGAAATAGTTGGAAGTGTGATTCTCAGCCTCTACAACTTCTGGTATGTTTTATGAATGACTATTAAGGTTCAAACAAGGTACTATTTTTCAATAGTCACATGACCCAAAGGCTCTGATGAAATTCAGTACAATGGCTGCTTCAGATCTGGAACCATGAAGAACAGGCAAAGGCTCAAAGCAGGTCACGAAGTGGCAAGATCGATTCAATACATGAGTTTAATAAGACCTACCCACTCTTCAGACTGTCGGGAAAGAAGATAAATCAAACGAAAGTTCTGCTTCCAAAAGCACTGTAAGAGTAGCAGTAAAAACACAAGACTGACTTACAGAAAAGCTTCTTAGGCTTATCTGGGATGGCGTGCAAAAGGCCAAGTTATGGGTAATTTGAAAAATCGTGCGGCACCTCAAATGCTTTACAAACTTTATCAGATCTGCGAAATTCAACACAGAACTCTCAGAAGGACAAATACTCCTGTTAGATTTCTCTGGTCTTTGCAGCACCATTCATGTCACTGTGAAGACAGATTGTTTCATGGTGATAATATTTTGATAATACTGCACTGAGAAGAGGATCTTTAGAGGCCTTTAAGGAAGCTCTTCTGAACATAAAGCTACCAGTTCCTGTTTTGTTCAAGAGCTGCAGAACGCATTTTATGTCAACTGAGTTTACTTGCACATATGTTTCTCAGTCCTTGCCCTGGCACTGGTGTTAATGAATCAAGACGAGCACTAGGGCATTATTTCGTGTGTGAAGGACAGCTTTAGGAGGGCCTGATTGATAAGCTATTCATGGCATGACATGGTCACATACCACAGCCTGAATACCGCAGGACTACCAAGCCCTACAGAAAGGTGAAAAGTCATACATCAGGAGCACTCCCTCCAAGGATGCTCTAATTCAGAACATGCCTGTCTGTGGCAGGCTCTTCAGTGTTCATGCAGAGAGCACAAGCTGCACCTTTACTGCCTGCTGGACTGAGTGGCAGGGATGGTTTCTGCTCTACTGTCTCAGACCCAGCTGTAACACGAGCATACTCATACATATTGCATCTCTCAGGTGAGAGGAAATGATGCACTGTCCAAGTAATTAAAGCCCGGGCTGATAACAGATACATGCGAGACAGTCCAGTGCCTGAAAATCCAGGCCTACAGAGCAACAAGTGGGTTTGAGATAAACTCTATATCCAGCTAGAGCAATCTTAGCCTCCCTGTAAGCCACACCAGTGATACAGAAACAAACATCAGCCTCTAAAAGCCTGTCTGCAAAATGTCTGGGAACAATGACCACCTGGATTTGAAAACACATAAGGTTTCTTATTTTGCCTTCCCAGTAATTCTTTGTCCACTTTTAATATGATCTATTTTGAAAACTTAAAGCCATTGAGACAGTTATTCTCCAACACTTCTACTTGTCAGCTGAGTTCAGAACAGAACCAGAGGACACACTTTCATAGTACTTCTGGCCTTGTCTTCAAAAAGACATCAGAAATGTCAAGAAAGCATGTCCTCAGGGAAAACTTCGTGTAGTGCTACAACCTCAAGATCTGCAAGTAGGATTAGCATTAGTGGGTAACTAATGCTGGGTGGTAATTAATATTTTGCACGTTTAATATTTTTGCTTGTACCACCGCTGGAACACAGAAGCTGCTTTTCTCCTAGACACCCTCTTTAACTATGAATGTATGGAGTCTGCTTTTAAATGCACGGCATTGTACAGGCTGAATTCTCCAACTGGGACGTGTGGTCCTGTTTGCTAGCTCCTGCTCAGACCACAGAACATCCTTCTGGCCTCCAGCGTACAAACGGGGTGCTACTCTTCAAAGCCCACAGTATTCTCACCCTATTAAGCGATAAGGAGCCTTGCCAAAACTCTTCCTTCTCCCTTGCAGAAAATAGGCTCCTAGACAGGTACAGGATCAAGCAAGTATCTTTAGAGAGTACTCTGAAATGACAATGGCATTTTCATGGAGCAAGATACAGTGGCTGCTAAGAGCACACGGATTCCTACAGTAGTGGGGGATGGAGGAGGCAGGCAATCATGTGCTCAAAGGCATGGGGAGGATGAGGGGGAGGAGGAGAACAAGGAGAGAGAGAACAAAGTGTCAACATCTTAACTGGGACACACAAAGAGCCAGTTCTTAGTAAGAACTTAATCCAGGATTAACAAGAGGTCAGCTACCTCTGCAAGGAGACTGCACTAAAAGGAGCTAATTAGCTCTCCTTAATTGCACAAAAGAAACCACACAGAATTAAAGACATTCACAACTAACAGATCCCACCTCACCTAGGAAACAGAGCCCTACCTGTTGTCCTTAACACAAACACTCAAACAATCAGCACGTGGAAAGCCAAAAGCAGGAAAGGTGAAATGCCGCTAGGAAAGAGGCTGCAGGGAGTTAGGTTCAGCATCAATAAGCAAAGCGTCTGAGTGAGAGCTAGAGCCAACATCACACAGGACAAGCATTTTTAGCATAGCCAGTATCTTTGTAGACTGTTTCTTCAGCAACCACCGCTATCACATGTGGAACTGCCTGAGACCCCTACAGTAACTACAGTTATCACTTTCATAAACAGTATTATCCATGAGGATATTTAATGCAGTTTTAGCCCTCTTTAATTCAATGTGACCTCTGAAAATGAGGAGGAAGGATAGCACAAGGGAACTCGGTCAATCTTTCTCTGTAGGCCCAACTCTGCCCTGTAGGTTGAGACCGACAGAATCACATCCCAGCATTGGTAAGCATTGCATCCTGGTCAGCATAAACGGAGAGCACAAAGCAAACGCATCATGGATTATGGACAGGTAACAGTTCCCGACCTGGAAACCACTGGTTTGGGATGATGCAGTGGAAAGGCTGGCTGAGCTGATCTCCCACAAATTCTGTCTTGAATTTCTAACCGTATCTTATAAAGATACTTACGTATCCTTAAGTCCCCTGCCAACTTCCACTTTATACTAAATCCATCTCTTTCTTCCTCTGAAACCGTTCTATGTTCTGTTCTACTGCACTGATGATAAGCTGCTGCATATTTTACCCCAGAAGCACTTGCGCTGCACTGATAGATAATGTGTGCAGAAGTGTACTTGAAAATGAAGATTAATAAGCACATCAATAAGGACAACAAATGCCTCTGAGATCAAGCACTAATAAAAGTAACTCCAGTATTTATTTGTTTTATAACACCATGCTGAAGGCTAGGCAGCTTGCAGACAGACAGGGCCCTCACCCTGAGGAGCTTACAGTGCAAGACTTCAACCATGCAATGAAAGAGATGAAGACGAGAGGCTGCACTGATTGCAAACCCTGCACTGCAATGAAGGGAGCCACCTTCGACCACCAGGATTTGATTGCATCCCTGCACTGCTGGATGGTCAGCGCCCAGGTTAAGAGAGGATGAAGAGAAAAGCAAAACAAAAGGTTGACCAGGGGAAGACTATCATACATACATAAAGAAAAATAACAACAGAAACAGGAGATCACCCATTAATTACAGGTCCCTGTGGAATCATTACAGTAGTGCCTCCATTATCTATGTATCCTTCTTTTCTTATCCCTTCAGGACAGAGTCAAATATTTTACTTTCAGTTACATTGTGAAGGTAGACACCAGGGAACAAGCAGCAGCAAAATTTCACCTCAAACAAAACACTAACAAATTACGTTCTTTGGATACCACTCTGAATATGAGAAAGCCACATCCTCCTCTGCTCCCAGTAATTGTGCAGCAACCCTCATATATGCTGTTCCTGTGCAAGCTCAGCACAAAGAGAGAATTCCCTGACATCTGGATAAAGCTTCAATAGCTGCCATTGGAGAGAGCAAAACGCACATCGGCTGTTCTGTGCCAGGGGCTGGGCTACACCCTGTCTCCTGGTACAGACATGCCCCACTCCTTCAATCCCCTCCACCACCATTGCCCCTCCGCTCCCTATTCCACACTGCACTGAGCTGGAACAGCTCAGACCCGCGAGTAGGTTTACAAAGAGAAGGAAGAGGAAAAGGGCACTAAAAGGGCTCGATCTCTTTCTTTAGCACTGGCTGATGCAGTGTGCGCTTTATGTCATATAACACAGTTACAGTTATGCCAGCTTCTACATTCCTCCAGACTGTTCTAATTGGTTTATCTTCATCAAAATCAGCTTCCTAAAGCCTTCCCCCCAAAGCACTACCCCAATCTCTACCTTCAGGCTCCTCCTGAGACACCTCCGATTTTCAATCCCAATACCCATTCACACACATTAGATTCATCCCCACTCTCACTGATTGATTTTCTTAACCTTGCTTGACCCTTTCTTCCAGGATGGTCTCACATTCCTGTAACCTGCTGGGCTCACCCAGAAACTCACTAACAACACTAAACAGCTACTCACTCCAGCCCCTACTCCCATGAAGACAGAACATTGCTCCACAAGAGTCTTGCTCAGCTTCTCCCCCCACACCCCCATCCCTTCCACCCCAACTTAAGATTCTCAGTCAAACCCTCCGTATCTCTGTCCCAGCCTTGCACTGCATCAGGGCATCCTTTTTCCTGAGGAACTGCCTGACCTCACAACGCACGCACAAACACAAAGGAACCTGCATCCACAGGAAGGAGTCCTCCTGCCTGCCTGGGAGATGAAAAATGAAGAGCTAAATGACTGCATCGCCACCTGTTACCACATCGCATTTCCCGGGGCGCAGCTGCGTGTCTTCCCCGCTCCTCTGCTCTCCGATTCTGAAATCACCATTTAAACTGCAGACAGAAGCAATTCTGCTGGGGGAGAGATCATTGAACCATTCAAGAATCTTACTGCTCCGATGCATTTTATGCTCTCAAAAGTAGTTGCCAAAAAGATTCCCCGCTCTGATAACAGCTTGGCATGGCTGAAACAAAGCCTTCTTTGCAACTTGCTACCCAGCTCTGGCATCTGAACTGGCTGCTGCCCACTAGAAAGAAAAGCACCCACTGTCTCTTTAAGAATGCCCTGTAGCCCACATCACTAGAGCTCAGTTAACCCTGGATGCTCCTCACTCCATTCACTGATGACAGCTATGAAATTTCAGGACTTCCTTTCTTCTCCTGCTCTTACCTACTTGTTCTACTGCCCTGGTACAGCTTCTCCATGTTGTTGCACATCCCTGGCATCCCAAATATTTTTGCAAGGGCACTTTAGCAGAGCTTTATTAAATATCCCTGTACTCCCCACTATAAAAGACACCAGGGAGTACTTCAGTGATGACAAAGGAACAGAGCAGTCAGCAGGGACCTAAGCATCCCAATTACCTTGAAATTCAACCTTCTTACTCCCATGACACATTCTTCTCTGACTACTTAGCCATTTCTAGAGACATACTGACTTTTCATGTTGCTGAGCTAGAGGGACTGCACCCTTCTCTAAACCTTATCAGACACCACACAAACCATCTACTTCCCTGATACAACAGCAGGCAGCACAGCCAACAACAGGAGAAATATTTGTCTTCAAGACATGGGTATTTCCAAATATAAACTCTTTGAAAGGCCATCTTCTACAGAGAGGTTATAAAATACAGAAGGTAACAATGTGACTCGTATTGAAAGTGTACATAAACGCACATACAAAAACCTGTCTCACAAGAAAAATAAACAGAGATTGTGAATGATTCTTTTCCGGGCAAAGCATGAAGAACGCTAGAACGCTACCCTACCACTGTCCTTGATTTTGTACCTACTCCAAACAGGTATAATGCAGGAAACAGAAAGTCATGTCCAGCAATTCAAAGAATTGAGAAGGCAAGAAAGCACTGTAGCTCGACAGTGTGCAGGGTAAGAGCACAAAGCAAATTAGACGTGTTCTTGCAGCGTGACAGAGGAGCAGGAAAGACTAATGTGATTCAGAGCTGCATAGTCTGATCAATAATATCTCATGGAAGCTGATGAAATATTTGCTCTGTATGATCAGCTAATCCCTAACGGGAACTTCATTATAAGGGTGCCATATAACCAGAAAAATATTCTTATACAGCAATAAGTTCAAAGGAAAGCAACAAAAACAGCACAATATTCATGAGGCTCATTTACAAAAAGAAACTGGAAGGGTAAACAAAGTGAAACAGTCAACACACATTTGAAGAATGTAAATACCAAAGAGAAAGAGAAGCCATATTAAAAGGTTTTATAACAACCAGCAATGCAATTATACCAAGTTGAGGGAAAAAACTAGGCTGCAGTCAACAGCATAAGAGAAGTGGTATAAACCTATTCACTTGCCATGTTCATGAACAGCATTGGGTAACCATTAATAAAGACCAAAACAGCAAACTGTCCCACATTGGCAGGAGCATGGATCAATGCCTCAATTCCATCAAGTTTTTTACTGTCTCTAGTTCTGCTTTCCATAGTTTTCCTAATAGGCAGCAGCCCAGTCCAACAACTTCTTGGTTACTGCTGTTTGCTGGAGATGCAAGACTCTTTAAAGGTTTGCATTTGATTGGTGTTACAGCTGTTTCAGCATTACAATTTAGAGAACTGTTTTGATTTGACATATTTTTGTTCCCAAAATGTCCTGGTGAAACATATCTATATGATTTTGAGTTTCATGTGGGATATCTTGCAAAGCGACATCTAAATCATCTGAAGTTCTTAATCTGGGCTGTGATCCTTGAAAGAACAAATGTCCTTACGACAATTATGGTATTTCCAAATGCGAGCAAGACATAGGTTAGTTTGGGGCAATTATATGGATTCAGATTGTGACTTTGGACAAGTCACCTCTGAGAAGCGCAGAGAATAAAGCTGGCCAGTTTGCATTTCTGATACTAGCTCTTACATCAATATAGTTTGCTTTCTTAAAGAACTGTTTTGAGCCATAACAATTTTTTTCTCACCTAAGCCAAGCTTCCAGTAGGGAAAGTTTTCTTGTAAACCTCTATTAATAAATATGTTAGAAGTAAAAACGCCTTTAATCTCTGTGTGCCTCATCTGCAAACCAAGGCTAATACCACTTCCCTTCTTCTACCCTTTGTCCATCTTGACTATTTAGGATATAAGCTCTTCGGGACACAAACTGTCTCTGGAGGTGTGTATGAAAATCTCCTAGCACAGCAAGGCCCTTCTTATAAGAGTCTTTCTCACTGTAAAACAACACAATATTAGAAACAGATCCATTTCCAAAATCAGCTGTGCTATCACCTGCCTTTGAAACAGAAACTCAGAAAAATCAATGTGGAACCTTTTCTTCCTGTTGGAAAGGCTGGAAAAATAACTCAACAGGCATTTGAAGCAATGATGTAGTTTTACTGCCTTGAACCAGCCACTGAATATTGCTCAGATTCTCTAAGCTCCAACCCCTAGACACATGCCTTCTTTCATGGCCTACAGCTAAGCAACAGTTTGCCTCCCAAACCTCTTTCCTAAAAGGTACATCAGATTGAAGGGCACCACATGAGTACACCATTTCTTAATAGTTGACAGGTCTGAAAAAAAAAAAAAATTCCAGTTTAAGGGCTGCACAGTGACAACCCGATCTCCTCATGAGCAGAGGGCACTTCTTTCAGACCTCTATAACTGCTTTATTTCTATTCCTACAGGGTCAGAAATACACCAAAATTACAGCTCTAGCTTTCCACCAGCTTTCTAAAATTCCTCTGCCTCTAGTGCAAACCTTTTAATTCACAACACTTCATGTGTCATCACTATACAAGTAAGAGATGAGACCTTGCAAATGATTTCTCCAGAATCCACAGACCTTGCCATCTATCTCTTCCTCCTGTCATTTAAACACAGGCTTGTTTGCTCAGTATTTCATTAAAGGAACAATTCTAGTTAAAGGGAGGTATTCTTACACTAAAGATAAACAAGTCGTCCTTCTCTGCCCCCCAGCTAATTTGGTGCCTTATATTATGTGCACATATGGACATTTTTTTCTGTTACTATATCTTTGCTACTCCAGAATATATACATCCTTCTTCCCCCCCAAGTCTTTTTCATTCAACTCATCTTCTCCTCCATTTTCCTTCTTCCAATTCCAAGGCCTGAAATTAGGTGTGGTCAAGTCACATTCTTGCAAACCTGGTATTCCAAGTGGTTTGAAAATGATTCAAAATATATACCCCAAATATCTACCTCCCCCTCCCACCAAAAAAAAAAAGAAAAAAAAAACAACCCCAAACAAATTCCTCCTGCTCTGCTCCTTTGCCATATGCATACAATGCCTGTGACATTATCAAATAAGAATGACAGCATTTTACACCATGTTTTAGTTGAAAAAAAGCAGAGCATCTACCCCCAGGTCACTTGTCTGCGACCACAGAGAGCCACAGAGAGCATTCTGTCCAGGAAAAATGGTTACAGAGAGTAAACCACTCAAAAATGTAAAGTATAATCAACAGCACGGACCTAAAGCTGGCCAAATGGAAAACTTTAGTAAAGGAGAAGTTCAGAGAACGTTCCACCATCTTGTATTCAGCATGTGGCTCTGCAAGAGTATACAAAAGTTACAAAGGGAAAAGAAAAGCTATTTATTTATGCGCAGCATTTGTTTTGGTCTCTCCATTTCCTGAACTTAAGACATTTTATACTTGGATATTATTACTGCTGTTATATCTCAATTTATATCATTTACTTTCACCAGACTCAAAATACTGAAATTAACAGTTACCATTCATAATAAGTAGCAATTATAATAATAATAGCAGCCTGCCATTAAGATGCACTTTCTAACCACGACTGAAATTAGTGGCATCCAAGGGAAGATTCAAGCATAAACACAGCAGCTGCTTAATCAACCAAAGGAATACCACTAACTAGTTTAGAGTAGAGGGCATAGAAGAGTCCTGTTCCCAAGGGGAATTTCAGTTGGCAAATGTGATTAAACAACAGAGACCTTGACCAGGACACAGTGATTCTTGCATAATGTGCCACAAGAGCTTTGATGGCAACATTTAGCTCTTTCAGATCTTGACCATGCCCACTTGCTGAGCAGAACAGCCATGATCAAGCAGAAATTTTAAATATGTGAGTGTTTCCATTTAGTTCAACAGAACTATTAACACACACAGGGTGAATCACATGCTTACCAATTGCGGAGCACAAGGGAAGAAGGAAGAGATGAATGGCATACCCCTTTTTGCAGACAATTAAACTGGGCCATAGGCAAGAAGATCATGATACAACAGGTCAATGACAGATCCAGGCATAAAACTGGCCTCTCCTGACTTCCAGCCCCGACAGCCAGGACCTTGCGTCCCTTGCTTTGAAGGGACCAAGCAGTTAAACAGCACACAACAGTCTCAGCTCCGCACTTAAGCTTTGAGAAAGAAAAATGGTATCTGCCAAATTTTATCTACAGCCTCTTCTTGACTGAATTTGCCTCTTTCCATGCTTTTTCATCCTGCATACATGATGGATCTCTGGAGGAACCTCACTGCAGCCTCATTCATCTCAACTTAAGGCCCTGAGCAAGAAATGGTTGCAGAATTCCAGAACGGTTCCAAGCAGTTTGCCCTTCACTTGACATTTGTGAAGCTGTTGAAGGACTAGAGAGAGAGAGAGCAAGGTTATTTTACCATGTGAGAAGAAGAAAAGACAATTTTAGAGCAAAACAAATGATTAGGATTCAATTAGCCAAAATAATCCGCAACCCAAGGAAAGATCTGAAGGAGAGATTCTGGGTGATGGCAGCAAGCTCTGCAAAGCACAGCATCTCACGGCATAAGTCAAATAACTCTTCTGTCTAGTTGCCCTCAGAGAGGTTTCAGTACGCAGATACATATTAGAGAATGAAATGAAATCAAAAGTTCATGCCAAAAGCACACCACATGACAAACAAAAAACACTAAAGGGGTACTTTTGCCAGTCTATCATCACACAGAGCTACAGCAAACCAAATCTCAGATCGAGGGCTTCATAATGACTCAGTCAGTTTTTCTTCAAATAGTCTCCTTCCACCGTAATTTTGTATTTTTTTTTACTAAAATAGTCACTTCACTTGTACTTTATACCATATTACCACTGAAGGTATTAATTCAGCATGGCAGTGTGCAGTCCAGGACAAAAACTGGTAATGAGCTGATCTTGGTTCTATTTCTGGCTCAGTTAGTGACTACGAGTACAGTCCAGTCAAGTGAATTGTGTGCAAGATTTTTCCTTGACATAAGCGCGCTTGGATTAGGCTCCTAACTGCTTACTATCACTTCCCACTACTGAAAAGCCCAGATAAATTAGCACAAAACCTGCTGCTAACCACTTCAGCGTACTACGAAACCATTTAAAAAATAAATCTACCAAAATTGCTCGAAGTTGTTCTTCAGGTCACCTTACACAACATCATAATGCTTCTTCCTGTTGAGAGAGAAAGGATAGAAACTGTACTTTATGGACAGAGGTTCAGTCAAATTGTTCAGAATATTCTGGATGCAGGGAGACACGAGCGACCTATTAATATTGTTTCCTCTTCCTACCACATCGACAGCAAACGGGAACGTTCTGATTCCTAAGATCCATTTGCAGAATTTATAACAAGTGGAAGTCTCTTCTTTCCAAAATAATAGAGCCATATTTATATGTATGTGGGTCATCTTTGACGGTTTTCAGCGGAGGATTATCAGCACCTATTTCTTCCTTTTGAGTAAAAAGCACAAAGAAGAAAGATGTAGACGCAGAAGAATCAATGAAGAGAAAAGAACACTGAACCACAACATTTTAACCTGTAACATGAAGGTCGAACAGCACAATATGCACAACAGCACAATTATGTAACTTCAACAGAACTATTTTGCTAGCCTTCTCCAAAAAATTGAGGAAGAATTGATTTGGAAATGCATCTTTCATTTGCAATGCAATAGAACAAAGTTCATTTTCACTGCACACAGTAGCTCTTTAAGTCTCTGCAGTATCAATATGAAATTGAAAGCGATTTAAATGGCTTCATCATTTCACTATGTAATTAAGGGGGCAAGAATCCCTAACACCCACGTCTCACCTTTCAGTATTACAGTAAGAACTAGTTCTCTACAACTGAAGGTAGAACACATTCCTCCTATCCCTTTTTCACTAACCTGTTATTTTAGACTTCAAAGTCACAAGCCTAGACTGTAAGGAGAGAGCTGTGGAGGACTAGCATCATAGCTTATGAACCCGTTGCTCCCCTCTTCCCTACTTTCAGCCCAGACACACTGACAAATCAATTGAAAGGGCAGGTCTTGTTAGCCTGGTCTAGAGACAAAGAACTCCTGAAGTCGCGGCCTTACAGCATGCATAACTGAAACTGCCTAACATTAATCTTTGCTGCTCCCTGACATCAAACAACTTCTAAATTTAGCTCTGCTGTTCTGTAACCCTACCTAGCTCCTATCCCACCCCCACATCTATATAATAGATCCTTTCTTCAGACAAGTAGGGTGTTGGAACGTTGAGAGTTTTTTCTCACCCACAGGCACTAGCAGAAAAATGAATTACAGGTTTATTTTTAGGTAGAGCCTTTGGCCCTTATTTTCTCTGTAGGTTCCATATAGCAGGTTCTATGGCTCAGAAATATTCCAATCAACAAATCATCACAAGCAATGCAGAAGGAACCACAAAAGAAAGAAAATCAGATGAGCAGAGTTTCGTTCAGTATCCCATTTATGGGACGTCAAGTTCAGCTACCAGCTTGCTTTTATCCCTGCAAGACTCTTCAGTCATTTGATTCACAATTTTCATAAAAGATCCAAATTAGTATCCATCTATACTGGATTATGAGCTCCCCAAAACTCCTAACAAGGAAGAATGCCAATGGCAAGCAGCACTGCCCAAGATTTGAGGGGAGGGAAAGCCTTTCTGCCCTGCTGCTGTAGTTTCTGGTTTTCTGAAATTTAAAGCTTGAGGCCTAGCTCATTATATATAGTCCCTAAAGGTCTATGAGATAACAGCGATGTACAACTGGCAGCAAAAGTTCTCTCTCGCAATACTATGTCACAACATAAAGACATATACAACACTATTAAAGTATTACCCTGTGACATGAAGATGACCTAGTAAACCAAGACACTAGCCCCAATGAGACAAGTTGTTGTCATGTGGTAACAACCTACTAGGGGACTGCAGTATCACTTCTGATACCGGGATGTTGTACCATAACAGAATGATGCTGCACTGGTACATCAGGACCTTGCATCATGATACAATACAGTCAAGTTTTGATGTCATAAAGCCATGATGGTTATACATCAGGATTCTGCTGTACGGCAGTGTACTATGACCACCTAATGACTCCACGGTACACAGCTATGCTGTGATATGATACCAGATGGTGATGAGATCACTTTGGGCAGAATTAGGTGGTGTACTGCAAAAACGCATGACATCGTATTAGAGATCAGCACGTTGTCCTGTGCCAAAACAGGCTTGCGCTGAGACTCAGAGGTGGCCAGAGGTTCCCCAATAAAATGCACCATGTTAGCTTGTGCAATCTAACAGCATGAAATGAACAGGTGTTCTAAAACCAGGCAAGAGCAAGTCCTCTTCCTAACCGTCAGGGAGGGCTGCTCCTGCTGACAGCATTCTGTCCCTGTGCTACTGCCCTTCCTGGTACAGAAAGAAATCATGTGCCTTTCTGAGAACGGATCCATAAGGATATCTGCATTAACCCCAGCAGTGCCATCCAGAACTGAAATCACCACTTCTATAGCAAGGACCAAAAGTCCTGTTTGTATGCCACGCATTTAACATGTTTTTTTCTTTAGGCAAATACTAATCCTGTAAAGCCATTTCACTGCAAAAATTGGAGGCTGTACGACCCACATTAAGGTACTCTAGCAAAGTCTGACAAACAGCAAAGAGCAGGGAACTCTGTATTCTACGCTTAGACCTACGCTCCTCTAGAGCCATGCCAATCAGTCCGGTAGTGGCAAACACTTAGGTGAAATAGGACTCAAAATAATATCCTTAACTCACCTTTCTGCGCCTGGGTATTGCAGCACAATATAACTAACTGCTCGTAAACATCTTGGAGGGGAAACAGAGTAACTACTGCAAAGATCTAAAATGCTGCACACTTTTATTAAATGAGGCAAGCAATCAGCATATTTGACTTGTTTCTCTTTGGGATTCAGAGGAAGATGAAGGGGGGGATGCTGAAGAGGTAACCCAAGCAGGGCTTGGTTAGCACTCTTCAAGTGTTTCCAGGAGAGACAGGGGAACTGATCCAGACCTTTACTGCACTCCCCACCAGAACACCTGCACCCAGGACAGCACAGTGCCCCTAGCACCTGCCAGAGGCCTGAGAAAAGTCAGAGGGAAGAGCGTCACCTACTGAAACACCGCTAGCATTTCACCCAGCACGAGTAATCTCCTTATGTCCCCCATCCAGCTCCCGAATCTGCCAGCCTCACTTGTTTAGCTCCGAAGTCTGACAAAATTAACAGACTAAGCTTCAACCTTAATTGTTATAAATGCTGTGATAGAACTGGGTATGCAAAAGCACTCCACTTAGACGATTAACAAAAACATCCAGTGTTGCTCATGGATAGGTACAGAAAGGAATGCAGTGGGGTGCCATGTTATTGCAGATACACATGATCACGGCATTTATAACACATGCTTTGCTGTCCCGGTAGTACACTAAGCTATTATGCAACTCATCCGCTCAACTGCATACCACGTAAAGCAGCAAATCAGTGCAAGAGTTAGTCTTTTTTTTATTTAAAAAAAAAAAGAGTAAAAAATGTTTAAGATTTTCAAATGCTAATGGCCACATTCTTTTTACAATCTATCTTACTCGTAGCCATGTACACACATCGGAAAATATCAAAGGCTCTCAGTGTAGTGAAATAAAAGACAAAATTACAGAAATTAGAAAAAGAGATGACCTATTGAGTCATCCCCGGCTCTAGTCTGTCCCCTGGGGCCCAGTACAAGATGCTTCCTAGTGCCGTACTATAGTGCTTTTTTTTTTACACAGAAAAAAAAAAAAAAGACAATAAATAAAACAAGAAATAAAAAATAACTTCACTGTTTTCTCACACTTTACAGGCAAGGATCTCAAAGCGCTAAATTCATATTGAATCAAAACAGCACACTTGAGAGAGAGACTATTATTTCTATGATTACTTCCTTTTTCATTACAGAAAAAAGGATTAAGAAAAAGAAACAGGCCTTCGCATTGCTCTTGTCATCCACTTTGCGATTTCAACCCAAATTACAAAGTCACGTTCCACTATTAACTATGGAACCATTACCATCTGATAAAGTTCTGATTAAATCAATTTCATCACAATAATCTAAAGACCATTTATTCCAACTAAGTAGTTTTGACATGTTAGAGATTTAAAATAATTCTGATAGACTTGAGATTTTATATAAATGCTGCCCAAGTTTATATCAGATATATTTCTATATATATATATATAATCACATCCATGTATATTACATACACAAATATTTACCTACCTATATAAAATACAAACTTGACCAACAAAAATATTTACAGGGAAACATGTTAGATACACACACAGCTTTGTTGATCGACTTTCACCCACACATTTTCCTTTACTGCCCACTTGTCCAAACCCGGAGAGTTTTCCCCTGAAACACCCAGGAACGATCAAAGAATTAATGAGCACTGTGGTACCTTACAGGAAGCTGTTAGTTCCCTCGACTCCCGACTCTAATAGATCATTACAGAAACACGCCAATAACGTGCATCCCCAAAAGCGGCTATTTAAAGGACAAGTTGAGCAGAAGCCATTCCATGCACATAGGATTCAATACATTTTCTCCACCTTTCTTCAGAAAAAACTGCACATGCTTATTGTCTCTGTATGCAAATAGATACTGAGTCCAGACTATCAGGTGTGCGGGTGTTATGTGCGTGCATACACAGATGCAAATTCATGCACAACCATAGCGAAAGCTGGGAAGAGAAGGGGTGGCGGCAGCAGGGAGGAAGATGCAGCCAGACCAGAGGGAGGCTCACGGCATCACAGTCCTGATGCAGAGATGCCCAGACAGGAACGGCCCATCACTGCATCTATCCCCGATTACTTCCCCGGCGGCTCCCTCCCAACCGCAGTCTGGCGCTGTCCCCAAGCAGCCCGCACAGTGTCCCCTCGGCGATGCTGCAGTGGCCCGAGCTTTGCAGCGCAGGCACCGGCCAACTTGGCGGAGCGCATCCCTTTCCTCCGCCGGCCCAGCCGCCTCCCACCCTGCGCCGGCAGAGCTGCGCTCGCCGCTCCGGCGCGCAGTGGGGCTGGAAAGGGGGAAGATTTTGGGAAAAGGGGTGATCGCATCGCCCCCTTTCCCCAGCGCTCTGCTTACCAGGCGAGCTTGAACCCTTTCATTAGTACAGTCACGATAATCCGATGCCCGTGTCCTTGTCTGCCCACTGACAGCTCCAGAGGTCCCAGGACATATTGGAGAAGACCCGGCCGGCGACCGTCCCCCGGGGAGCGCCGAGCCCCATGCACAGAGACCCCCGCGCCGGGGCACGGCCGCCTCCCGCTCTCGGCGCCCCCCCAGACCCCCGCCGAGAGGCACAGGGCTCCCCGCACTAGCACCGCCAGGGGCTGAACCACCCCGCTCTCTGCTGAGCATGTGCAGCACCGGCAGGACNCCCCCCCCGCGCTTCCCTCCGGGCCCGCCGCTGCAGCGATGCTCCGGGCCGGGGCGACAGCTCCCTTGGGCGAGGAGCCAGGAAAAGGGGAACGCGCCTTTCTCTCGTCCCATCCCTCCCCCATCTCTCGCCACGTTAGTTAGGGCAGTGACGGGCGGGCCCCAGGGCTCCCTCTAGTTCTTTGCGTGGGGATTAATTAACCCACCGCCCCGACTGCAGAGCACGAGCAGGCTGAATAACACTGAATAATAACTGCTACAGAAAGTGAAGGAAGCGCTGGAATTTTCAGAGGGGCAGGAGACAAGTTCCTGCACTGGAAATGAAGCAGCAGTGTCTTATTCTCATGCCACCCACTGCCACCATTTGCACAAACCGAAGAGGAGAGTCGTTTGTGTGCCATCACGTACCAGACTCAAGACCTCTTCCGTCCCACACCATATAATAACAATACTCTGCACCACAGCACACGGAGGGCTGGGCCATGGGCAAAGCCTCAGAAAAAGGGGGAAGAAGCGTCAGTTTATTGCATCACTCCCCACCTTTCCTGCTATACACTACACTTTTCTTGGGAATTCTACTTTTTTATCTTGCAGCATCTAAAAGCAGCCTACTGGTCCCACTGCACAAAGATCATGGTAGTATATTTCAAATAACCTGTAGTTTTAACTGTTTCTTAGTAAAGGATCACTTCAAAAAGTGATGCTTAGCAGTGCCTCACCCCCTACAGAAAGCTTTGACTATTTTTGTTCCTAAACCAAAGACAGAGTCTTGCTTATGAACAGTACAGGAATCCAGTAATTGCAGTGGTGGTAGAAAAAGAGCAGTCATGGAAGTGAAAATAAGAAATCCTACTATCTTGAAGGGTTTTTTAATGCCATTTGTCATTCTTCTGCACCCAAACTCAAGGGCCACACATACTGACACACATCCCCATCCCAACCATGGCAATTAATGTCTCCAAGTAGAATGACAGAAAAATCTTGCCCTGTGAAATCACCACCTCCATTCTGTTCACTTCCCAGTGGATAGGGGGGTGCTGGGGGTACCAGTTCAAAGTCTCTTAACAAGGCTTTCTGTGAAATTTGTCCTCATTACTTGAAGAAACATTGAGACAGGAAGTAACAAACATGCTTTTCCACTTCCATATTAGCTTAATAAAGGGCACGAGATGTTTTTTCTGATTGTCCCAAAGCCTGAACAGACAGACAAGAAGCAAAGGTCCAGTTCTGAATTCAGCAGGAAGTCCCTGCTGTAGGGCTTCGGTCATTCCAGGGCAGGTGAAAGGAAACAGGATCTTGGCAAGGGGGCTGAAGTCTCAAAAACACTGCAAGTTAACACTGAAATATCTTTCTGCGGAGTAGAGTGAGAAAGGGAAAACTCAGCTCAGTGCTAACCCCCTCCAAATAGCTTCCTAAACACTTGTGACATGTTAAACTTTCCTTCATTATTAAATATCATGCTTGAGTGTCCGCTGCAGGAGAAAGCGAGTAGTGTGAAACTGCATCCTGTGTAGAACTGTCTTCCACTCCATTTGTGAAGGAAGGTGATGGCCAGTACCCTGCAGAAGAGCCCCATGCCAAGCAGAGATCTGAAACAGCTGCTTTGTTCCAACATGCACTTCGCACCATGCCTTTTTGTTTATTTCCAGACAAAAAGCATTAATTTAGCCTTAAAGCTGGGCACACTCATTTCCACATGACAAACAATATGAGGGGGAAAAAACCCAACACATTCAAATCTCACACCACATAATCCCAGATACAGCCCCTGTTAGGTCCAACCTATATTAGATGCCTGGCTTGGACTCAACTTTTGTCCATGAGATGCTTTGCAGCTGTGGCCTGCAGGTTGTCAAGGAGGGAAGCAAATCACAATGCTGTAAAATGGGTCAGGAGACCTGCAAGCTTGGCAAATCTGGGACAGACTAATGCTGCAGAGTCACATGTTTAGAAATCAAAGCTCAGGCAAGAAAGGTATTAAGAGATAAGCAGTCATGTACTTTTTTTTTTAATTAACATGAGGGTTAGAAAACCGTCAAAGGAGATAGACCACTTAAAAGAAAGTGTCCATATAAGCATCCAGCTGGCAGGCGCAGCCACCTCTGCCACAATTCAGCTGGGATCTGCTCTCTGAAATCCTCACAGCAGAAGCCTTGGTGAAGAGACTGTAGGTCACCCACCATCTTGAGTGAACCACAAGCAGGTGACCCCACTGTCACTGCTATTTACAGTCTCAATTCTGCATTCACTTGACTGGTCCATCCATGACAGCTAATGCTGCATGGGCAAGCCCTTTACTTTTCCTCCATCCTTTGCACATAACCACTCCATGGGGGAAAAAAAAATATTGAAGTTTAAATAAGGTAACAAAAGAGCATATGTAGATACCAAGAGAGAGGGGCTACGCACAGCCACCCTGTTCACCTCCGCAGTGCTAAGAATACTTTGAAGTCACATCCAAGTTGAATTCCAGATAATTTATCTACCTACCCGAGCATCCACCTCACAAAACAGGAAAATGGGAAAACAGAAAAAAAGCAGTCAGAACCGAGGCTTGAGAGATCCAAACCCATTTCTGGCTCTGCTACAGATCTGTTTTGAAACTGGGTAGGCCCTGTAATCCATGTCTTTTCACTCACCCATGCAACTACATGTTGTAAGGGGACATTCATTACATGGTCGTAATAAGTATCAATGATGGATTGTTTTGGACTGCATAAGTGTCAATGTAAGCGAGAAATGATCTTTAATGATCATGTTTTGCATGCAAAAGAGCTTTTCCAAGCCATTGTTATTTTGGTAAAACTGCTTTATTTTTCCATACGAATAGAAAAAATAGCAAAAGTCTAAAAAGTGTAAACATTGGTTTTCCTTTTAGCTTGCTTCCATGCTTCATGAAAACAAGCATAATAGCTGAAAACAGTGAAAGATTTCTGACAGCAGATATCCTTTTGGCCAACATCAACAATCACAAAATCCTAAAAACACCCCAGCAGTGTCATCTCCTTTATGTCTCACCTACCACAGCCTCTCCTCTCTTGCCTAAACAAAAATTTCTGATTTCAACAGCAGCCATTAGAAACATATGGAGGCATCCCTCACTTCTGCTGACAAAGGCACTAGCCTCCAAAGTACAAATGGTTAACTAGAGCACCAGGATCATGAACCAGTTAAGAGTGCCTACAGCTTCTGTAACCCACCTCTCACCAGCCACAGTCCTCCCCCCCCACCCACATACCTCTTTCTACACAAGATGCTGCAGTTGTGTCTCTTACGGCCCTCTGTTGACTGACACTGCTATACCCACATCAAAACTTCACCTTTTGCCTCTTCCTAAACACCACACTTCTCTCTACACCTGCTCCTACTTCCTTCTCCTCTCCTTCTTTATTTTATATCCCTGTTCCATCAGCTATTTCATAACATTTTTGCATTTTTGTTGACTGCCTTCACATCTTTCAGTGTTGTGTTCTATTCTCAGCTCACTTGCATATCTCAGTCATCAGACCACCTTCCCGCCAACCCGACGTTTTTTCATGATTTCTTCCCCTAGCAATGTCCTTTCTTTTTTGTACTTAATTTGTATTTTGACCTATTTACAGAGCCATACATATATTTTCACCAACAACTGCCCTTCATACAGGATGCTAGACACATTCATAATTTTCCCTTCTAGCCATAAAATCTGTAAGTCAAAGTATTTGCTTATTGCAATAGGATTTTGACTGTTTGGGAAAGGGATCTTATTTTTTAATTGCAAAATAACAGGTACATAGTTTCCTAAGCATAAACAATAAACAACAATAAAACAAGTTTACATGGTGTCCATCATCCCACATCCCTCCCTCCAGGCAGAATTCTCATAAACTTCTAAAAGGATTAAAACAAGATAATTTGGATCCTGGCCTACTGCCAAGTAACATTCTGAGTACTTCTGGTCCAGAGCAAGAATACCATGAGTACAGCCTCCCTTGTGGCTTCTGGTTGCTTCCACCCCCAGTTAGGATGAGGAAGTCGAACAGCACACACAAACACTAAAAAGAGCAACAAAGTTAAAACCATGCAGAACTTTCTCAAACTTAGAGATTACAAGTAGCAGAAAAAGGAGTTAGAAGACCAGATGTTTTCCCTGACCTGTAACTATAAACTGTCAAGACCACATGAATTTAAAGTAAATTAGGGCTGTAATACACAAAACCGGAGTAGGTTTTTTTTTTCTGACCTCCAGCTTAGATGAAAGAAGCTCTAAATGGTACTGTCCCAATGGGACAGTGCTTTACATGCTCTCTGCACAGGCAAGAATTATCTTTACAAAGTGACAGACTGCAATGAATTAGGTCTTGGTGTTTTCTTGCATTCTGGTCAGATGGCAAAACCCAGACAATTCTACACAGAGTTTTGCCACCTTCCTTGTCAGGGCTTGGATGAAAGCTGGCAGCACAAAGGCAACTACATAAATTGTCATATGACAGTATTTAATATTTAGCACTTTTATTCACATACCAGCTATTTTGTGTTACCCTATTGTCCTTTTCCCCTTACACATACTTCTCCAAGCAATCCCAGCCTGAGCAAGTGTTATCTAATAAAAGCGAAGGAAATAATCTCGAAGCAAAAGCTCTGCGGTACCGCAAATAGGCGTCTCTTCTGGCTTCACTCATCATTTCCGTTACAGCTCATAAGAAGAATGCATTTCCATCAAGATGGAACAAGTAAATCAGGTGCTTTAATATCTCCTCCCCACCCTAAAAGGTCTCAGGACTTCCCATGTATGTACTCGCAGTACAGAGAACACGAACCTTTCACTGTCAGGGGAAAGAGAGGCAGCTCACTGATTTATGTTCCTCATTTCCACTAGTTGATTACCTGGAAAGTGATTCATGCTTTCCCAGAAAGCATTCTAGCTTCACACTGGCCCAATTTTTATTATTTTTTTTTTTCTAACAGGTTAACTACTTTTCCCCCTTGGAAGTCGGCACGGAGCAGGGACAAAACAATCAGGGTTCCTACTTTTAGCAGGGCACCATGTAAGCAAAGCTGCAAGGTGACACAGCACCGTATCACAATCCCAAAGCAAGGTGCTCCCCCATAGCATACAAGGGACAAAGTTTCCTGATGCCATCAACAGTTCTGAAAACCCTGAAGATGAGGATGAATAACTGATAACCTTGGTATTAAAACCACAGGCTACAAAATAGTAAAAGCTGCACTCCTCTCTATTTTTGATGTGCTAAATGTGGGACCATTCTTTGGCACATTAGGAAATGCCAGTTCTTGAGAGACTCTGAAAGGTGCCCCAGCAGAAAAGGAAGCATCAGTAAAACACAGCGGTGAGCAGCTGTGGAAGTAACATCCGGACATTACATTCCCTGGCCGTTTTGGCATCATCTTAGACTGAGAAAATAAAACTGTTAAACCTTCTCAGAAGTTCTTCACTAGCCCAGGGCCCAGGCTAACCCCAAGCAGAAATTAAGCAAAATTAATAGCATCCCTTGGAGGCTCCAAACCAACCATAACATGGGTAACTGACCCAAACAGACATGGAAGAATATTTGGGTTTCAACAAAGAATACGGGACTAAACATCAGCACTTGTCATGGTGTGAGTCCAAGTAAACCTATATGCACTCCAGCAATACGTACATCATAACTAATTTCCAAGACGTATTTGTTTTAGAAGGCTCAAACTAGACTCAATTTTTCACTCAAGGCACATTTTCCTGAAAAGATAATTAGGTTTTCAATACCTCCACACTAAGATGGTGCTTTAACACTGTAGATCATGTTTTCCTTTAATTAGAAACAAGAAAGAAACTTTCTTGAAAGAAACTGCAACAAGCAAGTACAGACAAAAAAAAATTTAAAGTGACTTTGGTTTTGTCTTTGAAAACATCTCTTTTTCAACGCAGAAAAGCTAGAGTTCCCCAAAATGCCACAACAGCTATAACTGAAATGGAGAGTGTCATTTTCAATTGCCTCCAATGCCACTGGCCCTTCAGCATTTTCAGCAGTAATTTTTTTTCAAGCACTACAGCTGTAAGTGGGTTTGCAGTGACAGGCAGTTGAAGCTTGAGTAAACATGATAGTGAGGATGATTTCACCTTTATAAAGCAACATTTATCCAGAAGTACTTCATACTGACAGACACTGGTTTATTGATAGACACTAAAAACTCAAAACCAGCACTGGCATGCAACCCAGTCCTGGGGCAAAACGGGACAGCTGTTCACCAGCATCACCTAGACTTCAGGGAAACAGAATTGAAAAGTATTTCAAAGTATTTAGGAGAAACAAACGTGAAAAGGGAAAACTCAAACTCAATTTGAATTCTAGACGAGACATAAAATAAGCCCTACCATCTGCTAGCGGCACCACAGTGGTTTTTTTTTAACCATGGATTTCTGTTCCCAGGTAGAGCAGTTACCTCCTGGAACACAGCATGCCATATTGCTATGCTCGAGTGTCCAGTTCAGCGCAAGCTCAAAAGCGGAATTTTTCAAATTACTAAGGCCATTTCCCACTCTTTCCAAGCTATGACTCTTTTCAACCATGCTTAATTTCAGACCCTGCTGGAATAACAGCACAAGATATGTTTTGCAGACACATTCCCTGCACATTAACCTTGTTCCAACACCAAGGGGAGTCACACTGGTGGCAGACTCGTGCTAGATAACAAACCATTTGCTATGAAGATATAATCAATGGTCCCTGCCATGAGATATAACCTTTCAAAGGTGAGACAGTCTTGTGCTTCCCAGATCTCACCGAACCATGCTGCTGTCATGCATGGTCTACGTCTCCCATTTCAACCTCACAAGACCATCTTGATCCATCAAGGTCCATTCCCACAGATTTCCAGTTTGCCAGCCCACAGGAAAGCAGAACCTGCAGCCTGGTAAAAGCAAGCAGCACAGGCAACTGAACAGCCTCGCAGAAAAGGGCGGATACATCTATAAACTCGAATTACTTTCTCATTCGGCACTCCAAGATCCTTTCCAGAAAGAACTAAGGCTGACAAAAGGCATTTCTACTCATACAGCAGTCCCCGGGAGCAGGAAAGCTGCCCCTAAAGCACCCTCTAGCGTCACTTTCTCATACAGCAGCAAAGCAGTCTTCTGCCAGCATCCCAGCTCCCTCCTTGGCTTCCTGGACAAACTGCTACTGACAGTAAATGCAGACTCCCGTATTTCTCTCCAACCCGCCCCCGACCTTCGCCTACAGCATCGACATTTCAAGATTTTCTCGAATCTTACAAGAAAAGCAACGTGTGCAGACTGTGGCCACAATGTTACTTCCTCCCAGAACCCAAATCCCATCACATACCCCAGCACTAGTACCAACTCCCAGCATCAGGGTAAAGGGTCAGGAGAAAGTAAAATGGTAAGAGACAAATTAAGAAGTTGCCAAGCGGAACCACTTACGCACAGTGAGGCCGGCAGCATTTCCATCCTACCTTTGCTGTCGCCATATCAGACGTCTCCATGTTTTCTGCTTGGCCTATCAGTAAACAAGAGCATTGAAGGAGAAGGGAGGGGAGAGAAAGGGAAAGTCAAAAGAGGATGAAGAAAAGGAGACAAACAACTTGACAGGAGGATTAGAACAAGAAAGTCAATTAAGAGCTAGTCCCAAGTTTTCCCTCCCACCCCCAGAGATGGGCAGTATGGTCCCAGTTTATATACTTGACTGGAGTCTGGCACAAGACCCAAGTCATTGCCATCCTCCTCCAACTCCTCCCCACCACCACCCAAAGCTCTAGTAGGATGCTGAAGACCCTCCTCCCAGCTTCCTTTTGAAGTCTGAGCTTCTGCAGGAAGCAGACGAGCAACCCATCTTCCAGACGTGCTGCTCTTTCTCCCTCTATGGGGAAGGGAGAATGACACAACCAACCCCCCAAACAAGTACTTTAGGAATCAGAAGAAAGGAAGAAAGCAAGTGGGTTCTGGGCAGGGCACAGTTAAGGGAGGAAGGATCAGACACGAGGAGGATGGAAGTAGGGAAGGAAAAGGCAGCTTCTGAAAGGAAAGAGTCAAAGAGGTCAGCCAGACACATAGAGAAGCAATGGTGCAAAATAAGCATACCAGAGGCAGACCATTTAAAGAGAGATTTACACGTGCAGAGAAAAACACAAGGTGGAGGCTACTCATCTGCACCGTACTAAGAACACTCACCTCAGTAACACTCAGAAATGATTGGGCCTAAACTAGGGACTCTGGTGCACACTCAGCTCAGACCAAAAATATCAAATCATCGTCTAAGGTAAGATTTGTCCCAGCATCAAGAGGCACCCGTAGCCGCTGTGGCCCTGCCTAGCGGAGGCTGGCCCTGATTGGTGGAGCAGAGTGACTTCATACAGCCCCGTTCATCCCTGAGCCGAGCCACTGCCTCCCTGGTCCCGCAGGCTCCTCCTGGCCTGCTCCACCACAGTAAATGAGGCTGGAGCCCATTAGCTAGCCAGCCCAGGAACCCTCGTACGCAGCTCCTCACAGCACTCTGGCACTGGCAAACCAGACAGACATGAGCAATCCTGGTTAGGAGGGAGGCAGAAAAAACACACTGCAGAGCTCAGTCAAATTAAGAGCCTCTGAGGGCTAGAAAACATCACCACTTGAAAGTGCTTATTCATACAACAGTGCAGCAGGCTGTGCTCATGCACACAGCAGGCACCACAGCGTAGTATACAAAGACCAGGGGCACTGCAAGTAATTTACAGTACACTAAATAGTTTACACACACTGAAGGGCAGCTACATAGCCTCTGCAAAACCATACCACTATTATTCCCTTGTGCACAGGCATACGCACACACCCCCCCATAGAGCAGACCCACTGGGTTTCATTATATCAAAAGTATTTTGCATTAAAAGTATTAGTAGGCACTGGAATATGTATAACAGATATCACTATCATGCAACAGTAAAGAGGGCCCAGCAGTCCACAGACAGATAACAAAAGTGCTGAGCACTCAAACCACCTCCAAAACGGGCCAGCAGTATATAATATACACAGAGAATACTCCCAAGTCCTGACTTCACATACAGGAAATGTATATTTCTAGTATGTTTCTGTTGCAATGCATTCCTGCAGCCATCTGCTTATACAAATCAGGGCTGCCACACTACATCTTTTCTACTCAGCATATTCAAATACACCACCCTCATGCGTATCAGCAACATAAAGCCCATCTTATGAACACATGTAGATCATGGACCATGGGATGCCATAATACATATTTTTTTCAATCTCCATCCCAAGCATCGCTGTGGATATAATGAAGCTTAAACATACCCGATCCAATGCCACATAGGAAAAAACCTCACCATACCACCTGAGTTAGTTACTCTCACTAGGATAAGTATTGTCATCCTTGTTGTGCACTAGATGAATTTCCAAATGCCTCCTATGCTGATGACAGTAGTCTGAAAAGTAATCATAAGACATCCAGTGCAGACACAGATACACAAACAGCAAATGCCCACACTGTGGACACTCTACTCCTCAACTCCTCTTTTATGGAGCCACTGAAGTCCCTTAACAGCAGTCTACTCACTTGTGTGCATTTTGCTACAAGTATTCACAGCAGCTCACAGCACCCTGGGGGGGGGAACACAACAGCCTCACAAAGGACCTTTAGCAAATCCTAAGCTAGAGAACCAGTGAAGCCTGACTTTGCAATTCAGAAAAAGCTGAATTTCCATGTTGCAGTCTCTTTACAGCAGAGGCTATCTGTAGTTCCAGCAGGGTACAATGGCTTACAAACAGGAAACATCTCCTGAGGAAGTCCACCTTTCGGAAGGGAACAACCCACTATGACACACTTTAGGTCAGGGTAAGAAGTCAAAGCTCTATAAATAGCTACAGCAACAATCACATTAGCTCAGGTTTGAACTTGTAATCGCCTCCAAAAAGATGCCTTACAAATTAGAAAGCATTGCTTGTTTTAAGAACTACCTGCAAGTGTCACTGCCCCTTCAAATAGCCATACACTGTCACAGCTCACAGCCATTAGGGCATCCTCTGTATAGACACATCATTGTGGCTTTACTACCACCCATCATTACAGTTCTAGCTTCACACTAACCAGAGCAGACTCACCTCTGAAAGATTCATGGTAATTGAAAAATTTACATATTCAAGCACTCACACAGTGGAAACAAGGGGCTTGGAAGGCTCAGGCAGATTAGTTCACTACAAAATATGCATGACCTGCAGGCACAGAATGCAACATGCTACCTGTGAGGCACCACTTCAGCTACAGTTTGATTCTCCCATATGGCAAGAAAGGAAAGTCTGCACAAGTTGGGGGAGCAGTAAAAAAACCCTGTGCCTCTGCAAAACATGCATGCAAAACAATACCTGTTAGTAACAGAACTAACTAGAAGCAAATCAGGAATTGTTATGGAGAGAGAGAAAGAACTGCCACAAAGGATTACAGAACGAGGAAGAGATAGTTTAACTGTTATGCACCTCAGTGTACACGTATACAGATCCCCAGGAAAATGTGCCAGATGGATAAACTCCTGAATCCTTCCCGAAGTCAGCAGTGTTCTGCAGCCCTACAGCCTCAGCTGTCAGAGGAAGTCCTATGCAATCACAGCATCTGCAAGCTAGGGCANGGGGGGAACTCAGAAGGGACTCCCTCTTTGCTGCAGCAGCTGGGAAGTCACGTGAGACTTCATTTCCAGAAATAAAATATGCATTTCACACTCTCAGCATCATGGGAGCTGTAGTCACACAGTATACAGAACAGAAAGTGCCTGTAAGGCATTTCTTTCTAAGCTATGTGAAAGCAGCATTTGTCATGGCATGAAAGTTCAAACTTAACAGTCTTGGAAGGGAGAGCAAGGTAGAACAGCATCACAGCAGAAAAGTGGTACCTTCAGCTATCCTGGAAGAAGAGAATAGGGAGAAGCTGCCCTCCATCAAAAGGTGAAGCAAAATAATCCCCCATAGAGAATTTGGAGGAGCAAGAATACAGTTCGTGTAAGGAGAAAGAGGTCAGTATCAGGAGGGTGGAGAAACTGGGGTGATTCAGATGCTACTGCTTCTTTCTTGAGCAATATTATAACAAAAGAGGGCTGCTGCTTTCAGAGTCTTTTGGTTCTTTTTCCTCCCTCATTGTGTTGCATGTTTGAACTCTTAACCTTCCATTTGCTTGAGACAGTGCAATAACCTCTCGCACCCCAGAAAACTCATTCACTCTGAAAAGGGGCAGGAAAATTTTGTGACTCATGGCATGCTTCACAGACAAACTCCTCCTTGATTTTAATTCATCAAGAAATGAAAAGCCGTCTTTTAGATTTTACCTTCCTTTGCAAATAACTTGCAGCCACTGGTGAAAAGGCAATAAGACTTCATTACCTTGGGCAGAAATACTATGACCTGATCATCTCCCTTTTCATTTGGCTCAAGATGTTCTGAAATAACTCATGGCATGAAATAAGTCACATGACACCATAGCCCAATACCTTAACAGAACAAGATTTTGACTCAGAATAATGCTGAACATCAGATCTCAAAATCAGAGTACTCTGAAGTGCCTAACAGCCAAGACACTTTGGATCCTTTGTAACTTAGAAGTCTTTCAAGTACTTTGAGCTAAATCTTTACATGGAGTCCAACAACTTGCAGTCTTTGGGCTAGCACTGCCTAAGGGATAATCCATAGAGACACACAGGTAGCACACCAGAGAAACAAAGCCTTCTGTACTCATCTGGACCCATGGGGTGTCTAATGCAATATCCTGTCCTGGGCAAAAAACTAACCTTGGATGTTTCAGATAAATAGGTGAAAGCCTTGTAGCAAGACCACATACCACAGTATTTTTTGCTTTAAGAATAAAAACCCTAGAAGAAGAATGACTGCAAATTTGCGAGAGGAAGAGAAAGGTCCTGGATCCTTCATTTCTGAAACCAAAGATATAAGAAAGTAGCTAGCAGGGACTCAAGATCCAGGTCTTCAACACAAGCTTCCAGTTTGCAGATAGAGAGGCATTTCAGATCAGCAGCAAAGCCTCCCACAGCTCAAGTTCACATACTACCCCTTGCATGTTCAAGGGGTCTTCCAGTAGCAGTGGCATCAGCAACAGGATAAAAGAAAGAATGGCAGGCTGCAAACTGGAATACAATACAGGGGATTCGCGTTTTCCACAGTGTGTCACATACCACAAAGCTACACACTTCACTGGGAACCCAGAAGAAGAGATTCCTAGTTTGAGGGGACTGATGCATGACAGGCGCTGCACAAAGCAACAGCCTGCTCAAGCTCACATAAAGAAGTCTAAGCATTTACATGTCCGAGCCTGAAACAAAGATTCTTTTCCAGACTAGAGAAACAAAAGTCTTACAATGCTACAAACTTCATTAAACCTGTAACTCTCATGCAGGCCCATATTACACCTGGCCTGCCATTTAAACAAGAAGGGGTTCAGAAGAGAGCAAGCACATAACAGAGCATACTACAACTGAAGATCTGGGGCAGCATACTTAAGAGGGAAGGGAAAACAAGCAGCAGAGAAGGCTTAAGGAAAAGTATTGGGTCAAACTTGCAGGAGAACAAGAAAAAAGCAGAGAGGCTCAAGGACCATTGGCTAGTACCATTACAATGCCTGACCTTGTTACGATGCATGATGCAGTGGGGAGATGCATGCTGCCATCTTATCACCGAAATGTACAACAAATATTCTGCAAAGGCCAAGAAAGAAATGGATGGGAAGAAAAACAAGGAAAGAGGAGGAAAAAAAAGAAATACAGAGGTCAGTGAGCACTCACACGGTTACAGTCATCTGCAGAAATGGAGAAGTCTGTCCAAGTGCCAGTGTGCTCCCCAGCAAGGGAGCAAAACACTGTTGAACTGAAAGAAGATAGAATCCCAGCTTGTTTACACACACACAGTAGTTTTGGGGAAAAAGTGTCACAGAGCGGTGACCTCAATCCACCGTGGAAAGATGTAATGCCACCACTGAGACAGTTCTAGGGTGGCTTTTATTGATATTATTGTAGTCCCTGCAGTTGGGCCCCAGAGGAAAGGAGCAGTGATTAGGCTGATGAGAAGGCAGAGTTACGGAGAAATCTCCAAAGACCTTGATCTGCGCAAAAGGCACTGGTCCTCCTTTCTCTGCTCTCAGATTTCTTTCATCACAGGCAATTTAATTTTAAAGGCACAGCTGCCTTTAAGTCTCTGCCAGATATGCCACTGCTATGGGGTAAGATGCACAAACCCCGAGAGAATTACGAATTCCCTACTGAAACAAAAATAATTCGAGGTTAATAATTACCAGAATGAAATTCTCAAGGCCAGAATTAACCAATTACCATTTCTCTTCAACTAGACTGTCCATTCCCAGGTGGAAGCTAACAGTTTTTCCAAAGTCTCCTGAAATGGGGAGAAAAAGTGGTTTGAGCACCAGTTTACTCTTGGTGAAAAGCATGGGTGGTTAACTCATAAGAAAGGCAGAGGCAGAACCTGTAAAAGGATGTTCCAAGCTCAGTTGACCCACTACAAGAGAGGAGTTCTCCTCTTTGTCTTTTCTGCCAGGACTCTCTAATCCACTGGAAAGCACAGCAGCCTAAGCAGCTCAGTGAGACATCAGGTCACCATAGGGGACCCTGTACACTTTCTGCTTGATGATTAAGGTGTCCCCTTCAACAACATATACCAGCACCAATTAACACTTCTTCCCAGAGACATACAAGATGAACTCCTCCTACTGCATCCAATGCTCTGCTAAATAGAGTTACAATCTCAGGGTGGAGAGGAGGTATGTAAAAAGAGGCAGGTAAAATACGAAGTTACAAGGATCTCTTTGTAAGGTATGTAACATTTAACTATTTCTTACAATAAGTAGCTATTCTTTGTACACTGCATTTCCAAAGACCATCTTATTTCCTATGGTGATGGAATGCAGCAAGAATTAAGTACATACTTACCATCACCACATAATTCCCACCCCAAGTTGTTTCTGCTGCTTTGTTTTATATTACAACTCATTTTGAATACTTGGTATTTCCACATTTAGAGAGTTAACTATAAAGGGTAAAGATGCACATATTTTCCAAGGTACACATTGCAAATACTTGCATACACTACAGTATATAGCACTATAGGAATGACAAAGGCCATAATAAAGCGTTTATCTGCTGACTGTAAAGTTAGGAAAAAGCTGATTTGTTCATGGACTGCATTGAGAGCAATCTGTAAAAGATAGCAGGTATCTTAGAAGATTAGGAGGATGTTTCACCAAGCAAATCCAAAACAACTTTAATTCCCAGTTCAGACCAGTGAACTTGGGGGGGGGATTTAGGGGGTGATTTAGGGGGAATTTTTCTGACCCTACAGAAAAGTAAGAAGAAATAGCCTGCACTGAGCAGCTGGGTTTCAGAAACAGCTGATGACTGCACTGTAAATGAGGTCCTGTGAAGGTCTCTGTAAGGGCAGAAGCACATGCATTCAAGCTGAAAAAAAGCTATCCAGAGATCCTCTTCCACCACTCTCATAACCTGCCACAGTCTCAGGGGAAGCTGAGGCGGCAGCAGCATGGGTCAACAGCACTTCATCCCCCAGCTGCAGTCTGAAGTTTAGGCAGAATGATCAGTCCCCCTCTGTGCATTCAGCTTCCCTAAGCAATCAGCTAGAAAGCCAGGGCTGTGAAAAGCGATGCTAGCACTGATTTAGACATATACTGTGGTCCCAGCTTCTCAAAAAATTGAGGAGGGAGAACTAGAAAAATGCTGTAAAAAAAATAAGCTTTCAGTTTCTGCCCTTCAACACATGCCAATCCTGTTTGTCAATTTATTGGCTCAACAAGTGGGTTTTAACCTGCTTATCCCTGCTATACTTCTCCCCACCTAGTCACTCGACTATTTATCTTCTTTTCTATGCCCACTGCATGTCAAACAAGTGACTATAAATTAGGAGATTTTGCTCCATCTCATCTCCAGGATTGGCAGGTAAAGCTTGAAAGCTTTGAGCTGCTATTAACAACTAAGGCAGATTAAAGCTATAGCAATTCAAGTGGCTACTACCTTGAGACACCCTTCTCACTCCACTGCTTGGAATTACAAACTCCTGTAACTAAGGATAACAAAAGACATGCTGTGAACTCCTCACAGACACCACAAACAGCAGCAAAAGCTGCTAACTTGAATAGTCAACAGTAACACAAGTTGAGACACTGTACAGTCTCCTCTTCAGATGGGATCTGTTTGGCATCACACTTTAGTCTTTTATTGTTGATTACGAAGTGGATATTCAGGCCTCATTTCTACCTTACAGGCAGTATTCAGAAGAGGGAAATGCCCCTTTCAAACTGGCTTTTTGGCTCCAAAGGCCACAGAGAAGCTAAAAGACAAGTTCTGTTATCTGCATTCTCCCATGCTGTTTGTCTTCTCTACCAACTGACTGCTGGCTTAGATTTACAGTTTGAGTTCTGTGCAGCTAAAATCATCTTTTGCTTCCACTTAAATAGCACACCAGGTGCCAGACGATGGCCAGTGATCCTAGACATTGCTGTATGCAAATAATATTAACAGAAGATTTCAGTAACACACAAACTAGCCTTGCAGCTATTGTATCTGGGGAAAAAAGAGGAAGACCTGGTTAAAGACTGAAAAAATAACACAGAATTCCAGAATGATATTTTCAGATGTACTTTTTTTGGTGTTCGCCCAGCTGCTTCCCCAAACATCCCCTTCCCATCACAAGCAAAAGAGATTAGAAAACAAGGACCTGAAAAGCTGTACACCACCCCATCCCATTTTATTTTAACATCACCTTTTACTGCACTGCACTTATTAATCAGCCACACCACATAAAATGGAAGCAAGGAATAACATACTTTCAGAGCTTTTCTTTGCAGCAGGAGCAGCAGGCACATTCATGACATGACTCACAGGTACATCTTAGTTTCTGATGACATCTCAGTTAAAGTGTTCCCAGCACAAAGAAATGTGGGTTTCTCTGACAGGAAGACAAAGAGATATTGCCTACATGGTGCTCTTTTTGAGAAAACCCTGCACTGATTTCCAGCACCAGTTTGTTCCTACAAGTGTTATCAAGAAGAGATCACTGGTACAGTTCAAATTCCCAGACCCTTCACATTTGGGCACATGCAATAAAATCAGAAGGATAGTTATAGCCCCTAGATGCATCCTAGGCCACATCCCAGTCAAAAGCGATGTGTCCTATACACCTTAGGAAACTCTGGACCAGAGATCTGAAGTAAAGGTCTGCAATACAGATTCTACAGCAGTCACCCCCAGCACAAATCTGGCCACACACTAACAGAATTAAGGATCAGCCTCCCTAGAAAAGCCCTTACTTCTCTGCATCTTTGAACCCCCCTAGCTCTGGTTGTGAGAGGCTAAAATCAGTTAAGTTCTGAGACTCTCTGATGCTAATTTTATAGCAGGATTGAAGTTTTAGGACTGGAACAGAAGCCCGCAATGGCCTCGTCGGTCTTTATTAATCTCGCCCTTTTATTTGGTCAACAACTGGACCATTTTCAGACAATATCAAGAGGCCTTAGAACAAGCTTAATGCCACTTTCCCCTCCTCCTCCACATTTGGTATGAAACGGAAGGAGGTGCAAGCAGAACAAATCTAAATTAGTCTTCTGAAAAACCAGCCTCGCTCTCAACAGCCAGTTGGCATCTCACAGCAACGGCTACTTGAAAAAAGTCTTGAGTAGAACGTGCAAGCAGGAAAACAAAGCTGGAAGTGCAAGACATTTAGCAAAACCTGTGTACCTCTAAAGCAGGCTAGTTACACCAGGAAACCCCGTCCAAGGAGCATTGGGAAATATCTTCTATTAGCTCACACCAAGCTATAGGTACCAGCACGCTCTTCAACATCCACTTGGTAGCATCACTCCTTCAGACCTGCTGTTAGCAACACAGGGAACGCTCCAGGGACAGTGAATACTTTGTTGCAAGGTGAAACCATGCGAACTGCTCAGCAGCTGACAGCATACTGCACAAAAAAAAGCCTCCTGACAAGGGCCAAGGCATACAGAACTGGAAACCTATGAAAGGAGATGGCTAATTATAATGCATCCTAGCCTCCTACCCCCTTCTCTGCCACTCCTCCACATGCTTCAAGATAGCTGCCATAATATTCTGAGAATTACAGTACTCCCGGAGGATACAGAGCTGATGGGGCGACCATTACTTAAGGTCTGCAAGTGAAGTGCAGTTGCACTTAGACAACTAAAACTTCTGCTCTTGGGAACAGGAAGGAAGGGTAAGGAATCTGCCCAGTGTCTCAGATAAGGAAAGAGGGACATTAAAACGCCTCTTCACCTCCCCCACATGTTCCTCAGCATCACGAGCTAGTGACGCAGCCATGCGAGGTCTGTCAGACCTCCTCTGCATTCAGTGATACGCAAGGCACATTGGGGTTTATCTAATCTTACCTAACACTAGTCCAGTAGAGACAGAACTGGTCAGGAAATGGAGAAGCAAGATCCAAATCCTGGTTTGTCTTGCTGTTACATCTAGTGTAAGACCCTACCTTTTCTTCTGAAGTTAGATTACTGATCTGTATGGAAACTCTCACACTACAAGCTCTGTCTCAGAGTTGCTTTTAGAAGGGAAACAGGCAGGTATCATTTTAGCATGACAGCTTGGAACAGAGGGCCAAATTTTAAGAATTACTTTTTAATGATGGTGGGGATTCACACAATCTGTTTTACACAGTCTGTCTGCACAAAAAACTATCCATGATATCAATGAAATTGTCTCATGAGTGGCAATCAGCTAATGCCCAGAGTTATGATGTGTGACTACACTAGTATAGATAGCATAAAATTACCCTGGTCTCAAGTTTGCTCTAAACTCTCCAAAGCTGCAGGCTCCCATGCACTGAGCAACAACCACCACTGAGTAGAGGAACAGGCACACAGAAACCAATTAATCCTGCCCAGGTCTCCTCCTTGTCTCTGGACCCAGTAAGACAAATGGAGGAGAGGTATCTGTCCTTCCATACCCCTCAGCCACGGAAGAGGGAACAACAGTAACTATGCCTCTTGCTTCAAATCAAAGTCCTCTCAATTCAGTCTCCTTACGATTAAAGGAGAACAAGAATGGAAGAGACTGCAAGTGGAGCACAGTGTTGATGAATCAAACCCAATACTGACTTCCTACAAAAAGAACCACCTTACCTCCACTGGCAGAAGAACATTGGCATACTCTGAAATTAACAACAGCCCATCTTCAAACAAAAACAATGTTGGCATACAAGGAGCAGAGAGGAGGTGGTATTTCCATTCATAGCAATTCTGCCGACAATCCGGCAATCCAAGTGGAAGAGATCTGATTTTAAGCTGTTCTTGTCCTCTACAGCATAGAATCAATACTGGGACTCAGGAAGCAGCAGCAACCGGAAGGTGAGAGAGGAAGACTGATAGTAGCTTTGAATCTAAATATTAACCATCTTTCCTGGGTGACAAAGGAGACTTGTGCCATTCTGGTTAAACTTTCTATTTAGTATTAAGTCCAACTGACTCAGAGTTTGGAGCTAGATCCAAATCCAAACTCACCCTAAGGTTATTGCAAGAGCACCAGGGCTCTGGTCTGAGACCCTCTGGGAGCTCATTAGCCTCCAAGTCTTCTCCACAACAAAGTCTTTAGTGCCACTTTTGAAAACCTCCCTGAAGATGATGCATCAGGCATCCATCTGTGATAGACATAAGCTACTCAGGGGTGTGACTAGTATCAGGACCCTCCCTACCAAGGACTTCAAATTCAGGCATCCCTTACAGCCACCACTGTTGGTAAGAGCAGCGAACTAGTCTCCCCAAATTTTACACTCATACCACAGAAAGCAGCAGCTGGCTTCTACTTAATCATCCCCTTTAAAACAGCTTACTCCAGTAAGCTTTTCTCCTTAGTAACACAGGAGGCCTGCACCATGCTGTGTGGGTTACCATAGCTCAAGTCAGAGAGCTACTGCATTCTCTTCCCTGCAGAATCATCACATCTAGACACACAAACAAGGGTCCCTGGGCTCTGTTAGCCCTGACCCTCCCCTTTTAAAAACAGACCCAGCACACATGGCCCTATTTTGCTCAGTCTTCACCTGTTCTTCAGCTGCCCCAAGCAATGGAAAAAACCTTCCACCCTCCCTGAAGCTGCAGAGGTAGCAATCTTTACTGTGCCTCCACTTGCAGGCAAACAGGGGCAGAGTATGTTAGCACCAACTTCTTTGTATCAAGGGGAAAGGGACACAGGCTAGGAAGATGCAGCATAAGCAAGCCCTGGTTACATAAATATGTGATGACCTTTTACACACACCCCAAGGATGTAAATTTTGGCACATTTTCAAAGTTTGCCACCCTTTCTTATCTTTACACAACTTTGTGGGAATTCAAGCAGCAAGCAAAATTTCTTGAACTCGCCTATATCTTAAGCCATTCCCTAATCTTGCAAGCTCTCTTTTGTGAATTTTGATCCGTTATTTGAGAAACTTTTACTAGCTTACAAAAAGGAAAAATAAGCCCTGCGGCCCTGGAACTCTCAGAATAAGGTACTGCACAGATTAAGGGGCTAAACCAAGCTGCAGACAAAGGTATGACATATCAAACTCTGAGATCCATTACAATTAACTACTCTTCCCCATTACGTCCATTTTTATATGCTCTCCAATGTAAATCATTTTGGTATCATCTCTTGTAAACTGTCAGTCACTTCTGTCCCCTCTATTTCCCTGCAGCCTATTGCTTTCCATCCTTGTACCTTCCATGCTGTTCCCTCTTCACCAGTTTGCCTCCTCCTTAAAACTGAGAGCAAGTCTAAGGACTAATTTTTTCTTCCTCCAGTTCTTAGCTTTTACTTCTAAAGATACTCAGCATCCTAAACCTGATAGGTGCCCCAGTGTCATGACAAAGAACAATCCTCAGATTAAACAGAAGCAGGTTTATGAACTTGGACTTAATCTAGACGAAAGCCCAAGGTAATTCATATATAGTTACCCCAAGACAAAATAAAATCTGCATAGGCTCCCAGGCATGATAGACACATGACAACTTACATGACTTTGCAGAATGAAAGCTTTTTCCTCAGAGAAGATACATGCAGATGGCAGACCTGCTTCACTGCTGTGCTGCAGGACACCTTATCAGGGTATGGGTTCTGGACCATGGCCATACTTCACAACACACAAGCCAACAGCATCACTCACACCTCATGAAAAAAATTGCTAGAGAGCACTGAATGCATCTGCCAGCGGCAGGACAAAATTCTCAGTCTTCTCTGAAAGGATCTGGAGCATGGTCCTTGGAAATCCATCCCTGAGAAGTTCACTCCACTAGCAGCATACCCTGGTATCATCTTTTATAGTAAGAGCAGGCAGGCACTGAAGATCTTGGCTATACATGGTCCAGATTTCAGCCATCCTCAGCTACGTATTCCTCTCTTTTTTTTATCCCAGAGTCAACTTAGCAACTTGGCATCCCTTTACTTTTAGCTGGGGTAGCTTCTTTCAGCACTTTCCCAGATGTACTGAGGCTGGTGCAGATCCTCACTTGCTCTCTGCTCTGGTACAGCACAGGCTCATTCTGCCTGATGTCAGAGGCAGCGCGCCAAGAGAAGGTGTACCTTTCAGTACATACCGCATGGTTTTTTGCTCTCCCCTCTTCTGTCCTACTCTGCTCAGCTTTTGTCACAACTTACGGAATGGCTGAAACCCTGGGTGGTTGTGTCTTTGGGATTTTTATGTTGTTGTTTTGGGTTTGCTTGTTGGTTGTTTTTTGTTTGGGTTTTTTTTTTTCTTTAAGAGCTGCTGTACAAGTCAATTGATCAGGTGGATAGAATTGCTTGTAGGTCCTTAACAGAAGCAGAGCACTCCTAACCTGTTCTTGGAGGCTTTTGTTAGTTGTCAAAAATGGCACCTTAAGAGCAGAGAAAGCCCCTCCTCATTCAATCTTCAAGACTCTAGGAGAGTCAAGACTTTCATGTCCAGCTTCACACCTTACATGAAACTCAAAATGCGTTTGAGGTATTTTTTGGTTAAGTTTCATAAGCACAAGTCACCAGCATCCAAAGGAAGACTATACCAGAAGAGCCTGATGCAATTAACATGGGGCAAAAGGGGGGAAAAAAAGAAAAATACTAGCCCTGGTATGGATCATTTTAGGCCCAGTATAGAAACAGAAATTACTTCCAATTAAATGTAGGCAGCAGGAATGTTGCAGGCCCCCAGTACAAGAGGTCAGCAGGCTCACCATCACCCTGGCTCTGCATAAATAGGTCTGATGTCTGATGGTGCTCCAGCTGAAACATGTCCCTTCCTACCAGGAAGATATTCTCAGCACCAGTCTAAAGGCTCCAGTTTAGTCTACATCTAAAACAGGCAGTACCTCCAAATTATTCCCTTCTTGCTATGCCCAGAAATCCCCCATCTGAGTATTAATGAAGCCTAACACTGTTTAACATATGAAATCCCAGATCAAATGGTATACCAGTATATACACAGAGGAAGCCCAGGTATGATCTAAGTACCCATCTGCTTTGCCATCAGATTCTTTATTTCCTGGTTGGAAGCACCACTCCCCACTAGTCAATTACACCAGGCTCCACAGCACCAGAGAGACTGATAATTGGAGTGCAACATACAGAGGAAAAGGTTAGCTACAACTACCAAGTGCTAATTCTGAGCCAGATTCTGTTGGCATATTAATTAGCTCTTCAAGGTCAGGATGTTCTCTCAAGTGAGTCAATTCCTCAGATGCTCAATCAGCTGCTACTCAGTTCTTACTCAATCCATTGGCCTTTGACATCATAGTGGGGAATCTGAATTCAGTAGGCATTTGCCCTACTACATAGTAAGAAAGACCTCTGACCTCAGAGACAGCTTATGTGGAATAACCAAGTAACAGACCTAAACCAACGCTCTTCTGAGGGACCATGCCTGGCTAACAAGCATGCATAGTGGAAGACACCATTCAGATGCTTCTTGTAATCCACTATGCAGCAGCACAAAGGAAGCTGCTCCCAAATCTCAGCATATGCCCTCCTGCAGGCTCACTATAACCCACAGGCACGAGATTAGCTCAGTAAAATACAACATAAAACTCTACTGTGCATGCAGTAACAAAACGGGAAATTCAGAAACCAAAGTCCAGATGTAATGCTGGACCCCTAAGATGTTAATGGAGAAACAGGCCTGCAGGAGCTGGTCCGTGACAGAAAAGTGGTAGTAGCTATAGGCTCATAGTTCATGTGCAGAAGAAAATTAAGCAGATTCAGGCTCAAAAGATGAATTACAAGATACAGCAAAATTCATAATCATATGGCTCCGAGCAAGGCAACAATAATAAATCATGGACAAAAATAAGCATTCATTTTTCAACAGCTTTTGTGCCAATGCTGCAAGTTGAAGTAGTCATAAATCAACCCAAAGAACAAGAAACTTAAGTTTCTTCTGGAACTTCATAGCAGTTCTCACCCAGCTACAACCCACGAGCTCTAGTTACCTCAGGACTGTCACAACACATCAGAAGGGAAATACAACAGCTAAGCTCAATATTGTCTTTGCTGAGGACAGAAGCCACACACAAACTTTCACTTGTGTATTTAAGGATCAGAATTGATAGTGATCAATACACAGTAAGTTTGATGAAGCTATCTGAACCAGCTACAGTTTCAGGGACTGAATCCCAGAAGAAATTGCAGGGTACTTCAGGAGTTGGATGCATTTGTCCCAGAAGTTCCACTTTTAAGTAGATGAAAATTTAATCTTTTTAGACATTGATAAGACCAAAGTAAGTCACACTTTTCCAAAAACTCTAAGCAATACAGGGAAAATAAAAAAGGACCTGAACCAGCCCAGCCCAGGTAATTTCACTGAGTGGTTGCAGACATTTCCCCCAATTCAGCCACAGACTTACCTGTCGTCACACATATGAGGGCTCAAGAATCGGGACAAGTCATCATCATGGCTGCTTTGTTGGCTGCTCTGCTGACTGCTGCAATGAGACAGGAAAACAGAAGCAATTAGATTTGAATAAGTCCCTAAGAAACACTCTGGTTTAAAGTCAGAACAAGAAAAACGCAAGGTTCATACCTCATATTTGGGAGTCCAAAGAGAAAACAACAGGCATGACTCATTTGATGCCTCTTAACTGCACTTAGTGACACTTTCCTAAGAACTTTCCAAAATACATTGCCTATACACTGTTTCATCATGGCATCCCATAAGTTTCATACAGCTTAACATTCAAATATCGAACTGATGCATGTTCATATACCCGCCGCTTCTAGGCAACAAGACAAAACAGCAGTTAAAATGAGTTCTTACTAAGGATGAAGTGGCCAACACTGAATTTCTGGTGGAGAGTTGCATGCTGAGCCCACAAGATGTCACTATCCCCCTTTAAATGGGTGGTTTGGGGGTGATTCTTGCCAACACCCACCCCCCCCCCGCCTCACATCTATTGTATGGAGTTAGTCTTTTTCCCCCCGCCTCTATCAGCCTCCACCTGCTCCAAGGACCCATCAGGGTTCCTGCTTATCATTTCTATAGCTTCATTCCTTTAAAAGAGCGCTCCCCCCGAGCAGTAGATCGATCTGATTCTGCCTTCAGGTAACAGACTACAGCGCAAAGAGCAGATGTTCCTGGGCTAGCTTTAATCTAGTTTGCCTGGGTACCACCAGCTGTGGAGTCATGGCAACACAGCTTTAGCCCAGACTGCACAGTCCCACCTGGACACTGGGTACACTTGCCTGAGCACACAAGCTGTGCTAAAAATGCTGTGGCTTCACTATTGGTAGGACCTAAACTGCTCAAATAAAAGTAGTTCAGGCATCCATACACACACTTGCAATCACAGCTTCTACCGCACTGTACACACATCTGCACACACAAATACAGTATCAAAATGGACCAAGTTACATCTTTTCATTCTAAAAAGGCAATAATTCTCAGGCACTAACACCTATTTTGAGGGAAGACATAGTACTAAAACACTGCAATAGGATTTTTCCATGAAGTGTATACTTGTTTGGTTTTGGGGTGTTTTTTTTGTTTGGGGATTTTTGTTTGGCTGGGTTTGTTTTAACCTGGCCTTAACCTTTTTATGCACTATAAGGCAGATTCTGTTTCTTGGAAGAAAACACTTGCTTCTGCTGTGCAAAAATCATTCTAACTTCTTTCCATTTCAACAATACTGTCTCCACCTATAAATTAATTTCCCAGAAAAACATTTGGAGGTTTTTTTCTTCTCTAAACGTATTCTGTGCTTGCATAATTATACCTATTCTTACCTACACCTACTTATGCTTTACAACTTAACTACAGAAAGAATACCTCAAACAGTAACAAGTGTACTGACTTGAATAAATTAAGTCCCTTGCAAAAAAAAAAGATTACTTATACCACAGAACATTAACAGAGAAAATACTTGAAAACGTTGAGAAGTTCATCTATAGTCTTGTCTTCATTCTTCCAAGAAGTGACAAGATACAGCCAGGCCAGCAGGGGAGGAAGTAGAACCAGCAAGTACCTCAGTGACAGAGGAGAACTGCATGCTCCAGTACTAAACAGCATTTCTTCAGCAAATCTGTATAAATGGCTGTAATGAACCCCCACTTTCACTTTTTAGGGATCTGAATCCCTAAAATTCCTGTCCTCCTCCCCACAAAGCATTGTTACAATTAGTTTGTTTTCTTGTAAGACTGTCATATGTTTTAAGGTAAGCATGTCACAATCCTTTAACATGACGATTTTGCTTTTTTATTCTAAAAAAAAAAGAGAGAAGAGGAGGGACTTCTCTTCCCCTGTGAAATCAGAGTTTTTGCCAGAGAGGTTTGCAGTTTCCTCTGAAAAGAAAAAAAAGCCAATGAGTATTATTTTCATCAACCACCTAGCTTTTTACCAGTTTCTCTGAGGTCTTCAAGGACTCCATCATATTGAACATGATCTTCCTGAAACACACAATAGCTGTCTTGGGGACCCACTCAGCATTTCAGAAACATCACACACACTGTCTGCTATTTCTGCCACCTGTTCAGAACATGAGGCAGAAAACTGTTTCTTACTGTTAAGACAGAAAGGAGAGCATGCTGAAAGAAGAAAGTAATTCCTCATCAGTATTTATAAAATCCTGAAACAAGTAATATAGAACTTAGCCTTTCAGGGTGGACACACAAAATCACAAAACTCATGCAATATTTGTAATTTCAGCTACAGATTTAAAGTATATTCATCTCAGAGAAGTCACAGACCTGCGTCTCATGTGGGCACATACAGAAACCCAGAGAATACTTCGCTTGTTTCCCCATTGCACAGTACATAGTCTTACCATCACAGCGGAGACAGGTAAACATTTTTGCAAAAGGCTCTCAGCAAGGAGACAGATTCAATTTTCTCCTCCCACACCCACATACTTAGTCATTCTTTTCTTAAGTGTCTCACTGTAGAAAGGATAATCAAAGCATAAGAACTCTCTATTGGCTTCAAGCTATAAATCAACAGCTGGGTGAGAACAATATATCCCAAAAAGCAAAGAAACATCTTTCCTGTACTTCTGAGCTTAATTATGGCCCAGCGAACTGGTTTGCAAAAGGAACGATGCTTGCCCTCCTAATTCAAAGGAATTATCAACCTTTTGATATGAGAAAAAGCATGGCAGGGACTATTTCTAGAACTATTTGTTTCTTCATAAAAAACACTCCCACAAAACTTTGCCATTTCAATTCAGATAAGCAGGTATAAAAAGAACTTACCAAAAGATAATTCCCAATATATCACAGCCCAACAATGCACCTGCAATGCTGGTAATCCCACGTCAAAGTTTACTTTTGGGCACCTATACAAGATGAACGTTAGACCTTTTCATGCTCACCCACCCATCATTAAATTTCTCACTCAGAAACTCCTCCATATCAAGGTTTAAAATTTAATGGCATCCAGATATCGCAACACATTGCAATGCAACACCTTACCCTCTTGTCACTACTGAACACAAGGTTACAAGCAATGATACAAACTCAGACCAGGAGAAAGAAATTAGTTTTTACCCACTTGTCTATTCAATAGTATTCAATGAGCTATGTTTCACTACAACGAAGTTTCGCATGGAAGCTTTGCAAAAGTTTGTGAGCTTTTCACACAAAAAAAATCATTTCAACATTTTGAATATTAGACAGCACAGCTATTAAATTCCCTAAAATGTACAGAGCAGCTGAAATGCAGATCCTATTGTTTTATGATGCTTTTCAGTCCATTTTAAGTTAGCCTGCTTTTAAGATGACAGCATTCCTTTGAGACAGCATAACAATAAATTACTGTTGTTATACTGAAGATAATATAAGGGGACATAAATATGTGAATTGTACTAAAAGTAATATGGGGGGAAGCTTTTAGATACAGTCATGTCAGCTTTGCATTTACAAATACAACCGAGAGCTGGTTAAAAAAAATCTCAGGAGATAAGCAAAACAAGCTTATCTCATTCCAAAGCTCAGCAATGATAGACTTGAATTTGGACAAGGCTCAAATCTTTGGGTACACAGGCCCCTTTCCCTCATAATTTCAAAGACACTAAACATTATAAGGCTTATACCCTGTGGTTTTTCCCCCCCCTCAATTCTCATGCATATATTAAGACTCATAACATTACTTACTGCTTTAGAAACCAAATAAGAGTTTTAAATACAGATTAACCATGCCTTTTAACAACTAAATCTTTGAAGAGTCTACTTCCACCACTCCTCCCAAACAGTTTACCCAGGCGGCCCAAGTACAAAAGAAATATTTTTCCACTGACTGAAAAACAGTTGTTCTGATCACACACACCCCACTTGCCAGAAGTTAACTTGAACCGGCTGCAGGTACTACAAAAAGCGCAAAACTTGCTTTCATGTCTTAAATATTTAGATGATCTTGGGAAGTTACGAGCTATAAGCTAGATCTTGTACTATTCTTATTCTCCTGTTTGGTTTTTTTTTTAATAAATCCCATTTTATTCTGAGATTTCAGTCTCCAAATGATAAGGCAGAGCCAAGATCTTATATCATTTCATGCATGAATAGGCTTTTAAAGTTAAGCAGATGTTCTAGTACAAGATATTTGTCCGGATTTCACAAAATTCAGACACTAAGGTCAATGTTTGCATACTAGAAGCCTTCTGGGATTTCTATACCCTCCAGATGTGGGTGATAAGCCCACCATATTTTTATATCTGCAAATACGTTTGGCAGATTTTTATTCAGGGGAAATTCTTTCAATAGTCATGGATGAATGGTCTGAGCAAAGAAATGGGAAAGAAGCATCTGTATCCTGGAAAACAGAATCAGTTAATGAGTTTGGAGAATTATTCACAGAAGTCTGTGGCTGTCAGAAGCAGCTATTCGTTAAGTTTTCATGTCTGAACCCAGATTAATATTTTGTATTCATTTTCCTTAACCTCTGTATTCAGAGGCTTTGGGTTCAACAAGTTTAACAACAATTTTATCTTTAAATTTCACCCTCCTGCTCTACTCATCTTTCCCAGAATGTAGCGCCCCCTCATATTTCTCATGAAACAGCAGAAATAGCCCTCCCAGTTCCAGCTGCCGAACAGTACCTCATTGTCCTTGGCAAATTAAATTCCTGTCATCAAAAGCACTGTGTTACTATGGTTGCATGGATACATAAATGACTGTGCCATTACAAATGTCAAGGAACTGCCAGGTGGAAGGGAAGGAGAAAGAAGGATAAGGGACATGAATCCGAAATCACTGACCAAAGTTCTAACAGACAGCCTCCCTCATCAAGGGCTGTCCTTTGATAGACCTAAAGCTTTCAGTCTGTGAATTAAAAGCCAAAGCACCTTCAGTGATACAGCTTTCCCATAGGTGTTGAAAGTCCCCACTCTCAGCAAACAAGTGTAAAGTTGTCAGGGGAAACATATCCTTGTCGCTGAAGGCTGCAAGCTACCATCAGGTTTTATTTAAAAAACATAAGGAAGATTCATGTTCAGCAAACTGTTATTGCTTAACTGATACCAAGGCCTATGGGAGGCAGGTACCACACCATTTCTAAGGATCACAGCACCCCTTCTGTTTACACAACCCTGCTCCATCTAAGGACTAACTCTGAAGGAGTTTCTTCAAAGAAATAGGTGCCAAGCACCATGTTTCTGCACACATTTGACTGAAGTTCAAATGGGGATATGCAGAGGCAGGAAGAAAATCTGTACCCATGCTCATGCAGTGAATCAGTGCAACAAATGGAAGGCAGAGTTTGCAGGTGAAATTTCAAGTGTCTTTTTTAAGCTAAACTTGGAAGATGCACTATACCTGGAGCCTAACGTATTGCCAGCATTCCCAAGAAACAAAGGGGCACTTCCTACTCCAGACCTTCATGTGTTTTCAGTTACTCAGTTTCATAGACAGGGGATATAAAGCAACATTTACAGTCTAAATCCATTAGTAATGACCAAAAAAGATAAGGGACAGCTGCCTCGGCCCTAGTGAACAGTTGCATATATCATATAGACCATCATCATAATTAGTACTAAGTGTGCCCTTTGCAGTCCAAGTTGAAGAGCCAGAGTCTGAATCCGTAGAAAAATCATCTTCTCTCCTTTCTGGTAAGGGTTACAAGGGGCAGGATGGGCAAGTTTTCTCTTCTTACTGCATTCATTTCACAAATTAAAACAAACAACAACCTTCACTCACAGCTGTCAAGGTAAGCCCCTTCATCAACATCATATTCAACAATGAACAACAGACATCTTGAATTTCAAAACACAATCCAGTTGAAACCAACAGCAGTAATGAAGACAATGACTAATTGTTAAATACCATTGACAGGCAGAATGCTGTGTAAAACATGAAATTCAGATGATCCATCAGTAAATATTTGCTGACTAGATAAGATCAACAGCATTTAAGTTCCAAGCTGTTCGTAAATTAGTCTATCAATAGTCTTGTGTGACTGGTCATCCTAAACCACACAAATACAGAAAGGTAAATATTTAAGAAGAAAACCACAAACTACTGCACAAAGACAGCAAGATTCATTAAAAAAACAGAGCTGGTGGGATTCACAGGCCCTTGGCACATGATCATAAATGACAAAAAAATGCAGTCACAGCAAACAGTACATCAGTACTCTTCATAAAAGATACGTATGCATCAATTTTTAAAAAAATCAGCTCACTGGAAGCACAAATTAGTCTAATTTGAACTTGCAGGTTCAAAAAGGAAAAAAGATTACATTAATAGCCAAGTTGCTACTAAACCATCATTCGTGCACTCTCACATTTCAGATTAGAAGAGAGACCACATAAATGGAAGATCGTGCTTATGGACTTTCCAAAGCTCCCAAAAGCAGAGAAGATGGGCTGCTTACTACAGAGATGTATAAAAAAAAAAAACTTCTCCTGTTTTTGCTTTGAACATGCGAAAGAGGACAGATATCAGCTAAATACCCAACTGTGTACTCAAGTCCCAAATTAAATCCATAGGATATTCACACGTCACTCACATTGCTTCAGTTTTCTCTAGAAATCGAAGTTTAAAAATATCAACAAGGAGAGACATATGCCAAAATCTTGGGACAGTATTAAAACATGTAACAAAATCATTTCTGCCAGCACCCCTCTACAATTCAAAGTACACCGTGTCTGACACTTGTACTCCCAAAAACCTCAATTAACCAAGTCCAGCTGCAAGCAGAACCTGAAAAAATGCAACCCGTTTGCCTCTTCCATTATGAAATCCCTATGGAGCTGTCAGCCCCTCATAAATATGAGATTTCAACAAGAAATTCATCAAAACTTGAAAAAGCAAAAATGCACGGGCAATTCCAATACACATATCTGCCACTTCCCGCATCATCTTGCTGTATTTCTAACAAAGGAGAAGCCCCACTTCCTCTCCTCTAAAACCGAAACATGGAAGTTGATGAAAGCCAGAGAAACTAAGAACTACAATATTTACGGAGTTACTTATTTTGCAGTTTCTTGGAATTGTATGTCATGAAGTGAACAAAAGCTTAGTCCACCAAGCCTTTCTAGTCCTCTCTTGAATCAGAAGCAACACAGAGCTTTAACAGTTTTGTCTTCATCACGTACTGTTTCTGAGGTTAGTAAATACTGCTGCTGATATTATCTAAAGACAGCAGACTTCTCAGCCTGCATTTCTAGAATGTGAGAGGCTCTATAGCCTTTACTCCTGTAGCTTTTTGGGGTTTTATTTTTCACATTTAGCAGTTACTTAGGGGACAAAAAAAGTCACATCACTGGCTTTCATGAGAGCTTTTTCCTCTAGAAAATGCCACAATATTTTCCCTAGATGTGGAAGGAATAGAGGTGAATAAAGAATTAATTTCCAAAAACATTCCATTTCAATTGTGTTAAAGAAAGCAAAAGCATTATGAACTACTTGAAATTAAAAAAGTTTTTAATAAGAAAATTCAAAATATTTAACACACTTATTTGTAAATCGAATTTTTAGTACGAGTTCCAACAAATCAGTAGTTCAGTGTTAACTGATGTATCTCACTAGGGTGACCAAGGGACTTCAAATGAACTTTTTCCTCACAGAAAACAATAGAAATTTTACCTTTCTGCCACAGAAGGTGAAGAGTAGCAGCCACAGGGCACATTGCTGAACAATGTTAAAGAGTCTCCTGACATGTCATTTGTTTCATACTATCAGATAAGCTACGAATATTCCATCTGTAAAACCTCTATGGTTATGTGTCTGACAACTCAAACTTCTGTCTCCTCAGCACATACCTTTTTCTAAGATAAGATGAGACTGAGCGCTTCTGATTTTTACTTAATTTTTAACATCTTGTGTTAGAGGGATTTTAGGACATAGGCGAGTCTTTCCCTTTAGCTGAATCTGTCATTTAGGACTTCAGTAAGCATCAGTTTCCATCAGAAGACCAAACCAAGTTCATTTATCTTTAGAAGTGTCAAGAGCTACAGCACAATCTACTCCTCACTGATCCAACAAAATTTACAACAAGTTTTACGTATTTATCTTTCGGACAAGTATTAACAGAAGACAAACCAGTTGATCTTGGAGAGCTTAAGGGAAAGGGAGCTCTGGGAAGTGACTTGCAAGCACCAGGACACAACAGCTTCCAGGACTTCCTGCAAGAGCAAATCAGCAAGGAATAACAAGAAAAAGATGATTCAAACCTTTTACCGCCCTTGGCATTCTGGCTTATTTCTTCCCACGGGGGGGAGCACATTTAGATTACCACTAGTACGATTTTTGCCCAGCATGAATGCCTCACAGAAAACTGTTCAAGATCATAAGATTTACTGTACCTCAACTATTACGTATGTACTGTTGTTGAATATTCACACAGGAGCCTAAGTCAGGCAATGATCAAGCAGGGCCCACCTATTTGCTCTCAGCTTCTGCCAATGAAAGGGTAGAATCACAGGATCTCATTCCAATCTAATTCCACGATTTTAGGCCAAAAGGAGAGCAGTCCTTTAAGCCAGAGCGATCTACCCTCTCAGCAGTTCTTGCCTTACACATGAACTCTCACATGCAGTTCCAGAGATTACTAGCAAGGGTGGCTTTAAGAAGTAAATAATAGATTAAAGCAGATACACTCACATCCCACATTAATAATGCACATTCATTACATGCATAGTAAAATCCTAACAGATTGCATCTACTAGCCTGTGAAGAAAGACACATCATCACACCTTATTAAAAAAATCTGTGGACTTATGTGCAGGGTTCATACTGGGTAAATGTGTATGCAAGTAAATAAATTCTATCATTACCTGGATAGCAAATGATAGATGAGGAATATAGTTGTCTGCATCCCTTATAAAAAGCATTCTACTTGTCATCTGTATAAACCCCCAGAGCACCAAACTTGTAGTTTGGATCATCATGCTTTTGTACAACGACTAGTTACAGAGAAGCTCCTTTCCCTGAGAAATGGCTTCTTAAACAAAACTGTGATATAGGCAAGCAAGGCTCTTACACACCACTTCTGCTGTTTAATGAAAGAAACAATCTCTCCTCTTCTGCTACCTAACGGCTTTTAGAGGACCAGCAGGTAAACAAACCTTAAAATTATCCAGGCTGTTAAAAACTAACCAGTGATATAGTACATGTGGTAGGCTAGAGTTTCCGAATGAAAAAAGCAGCCAGCCTTCACCAGACACAAAGCATTACAGACAGCATTTCGAGTCCTAAAAACATTTGTTTATTCACTTGGATGCTTACTGTATGCTAACGGTCACAGAGTTATGGCTCTTGCTCAGGGGCATGTGAGCAACACATGCATCACTGGAATAAATCAGCTGGTGCAGTTTGCTCTCAACTAACAGCTTTCCTGGGAAAACTGTGCCATACAAACAAGCAGACATCTGGTCACATAACGGGGGTAAAGGTTACCGAACTCCAAAAAGAAACTCAAACTGCTCGATAACAATTTAACTAGAAAGAGGGAGTGACTGGAAGCAAACTGCATTCATTCTCTGGTGGGAAGCACGTGCTGACAGCTGCCCCCTTTTATCAGGTGAAATATCCTAGCAGATATACGGCACACTGACCACACTGGTGATCTGTTACAATAGTGTTACAATTAACCAGCTGAACAGTTCATCACTGTTCTTCAACCCCAAAACAGGGCTTGGTGGAAAAAGAAAATCACTGGACAAAATGCTTCACCCTTTACTCTAGTACTGAGTCCCTGTTGCCCTTGAACAAATGAATAGTGCAGTAAGTGACATTATTAGCATCTGTTACAAACAGCAACATCATAATAAAACATCAGCAAGAGCCAGTGTTCTGGATGACCAAGTCTAATAGTAGGGGAAAGCAGACAGGTAGTATCTGCTTTACAGAAAGCCAGCTTCCTGCCCTGCTATCCTAAAGCAGGTTTTCACATGCAACAGCCTCAGGGTGCAGTAAGGTTTACCCCACGGTGCAACCTGCTACACTCTCTCAAATTAATGCCACAAAATCCTTTAGGGTTCATCACTTTAACTCCCCACAGATTCTGCTTTCTCTGTGTTGTTTCAATGCAAACCCAATGATGATGTTTGCATTCTACAAGCCCAGAGGCTCAAAGTGACGGGCAAACTGGTTTTTCTTTTTTCTTCTGGAGTAGAAAGGGAAAAATTCCATTTGAAAACATCGTGTTTCCCACTGCAAAAGGGACTTATTTGGAGCCTGCGACGAGCCTGCTACGTATGAAGAAAGGAGGTGCCATGCTGGCATTGGTATGCTAATGCCACCTAATCCATCAACCCCTTCAACTTTTTTCCAGTCACTGCTTGAAAAACACAACCAGAGTTAAGGCAGAAATGTCTTCGCAATGAATAGGAAGAAAGCTGTCAGCATAGCCACAGAGCTATCACATGTATGCGAATGAACTAAGTTTCCTTATGCATTCACACTGAAAGAAATGTGTCTTGGCCCCTGTCTCAAACACATTCACCATCAATAAATCCAAATTAAACCCTTCAGCTGAAAACCCATTCTCTCTGTTGAACTTCAGACCTGAACTTCACAATTCTGATGCTTTAGCATACGCCCTATGCATTATCCTTCCCATTTTCTATGCTATAACTGAATCACTACTTACATTGCCGCAGCTAAGTGAAAATCAGTAGTATTTCTCAACCAAGCTATGTTTTTCAATGTCAACTTTTCAAAAGAGATATTATCAAATCCTCGGTGGCATGCATTTATTTACAAAACTTCCCCAAAACTTAATAAAATGACAGACTAACCTTGCTAAACGGACCTCATGCAAGCAGAGTTACCACATAAGAGTGGATATTAGTAGAAGAAAAAGCTGTGTCCTATAAACACTCAAGGGACACAGCAGTCAGTGAGTCAGTCTAGTCCACTGGGTGCAGAAACAGTAAGAAACAAGTTTCTTTTTTATGGCACTGCAGTACATACTTCCAGGCATAAACCCACACATAGGCTGCATGCGAGTTACAAAGCAACAAAAGAAAGACTAACCTACACTAAGCTACTATAAGGATTTATAATGCACTAACTTCTCATAGAAACCTTTAAAGTGTCTAGTGTGTTCTGGGCCTTCAAGAAAGGTGAGATTGTCCCACTCACCCATTAAAGGTACAGTAAACTACACTGCATGTTGCAGACCCTGATTGCACCTACGTAAGGTACAGAGTTTTCTTTGTATGGCCACACAATAGCTCCCCAAGCAGTAATTCTCCTGTGTTGACAAGCTCTTGGAGGTCTTCATAAGTTATCTGTCCCCTTTTGAGCCAAAGGAGTGAGTGACTTTCAAGTCCAGAAAGCCATCAAGAACTGAACCCAGACATCTGGACATGCAGACCCATCTACTAGCCACAAGGCTTCTTTGTTTCTCTCATCCTCACATTCTCCCAACATCAGGTACTGAACAAAGGAGTCACAGAAGGTCCCAGCAGCAGGAATGAACATCACTAAAAACATGCTGACAAAGGTTTGGCATCATCACTCCCTGTCCTGGTGATGCCAGCAGAGAGGTCACCTCCTTTCTCAAGGGTCTCTTCAGGACACCTTAATCAAGTTAAATCTTATCACCCCATTCTTCCAGGACAGTCTCCCTCACTGAGAAGCAAGTTCTTCTCACTGGCTCTCTGTTACCTATTGAAGGTATTTGGAGAATCACGAACAAGGACAGATCCTGGCACTGCTGTTTCCAACATGCCTACAGTTTGCACATAAGGATTAGGCCATTTGCTCTGGCATCAGCAAGTCCAACCAATTACTTTATCCATTCCAGCCAACAGGTGAGGACAGAGTCCCATGGAGAAGGACACCAAGATTTCTAGGGGGACAGTAGATCCTACCTAGTTATTGTGGACAAGCTCTTTCTAGAAGCAGAGAAGGGAAAGTGGCCAAAAACATACCTGCTCTCACTGTATTCCTTCTTCTCTCTCACACGCAGCCACTTCCGAAGGAGGAAGCGCTTGCGCCGCGGGGAGGCACTGGGTGTAGAGCAGTTGGACCAGGGAGTGTCCTCATCACTGGAGGGGGTGATTTCAATGGATGGGAGTTGCAGGTATTCCTTGCTGGAGGAAGGAGAATCCTGATACCTGATGACCTCCAGGCTCTGCTCCTGCACATTCTTCATCCGCCTCATCTTGAAGCGCCTCCTGCGCAGGGTTGGGGTGGACGAACTGGACCAGGCACGGCCACCCTCCGCCACCTGCTGCTCTGGGACTTGCAGTGCTGGGAGCTGCAGGGTTTCTGTCATATTGGCAGCTGGCATCAGATACCCTTTCTCTTTCTGCTCCCACCCCCAGGCACACTAGCTCTGGTCTCGGGTGTAAACCACACCACAAAACCACAACTTGCCTTCCTCCTCCCTCACCCAGTCCAGTACTGCCCTCCCTCTCAAGCAGAAAACCTCATGTTCCTCATGTGCCTCTCATTTAAAAACAGCAGGGTGGGGAGGGGATGTTCAGGACACAGACATGCCACAAGGGAAACCAGTTTCAAGTTTCTTTTTTCCTTCTCTCTACAAAACTAAGTCCCTCCCCTGCCTGGTCTCCTCTCAAAGCAACAGCTTGGCTCACTTCCCCCCTCCCACCGCCTTTGCTTTCTGTTGGCTCAGAAAAGAGAGTCTCCTGGGGCTGCGCTAGGAAACTCAGCTGTAGTCTTCTCGAAGCAAATATGGAGTGAAGCGGCGTGGAGCTGTGAGGAGGTCAGAAAGAGAAACAAAGAGAGGGAGGGAAGCAACAATACCAGATAAAATCAGGAGAAAGAATAGGAGCAGCAGCACGTTCTTTTTCTGTAGTGGGTAAAACATACACAGGCAGCTGTTACAAGTGTAACTGCACTGTTAATCCCAAAAGACAGGGTTTAGATTACCAAATACGCTGCTGCTACAAATCAACCAAACGAAAAAGGGGAAAAAGGGGTAACAGCCTTCTGTAGAAGCCAATTGGACAGGCTTTCCCCTTGTCCCACCTTCCTGCTCAGAAAGCCCACCCCATGGAGGAAGGGAGCGAGCAAACTTGGATTTTCAGTTTTTTTGTCCCCATTGACTGCTCACAGAGAAGGCAAATAAGGAGAGGGATTGAGGAATAGCTAAAAAGGCAGTAGCACCAGGTGGCACCAGAACTAGGAGGCTGGCTGGTTTTTTAGCTCAGATTCACATGAGTGAAAGCTGATAGAAGTTCTTGGAGGGCAACGCTGCTTCCAAAATGACAGTGGATGATGGACGGTCTCAGGTCCAGGAATCAACAAAGACACCACATAAAGACAATTAGACAAGCAGAACAGATTTTAGACCAGGAAAGACACACACTACCTAAGGAAATTCTACCAAGGGTCAGGCACTAGGAGGAATAGCAGCCTCAGGACAACCCTTGCAAAATTCTGGTAATGAAACTAAATCAGGAAAAACAAACAGCATAACAGATTCTCCATCAAGATTCCCGGAATTTCCCTGAATGCTCCTGAATGAAGCTGTATTTTTCAGGTGGAAAACTGACATAGAACTTAAGTTCTCTAAAAGAGTGATCAGAATTCAGCTGTGTGAATTTGAAGTGTGCTGTCAGAAAAGAACCATCTCTATATCAACCTGACACAGCTTTAGTTTTCATTGTTCAACAGCCTGAACCTTTAAAAATATTAGTTTCAGGTTAGAAAATATTTGTCAACCCAAATCAAAATAGTTTTTCTTGCATGGACTGCCTCAGTTTTGTTTGAAAATAAACTTCACAAGAACTTTGAACATCAAAATCTGACATCTAGGATATAGACAACTGAACACATCAGAAAAGGAAGAATTATAACAGCAGGAACAAGGGGGAAGGAAACATTTCAATAATATGTTTGGGGTTTGCTTTTTTTAAATCCTCAATTGCTATATTCTACTTTGTACTGTCCTTTTTACTCTGCTCATCCTGTAAGTTAATAGCTTGAGCAACTCTTCAAGTCAATTTCTAGAGCTCCCATCACCTTGGTGTCTATGCATCAGGTGCATGTACACAATCAGAATGCTTTCTAGAAACACCTACTTAAAAAGACTGAAGTGAAATAAAAACAGTTTTTTCAAGTCCAAGAAAAAATCTACAGATCAGACAAGACATCAATATTCCATATTTGAAGACTTGCATGAGTAGCTGTACACCCTCTCTGCCTTTCAAGGGCTGACACTTTTTCTTCCTCCTCTGCAATACTGAGAAACCTGAACCCGAGTAGTCTCAGCCACCTGTTGCCACGATTTCTATCATGTCACCACACATTCAGAAGCCACCTGTACATAATGTATTACCAGCTACCTGTTAACATAGCAAATTAACTTTCATTTTCTTCCTTCCCACAGCATCTAAATAGTCAAAAGCCCACAATATCATTCCTAAATTTTAACCAAGAGCAAGTACGTGCAACTCTGGGGCAAGGGATTAGTATCCCTTTGGAGGCTACCATAAAGAAGTTTTGCTCCATGTATTACTAGGCTTGATCTGTGGAATCTTTTAGCAACTATGCAAGATTCTCATTTAATTGAAGAATGATGTGCAAATAAGAAAGGTCAGAGTTTGCACTTTTGCATGCTTTCTTTAGTAATAAGTTGCACAGTGGACACTGCAAAACCTCAAATGCACTCAAAATCCCCACAGGTGTTACGTAATTAATCAACAAGAGACCTACTACATTGCTCTGGGTAATAGTAGTATTTGGTAATCACTTTCTTTGGCAAGGAAAAATCAGCCCTTTCACCAATCTTTTTGCTGCTGTGGCCATGCCAGTACAATTTCTTCACCCTCAGCCTCACTGAACACTACTGGAATTCACTTCACTTCAGCAAGACAGGATCCTTTCCCACCCCCTTCACACATACAAAACTGAAAATAATTCTCTCAGACCGCACCATGAGAACCCTTCCACTTAGGACAAGGTACACGTGCACAGGGACTATCCCTTTAATTCCAAGTACTTAACTGACTAGTAAGCAACACTTATTTGCACTCCAACATTCTCAGTGCATTTTTATTTTGGAGAGAGGATGCTGGCCACCTGTCCGATGCTCTTAAAAAAAGAGAAGCTATGTAATAAGAGAGACAGCTCAAACACCTGACCCACAAAGTGAAAAGTACCAGCCATGATCAAGCACTATTTCTGTACAAATCACAACAGCACCATTTGACTGCTTCCATGGGAGCCTGTGCATTGCTAGAGCCTTGTTTAATAACTACTCCTGTAGTTTAATGATCCGTCTAACCACAGATTCATTAGAGCAGCACATGGCTGTCAATGCTTCAGGCTGATCAACAATCTCTCTGCCTTTCTCCTAATCAAACATTGTGGGTTTTCCAGTGTCCTCTGAAGAGGACTCACAAATTAAGCAAAGAGGAAAAAAATTCTGAAAAACTAAAAATCCTTTCCTTGAATGAAGAACTAATGCCAGCCCAGATTCTTTGGCAGTCCTTCCCATAATAGCTTTCCCATGTGTTTCAGGGACAGCAAAATGTCATCCCTGGTAGATAGGATACCTGAATACAGATAGGAGAAGAATAGGAGATGACACAGAGTACACAGTAAGAAAACAATTTATTAATTAAAACCAGTTCTTTTTAGATATTGGAAATACATACAACTTATTCAGAAGACTAACAAAGTCACTCAGATGCACAATATCTGGCTATAGAAGCTCTGTCAGGTCAGGCAGGGAGATTACTGCACTTTATAGACTTGGAAAAATTCAAGCCGTATCTTTCCAAACTCCCCTTTTCCTACAGTTTAGTAGCATGTTTAACTTATTTTCTTTTCTGTGCACACAGCTGAAAGCAGCAGCTTCTGCATGAGAAACTTGCCATGCCTACAACAGACCAACCCTTGCTAGCTCAAAACTGATTTTCGAACTCCAAAACTCTTACATTTCTTTTTTTCTGTGAAAATTCTGGAGTAATTTTGTGAGTTTAAATGAGAACTAATATATTTATCTGCATTTACTTATGCATTCCGAAAGTTTTCTGCAAGAACAGTCATGTTATCTTTGGCACTGGAACACTTCCTTGCACTAAGACTTCAGCCATCCTTTGGTTTTTGCATGTTAAGTTAGAATGTGGCCTACCAGAATTTGACATATGACAACTTGTGGATACATGCAAGGAGCACATATTGGCTAACCATTCTTACTTTTAGTCACCCACAGATCTGTCCCTTTAAATCATGCACCACCAATGAGCAGTCGCTATCATTTGAACATACAGAGTCAATTTTTGGCTATGTGATACCTGATACCTGCATGTGTTGTTCTCTGAAACTCAAGGACTATGTTACAAGACAGATGACAAATTTCACAGGCTGCAGAGTGAGAAATACCAGGAGACTGATACCTCAGTGTACTACACAACGCAAGATGGAGACATCCCTGTGGCCCATGCATTCCCTAATTCTTCCCTGCTCAGTACAACATTTATTCAGGATTTGCCACAGTCTTTCACACTCTTTAATGACCACAAATACCAATTACCTGGGTTAAACACTGTCTCAGCACCTCTTCCTTCATCTCCCAAAAATCATTTTGTGAAAGAACATAAACACATTTTTATCCCAAAGGACTCAAGATGTCCCTTTCACACCACCTGACCAAAGAACAAAACAGTTCTCATTGCAGTTTGACCAAAAATACTAGAAGTGCTTTAAATCAAGTCTCCAGTCAGTGAGAAATCAACTTTTGGATAAGTTACATGAACTGCACTGGCCTATGGAATAAGACTTTAACACATCTGTCATCTTGGTCTCTGAACTAAAATACAGGTGTATACATACTTGTACTCACAGTGCAAAGCACAGCCTACACATGTGCTACGTGCACTACAGAAGATTACCCGATGCAAAAACTAGGAGAAGTAACTCTCAACTCCTACCAGAATCACATCATTGTCACCACCAACAATGTGGGTAACAACATGCAAGGGGCTGCAATAGGCTTAGCCACATTGCATCCAATCTCTCCTACCAGAACCAAACACAACTTGTGGAATGTACCTAGTATTACATATTAGTTGCTCGCTATTTCAACAATACTTGAAAAGGCTGAAGAGAAAGCCGATTCCAACAGGGCTTTCTGCTTAGAGGTTAACTTGTAACTATTTGTGCCTTCCCTTCCAAAAGAAGTAATTCTCATGCCAGCAATAACCATTAGAGACTTCAATCTGTGAACTCTTACTAACAGGAGTACCACACAACTAGGCATTTAAATTTTTGGCCTCATACAGAGTAGCAAACCCCAAATTCTTCAGATACCATCCAGAATTCCAGAAACTGTCAAACATGATTCAAATAGCATAGCACATTATATATTTTTTCAGAATTCGGACAATACTTTCACAGTTGATTTCTTCAGGTAGTGCTCTTTCTCCAAATTAAAGGGGACAGTCTAGCTGAAGATAGCAAGCAAATAAGTTAAATCAGCATCATGACTTTGCAATAATCCAACAGAAGATGGCAACGGGGCAAAGGTTCCAAGACCTTTTTCTCTGTTCGAGTTTTCTTTGCAATTTACAACTGAAGTGAATTATTTGGCACTGCTTATTTACACTGCTCAAGACCTCTCACTTGAGCATCCAAAAGGAAAGCTCATTGCTTCTCATAAATATAATGGAGAGATCTAGGGTAGATCAACTAGATTCAGTCCATCACAAAACATGGGGACACCATTAGAATTAATTTCCATAGGAGCCTGGCATTTGGTTTGCACTATATACATTGTATATGAAAGAAGCAAAGGGACTCTGTCCAAATTCCTTGGAATTCCTCTACCTGTACAGCAGTTAACTAATGGGTCACAGCTCACAGCACAAGCCATTTAACAGGAGAACAAGTCTGTAAGTACAAAAGGTCTCTGAACAGTACATTCTTCCTGATCCAGCTAAAATGTCTGCTTCACTAGCTCAGGCCAGCCAGGTTTACTGTATTTAACCCAGACCTGCACACAGAAACCTGCACCTCAAGCACACTGAAAAGCTTCACTGAAGTATTTGGGAAGATAAAACCCATTGCCTACACAGGTGTGAAACTCTCACAGTTGTCATTAAGAATTTAAAAAGTTCTATTTGCCCCCAGAGCAGCAAAATTAGATTAAAATAAATCCTTTCTTCCCTCTGTGAAACCACCTGCAAGAAGCACTATAGAGCTGGATTCCAAATCACACCCTAACAAGTGTTCAGCACAGCAGTAATCAGGCCTTGTAGCATTTGTGAGCAGCCCAGCCAATACTCTCAAACACAAACAAAAAAAGTTAGACTCTCAACTGAGAGCAGGGATGAACAAGCATGTACAGCTAAGCAGCATACTGCATTGTTCACCACAGGATAAGTGTTCCCTCAGGCTTACATATCCTTATTCACCTGGATATGAAAACATAATCATCTACCCTCTAAAAAACTCCAAACATTTTGCTTTGTTGTGATATGTTTACAAAACAATTTCACTAAGAACTTAACTCTTTCCCCTCTTTAGTTTAGCCACCAAAATTTAGGCTTAAGTCCCAGCACAATGCTCTTGAATTTTTACGGCTTGTGGTTTTGGTACAAATAACTGAAGAAAACACAATATCTGCATGAAAGCATGAAGAAACTTCCATAGATAAAAAGCCCCTCTGATCAAGAAAGCACAGACGACAAAGTACAAGGCATTACTAGTTGGAAGGAAAAACAATAATCAGTGTACATAAGAAACAGGACAAGACAAAGTACAAGGGCAGCAAGGTTTTGGTATTTGTTTCCATTCTGCACCTGGACAAAACAAAAAAAACAACTTTCAAAGAAAACTAAAAAAAGGAGGAGTGCTGTTTTGTTACAGAATACCCTACAGTCCAGTGATTGAGACTCTCACAATATCAGTCATTTTTCTTCTCATTCAAGGAAGATGCAACTAATTACTTGTATGAAAAGCAGTCAGTCTGGAAAAAGATTTTTCTTCACCTCATCAGAGACCTTAGAGACTTGGATCTCAAACTCCTACAATACATGCAGCGCCCTTCCTGTAAGTAGGTGTTATATACATCTGCTTCCTACCTGGCCTTTGTTTTAGCTCAGAAAGAAAAACACCAAATGCTTTAGCAAGTACTGTATTGTCCTTTCGAAGATCGCCTGACTCCAACTAAAATTTGTATTTGCTTAAGAGCAGTGGTTCCCAGCTCAAGACTTCGCATGATTGATACAGGAAATATAGGGATCTAAAACTGAGTCTAAAGCAAATAAATGTTAATGTTACATGTAGATCGTTATTTTGTACCAACAGCATGGTTGCAAGTGGAACAGTCTTCGGTATTTCTGCTTTCTGTCATATTTAAGATAGCTAAAAACAATCCTGAAACTACTGTCACCTCCCTCCATTTTTCTTTACAGAATAGGAAGAGGCCTACAAAAAAACCTACTATTTTTGTCCTACAAAAATACTGACGAAATGAATGCCTGCCAGAAAAAGATTTTCTCAAGTCTTATTCTGCACAAGGCCAAATGGAAACCATCAAAACCTGCTCTGAACTCCCAAGAGCTGCTAAAATGACAGAGGGACAGAAAAAGTTTATTCTTATGATTGGTAAACTCATTTTATAATAAGCATATAGAAATTGCTTTATAAATACCATTCATGTCTATTACCTCAATTATCCACAACTTGAGCAGCAAGGCTGATTGAGCCCATTCCTTCAATTAGAAAAATGCCCGAGGACAACTGTCATTTTTCATCATGATCTCTGGAAGAGAGCTATTTGGAAAATACTTCATAGACAATTGAAAAACGTCTCCTCCAGCTGGCTCTGCCATTCACACTTACAATCCTGCACTTGCTGTTACAGAAATGAAGCCAGCCGAGTGCATTTCTTCCTCCCCCCAGCACATATTCAACATACACATCACATGATACAGACACTAATCTCTCTCCACTGATGTGTATTACATGCCATAAACGTGTTTGATAGCCTATAAAACTCATTCCCATGTTTCTTGTTTGCATAATAAAGCATACATAAGACAGTGCACATACCATGCCTGCAGCATCAATAAGTAGATATTACAGTAAATGACTATGGAAGAGTTCTATACATTGAGATCACAAAGCACTGCCACATGCAATGTCAAAAAGTAGATGCCATGTTTATGGCAGAATAAGCAGAATGCATTGAATATGCCCCTCAGGCAGAAGTTTTACCTGAGTACGCATGTACAGGTATGAAAACTGTTAAATGCCTCCACAATACACTAAGGAATGTAGCAGATCCTGCATATCTTAGAAACCAGTCATTACAGCTATTACCCAAACATGACAGACATCACCCTCCTAGTTACATCTTCCCAACAGCAATCCATTACTACATTTCCATCTGCTAAGGCTAGTGATGTCTTTGCTGCAACACAGTATGTTACATTGCTAATACAGGTTGTAAACAAGCTAAATATACACACGGAATTTCAAGTGCCACAGTCTCTCTCACCGACTTAGTTCCAAACAGTTGCTGAGGATCATCAGTCTATTTTTTAGTGAAATAACTTAGAACTGTCAGGTTACATTGCAATTGCCAGAGGTCTGCTTCCCATATTTTCCCTCCAAATTACTATTATTGCGCTCTTGTGAGACTTATGGAGAAAGCAAGGTCAAACTCTGCAGAGGCACTCAATCAAGGTCACAGTCAAGTGCTTTGGGGGAAGCTTACACTAACAATGCCCAGACTGTGCTCTCTCTCATCTATGCCCAGAGCTACAAACACCAGTAATGACCATAAACTAAAAGAAACTGTCTCTTTTTTTTGCCTTTTAATATAGAGGCTATAGCTTCCATATAAGATACAAGCTCTTTGTTATAGGGGCTCCTTCATCCCACTGAAATAGGGCTTTTATTTATCATCTAACTAAATTTTTAGAGATCACATCTTAAGTTCACTTCACAAGACTCTTTGCCTCACCATCTGAACTGTGATTTAAGTGGAACATCCATGATGGATCACTTGTTCAGCCTGAGGTTTCTTGAATGTCACGAATCCCTACAACGATATGCGTTTTACACTTGGTCGGGGTTCCTAGTCCTGCTTTCCAAAGTGCAGAACCCCACAGAGTCTCTGCAGAAAAAGTATCGCAGAAATAAAACAGCTGCTAAGGCACCCTTTACCAGTGGCACCCTGCTGCTCTCTAGCGGCTGAGATGCTGCAGGCAGTGTAACAGCCTAGCTTGTACTATACAGTCGGCATGAGTTTGCTTTTAAAATGGTTCCTTGCCTCTAAGATACTGTTAAATACAGGTACACAGGAAATACTTTCAACACAACATTGCAAGTGTTGGAAGTCATCAGCTGCCACTAAATGTTGCCAGACACTTTCACACCTAACAGTGCTCTTCTCCCATGAATTTGCAAGCCATCCACAAAATTATCTTTCACCAAGGAACCTGTCAACCAGTTCACTGGACAATAGCAGAAAGCCCTGGGGTACAGCACAGCCTTAAGGCAAGGCTGACTCATCACCCATAGCCACAGAATATCCTTCTCCAAGAGCTGGGAACTCTGATTACTTATAGATCCTATTCACACACTTTGGGAACTGCATTTAACCTCCTTGGCACTAGAGTTTCTTCATAAGCTAAAATGTTTTTCTTCCAACATTCTAGTTGCTGCTCTTATGTTCTTCCACATCAAGCAGTCTCAATATCCATACAGAAAACAAGGATTTTCACATGGTTCTCCCCTCAGAGTACAAGATGTTCTGAAGTTACATCAGATGCATTTAAGGAGAAAGGGTTATGAGCAGGCACTAGCAGACCAAGGATCAAATTGGCATCGGAGAAGATACAATCAGCCAAGTATCCCAGCTCAACTGGGACCTTTGTTCTCCTTTCTGGTTCAGAGAGTCATTCTGAGAAAAAGCTTTAGGAAAAAACCCTCTTCTTGGGCATACATTCTAAAGAAAAGCTGAAGGACCTAGCTGGGTGCAGACACATTTTGCTAGCCAGGTGTGCAAGACATGGTACACAGCATTTACTAAGAACAAATTAATCCCTGGTATAAATCAATGAAATTGAAGAAGTTACACCAGGGAAGATTTGGGTCCAGATTTTACCCTTCTTCCCCCATGACATTTTACAAAGTTAAAACTATTTTTTTTTCCCAGAAATTGAATTCTACAGAGATCTAACAGTAGACTTGATTACGCTTTCTCCCCCCTCAGTAATATTTTTCTGTTTCAAAAAAAGAAAAACACCAAAAGGATACCAGTTTTAACCCAAAAATTGGGTGGTCAAAAACCTTTTGGAGTTGCTCCTTCTTTCATAACTCTAAGCAAGTAAGAAAAATATAAGTTTGTCGTAAAATGTGAGAACAATTACTAAAGTAAAGGAAAGCACATCAGGACTTCAGCACCTGCTACAGATTAGTCTTTGGCTAATCATTTTTACCTGAATCAGATCTTTCAAGAGTGTCTGCATCTCCAATTTTGTCCTGCCTATTGAATTTAGAAATCAAAGGCTCCTTTCTCAGAGCAGACTGTTCCTGGATGTTAAAATATTAACTGCTGCTAATTTTGGAAGTTCATATAAAGTACAAAGGGTAGAGGACACAGGGAAGGTATGTGGATGCCTGTATGGAGACAGTGTCATTCCAAGACATTTCTAATTTGAACTATTTGTCTTTAAAAATTTTGTTTTTTTTTCATTTCTACCTAAGATTATGCATTACATTTTACAGACTGAACTAATAACTTACAAGCAGAACATAGTCTTATTCTCAGGGTCGAATTCCAGCTGTAGTGAGGGGTGGGGAGAAAAAGCCAGTTCCAGCAAATGCTGTCACTACATTTGAAACTGAATTGGAGAGCAGGCAGAGATTAAATCTTTGAACCATGAATTCAGTTTCCAAAGTTCTGACTCTTAATTACAAAATTATTCAGCTCAGACTCAGCATCTGAGTCAATAACCTCTGCAGGAATGAATACTTAGTTCCTCACAGAATCTTTTCATTAGTTATAAATACATCTGCCATTCATTCTTGACTGCATGCAATTTTACTCCCACTTCTTCCCAGCCAACCAGTATTAGAGACGAGCAATGACACTTATTAGGTTGTTTTTTAAAATTATATACCTGAGCCTCTCACCAGTTTGACATGGGCTAAACTGCAAAATGGCACCTTTATAAAGTTGTAATAAAAAAGCGCAGATTAAATGGAAAAGAATAAGTAAGCAGAAGCTCAGTGAGACATGAGATAGATGTCTTCCTCTAATGCACTGGAATCCAGCAATTACCTACTTCGGATGAATCAGTGTCCCTGGTGTAAATAACATCTAGTAATTAAATTTAAGGCACAGAGCTTAAGTGGTTGATTTGGATCTAAAATAACCAATGGGCTTTATAATTAGGCATAGTTAAAGTATTGATAGCAGTAGGATGACTGCCAATTGCCCAATGCAATTCCTGAAGAGTTCTCAAAGTAAAGCTTTTTATTTAAATACTAAGTGCATACCAACAAAGCAACAAACCTCTTTCTGTCTTTTTGGGACAGAGCCTGGGGCCCTGCTGATCTTCCTTCTCTTCCACTACAACTTAGTCTGCTTCCAAAGAGATCATAAGTTTCATCCGTGACTTAAGAAACAGGACTTGTTGCATCTTTGATCTTAAAGGTGTGATATTGTCTCCAAAGACTCAGTGTGTTTTGAAGTTATCCCTTGGTTTAAGCATGTTGGAAAGCAGTTTGTGAGCTTCAAGCATTTGCTTAGACCACTATACAGAATTACCATCAGAATCCCAGTGAAAGCTCGCAGATAGCAAATTAAGCTTTCATCTACAGTACAACACAGGTAATTAATACTCCTACTAGCTTTTACCTAGTAAAACTAAGGCCTAGAGGGGAAAACAATTTGTCTGTACCCACATACTTTGTTTATGCAGTCATAGTTCGACAGGATTTTCAGATAATCATTGAGTGTTACAGAACTTTCATCAACTTTCAGTGAAATTTGTACTCCCATACCGAGCAGGTTTTTGGGATAAGAATATTGCTAATGCACCTTTTACAAGGTACTTGTGGTTAGTGGAAGAACTGCTGTGCAAGAGATGTTAATTCCATTTTTTCCAAATTTAAGACAGACAAATCGGGTATACAAATACCTACACAGAGCTGTGTGTCTGAGACACAAAAATACATTTCCTAACAGCTCAGATCAAAATGATCTGCCCACTTAGTCTAAAATATAGAGCAATTAATGAGGCAGAAGCCCAGACAGATAGATAAGCAGGCTGAGTCTCTCCCACTCAAAAAATGAGAATTCAACAGCATCTGCTCAAGACATCCAGAAGGTTTCTTTCGCACAAATAAAAATAATCATCTGTCAGTCTCAAATAACTTAAACTCACATGCACGAAGAATTGAGATGCCCGGCTCTAGGAAGTCCCTCTCCAGAGCACTTGCACCAACTTTGTGAACATACAAGTCAGCACTGCCCTGGGAGTAGGGAATCCACATCATGTCACTGCTGGCTGGTGTTTCCCATGTAAAACTCAGAAAACTGCAGGAATTAGATATTTACTGAAGTAACCATGGTAGGAATACACTTTCTCAACAGGTGCTTACACGAGCCATTTTCTCAAATGAACCTATGTCAAGAAAAATCAAGAACAAAACAAGGGAAAGCCACAAATGACTTGTCTCAGAGGATCAAGATCCATTATTTCACTCAAAATGGCCACTGATGAGCTAAAAGATGTGAACATCAAGTAACAATCAAGGGCTTGTAACCAAAGATTTGTATGAACTTGCATTCTTGAGATCCCTTCACACTTCTCTGACCAATCCCATCTGTCTCAAGTACTCACCACTTACCTTATTTTTGAGGATAACAGAGCATCTGACATTCATATAAATACAATTCTACTACAGACTAGTATTTATAGTACGCACAACAGTATACAAATCATTTCACCTGCATATCACTAGTCAAGAATTGCTGTTTTATAAAATTCACCTATGTACCATCATAATGCTTTTTCTATATAGCACTTTGACATTCCAATTCCACTAGCAAACTTCTCCACATTTATTGCAGTTTCCTTCGCAAACACATCAAGGAACCTGCTATTGTTCTGTACAGCCTCACAAAAAACCATAAGCCACAACCCATAAGCCTTAATACCCATTGTTCTACATTTACTCACGCTTTTCTCCTTTCTAGTAGTCAATACTTTTTTTTGAACTGAAATTGCTTAAGTTTAAGTAGTTAAATGCCCAGTAGAGCATACATTTCAAATAGCCAGTATGACATGCACACAGTAGTGCAGCACTTACAGGGTTAAACAACTGCAGAGAGCATAGGCAGTCTTCTGTGGCTATCTTCATCAGGGAAACCTCTAAAACAGAGCACTGGATTCATTTCATCACCTTTGGGAGCTGCAGTGGTGTTGGAGGGAAGGCANGGGGGGGTGTGAGGGGGGGAGTAGGGAGGATCACCAGATCATAGGAAATCCTGCTGAATAAAGTATGAGAATCAGGCAGGATCTTCCGTGGCGCTCTTCCCCTCCCTTCCCACTGCTATCCTAAAAGCAGCTTCAAAGCCAGAGGCAGCAAACGACAAGATTATGACTAACAAAGATCACATTTATAACACTGGCCCTAATCTGTCTGAAACTGCAGTGAATTAGCAGCTTGCTCTGGCATTTCAGCAAGCACAGAAAGCAACTGCAAGCAGCAACTGCTACTACAGCAGCTGCCACAAGGACCAGAAGGAAACTGAGCAGCTGTCAGGTGGGTCTCCAGCCTGCAGGCATACACTGATGATGAGATTCTGTCCCTCACATGGAGCTTCCTCTAAGCAGCAGCTTTTCTGCATCAGTTTTTAGGACAGAAGGCAGCAAGAGATGTGAAAGGAGACTGTCTCACAGAGAACATTAAAGATACAACTTTTCAGAAGTGACTAGTAACTCCACACATCCTTTTTCACTCTAGAAGGGGTCAGCAGTCTGACTGGATGTGTAAAAACTGGGATATTCCTAAAGGGGTTTCTTTTCCCCCTCCCAGGAATTACGAGGTGGACTACACTAGGAATTTGGTTTATGTACAAGTTTCTTCACTCCCAGGTGCTGCTTATGAAAATACACACAGAACAAAAAGTGAACTGAAGCTCACAGTGTGAAACAACTGCTGTCAGTAATCCAAGTAGCAAAGATGCACACGAATGTTAAAGTGATCCCTTACTAGGACACAGTCCATATTAGTAATTTTCAATTCAAGAAAAGGCAAGTGACAAGAATGCAAAGAGCTGTAGTTTCCTAACAGAAGACTCAAGGCCAACATTTTCCAACGTTCACATTTTTCTTCAGGCATTTCTTTAATGCAATAGTTGATAATCCACCTCCAGACACTCACAGCACTTTAGCCAAACTCACAAAACTTGCCACAGTCTATCCTCTATTTACAAGTCATTAGCAGAGCCTTCCTATCTGCCTCTCAGTTAATACCACTGAAATACATTTCCAACTCACTGAACTGACAAAAATACCCAGGGCTAAGTTTCTTAGGAGAGTTTTTGGCACCTTTTCCTTCACCAGGATTCTTCAAAGGATCTTTCAAGATTAAAGTCACAGGATGCGATCTAGAAATCTCTACAAGCAATAAAACATCTCATCAACTCGATCAGATCAAGTAAGACTTCTCTAGAAGTACAGTGGAACCCATGCAAGACAAATAGTTCAAGAATAGGCGTGACAAAAAGAGATCAATAGTTATTGCTAAACATATTATATTCTTCTCACCTCCTATCAGTTCAAATTGAAGTTCAAATAGCTGGCTGAGGAGCAGTGGTACTGTAGGAGAGAATGTGGCAAATCTGTTTCAGGTAGCTTAAAACCATCCTTTGTGTTTTCCCCAAAGTGTTTAGTATCTTTTTCTAGCCAGCTCCAGTCTTGATTTTCTTGTATCAACCCCACCATACACAAACCCTCTGATCAGACTCTGCTATTTCAGCTACAGTCATTTCCTGATCTCTACTCTGCTTCCAACACAAATGAACTCCACTTCCCGATTCTCCTGAAACTACACAATGCTGTTGATGTTGGCCTCTGCATAATTTAGAGTGAATATTTTACTTACTTCCTCCCCCAATAAATACTGGAAGTTTAAAAGAAAAACTATTTTTCTCTAGATATATTTTTCTACATATAATCTGTTTAATTCTTTAATTCACTTTTAATATATTATTTTACAACTTCTTTAAATATTAAAAACCAAAAGCTTATGAATTTACAAGACTTATCCTTCTACTAAATCCACTGACATTGAATGAAGTTACATTGCATCATTCATTTTTGATCTCAAATGTCTTTACTACTATATACAGCATGACACAGTTAAGCTTAACAGCTCAAAACTCCTTTTTTCTTTTTGAACAGTAACTTTCAGAATTTGAGCTTAAGTCAGGCAGTCACTCAGGCTTTTTTCCCCACCATATTTGATATACTCTAGAGTAACTAGTAGGGCAGTGAACGCTGCCATCATGTGTGTTTGAGCATACAATCATACATGGGGCTTACCAAGAATCACTTCTTCCTTGCTTAAGATAACATGGGCCTTCCCTCTTCAGATGTTGCCATAGAAACCTCAAATTATGTCTATAGGGAAACAGAAAAAAAGTCTTCTAAGGTATGGATGAAATAGCTCCATGGAAACAAGCCCTGGCTGTCAGAGGAGATGAAGGGAGGGGGTTTGTGTGGGAAGACACTGAGATGATCATTACCCTAAATATGTAAAACAAGAGTCATGCAAACCAGGAAAGGTGTCATGCAAGTATCTGCCTACTTCGTGACTGGCATTGAGACCTAATGGCATAAGAATTCTGGTATACTTGAGATTTGGTGTTGGCCAGGGATTCCAGCGCCCACAGGCACTGGAGACATACAAATATCTGTCTATATGGTTATAAAACACCACACCACTAGCTAAACCTAGGAGCTAGTCCAGTGCAACCTGTCATAATTAAATATGATCCAAGCTAAGAGAAGTTAGGAGAGGTCTGTAAATTCACACACACACCCCAACTATTCTCAGCCTTACAAATCTGCAAGCCTGTGCCTGCTCCGAATGAAAAACGCAGAGAGATTTCTGGTAAATTTTCATCCTGCTTGTCTACAAATACCACCAGATCAGCATCTTTTGAAGAAGATGGTATTTATTCTGAGGTGATGTTGGAAATGCAGACTCTGGAACAGGCACCATCTAATACAAGAAGCCCTCTGGAAAATCGTATTTTCTTCACAAGACGGAAGACTAAACCATAGCAATGCATATTACTGTTGGATGGTGGTCTAGTCACTGAGGCCAAGAGTTAACTGACTGATAACTGAGTTATCAAACTAAGTCTGATACGGTTACACTGAGCTCCCCCTGTAGTAGTCCCAGGTAAACATATGCTGTTATCTCATGGCAAAATAAGCATTTAAATAGATCAGAAGCCTAGAGCAAATGAGTCAAATCTGATCCTTAATCAGCACATGCTAGTCCATGATAACCTCAGTCAAAATATTTAATACTATTTATTTGAAACTATCTAAGCAGCTGCTTATCTGCGTCTCCATTTCCTAGCTGCAAACCAAGAACATTATCTCAGCCAATACCCAATTTATTCATTAAGCATTGAGGAGGGTAAAGCATAGGAGGAAACATTTAAACAAATATGTTAGTGCCTCAAGTTCTTACAGAAAAAAAACTAAACAGAGGTTTTCCAGGATCTGGCTGCTTTGTCACTGATTTGAGAAGAAATATTTTGTGCAGAGTTATAAAAGGTACAGTTAGATATACAGAGTCATAGTCTCCTCCTTTTTCTCAGTTTTTTCCATTGTATGTTTCTCTTCCCCATTCTCTCTCACTCTCAGATTATATTTACCTGAAGAGAACTTTGTATTCAAACTGTTTTGGAAATTCACATTAATCCATTCAGCTGTAGTTCACAACCCTGAAGTTGTGAAACATTGTGAAATTGCACACAATCACAGCTCATCACCAGACAGGCTACACACAGCACTGACAGAAGCTATTCCTACTTTTCATTAAGTTAATGTGAGGCAAGACTTTTCTCTAATAAGACCAGAATTCCAGGGCACACACAATATCCTGCCCTGCCCCCAGCTTTCCAAACCCTACTATTTCATGTGTTTGCAACCCTACACCACAACTCTCTTGCTTCTTCCTGCCCTGCTTGATTTCACATTCCCCCCATTGCTTGCCAAAACCTTACTCACATAACACTTTCCTTACAAAATTCCCCTCTCTTGAAGGCTCAGGAATAGTCTTACTTGTCTACTTTTCAGCAATTCCAGTTTTCTAAACCATCTCTCTGGCCCTTATAACAGGTCTGCTATTTACAGATAGAAAACACTGCTTTCTCCACTGCAGAACATTAACTCAAACCTATGGGAGAAAAGGTATCACCAACTCAAAAGGCAAATTTCAATTCACTGCAACCGAGCCATGAAAACTTCAAGCATTATATGAACTGGGTCTCTTTGGAGCTCAGAATTGGTTTTCACCATATGTTTACGAAGAGAATCAAAGCTGAGCTTTGGGCAAAAGGCTAGCATTATTACAGCAAGAACTAGACTCAGTTTACAGTTTGAAGTCATTAATTTCTGGACCCTTCGGTTTCATTCAGACAAACAATTTTAATAAGTTGGTGAAGTGAACAGGAACAAGTACCTAAGTCAAGAGAATCAATTTTAAGTAAACACCTTCTAAATAAAACTATGCTGTGTACTGCTTCAATAGACACCTGTATTCCTTTAATAACCACTTTCACATCTCAAAGCACAAACAAGTCTTGCTTATCTTGGACTGACAATCATATGGATACACGCATTGTATAAAGAGGCATAAGAGATATCAGTGTTGTACAGCCTGAAGCTGAAAAACATTCTCAGTTTCTGGGCTATTGTGCTTCTCTCCTTGCCACAATTAACAGTTGTGAGCTTCCTCCAAATTCATCTCAGCTGTTTTTTCCCAGCACAAGCAGTTCTTCTCCAAAGTCTAAGTCAGAAACACCATGCAATTTATTAATTCATTTACCTAACAGTTTTCTCCAGCAAGACACTAAGGGACAGTAAAATATTAGAACTGACGTTTTACACCTAGACCAACTGCATACCCACAGCCATTAAAATTAATAACAGGCTGACTAATGTTTGAAGTAACCATTTCCATCCAGCATCATTAACAAGGTATGTGCCATACAAAGACTTTTTGGGGGAAGAACCTCCTACTCTGAACCAACTCATTCTGTTGAATAGATACTTATCTGCAACCTGCTGATAGTTACACTAGGGAATGACAAAAGGAGGACTAATAGGAACCGTACTGTCTAGCATACTAGTCTGAAAGCATTTCAAAAGATAGTTTGGTTTTATAAAGGTATGCTGTGTGGAACACAGACGAGTCATATATCCAGAAACAAGCTGACAAGCATGGAAGGTAAGAGCTTCTGCCTCACACGAACACATCTGTGGTGGGGAAGAGTAGGACAGCAGAAAAGCCAGGAAAAAAGTCAGGGTATGGCATAAAAAGCCTGCGTGAAAACTAAACTTCATAGTCTGTCTGTAGCATCTTGATTGAAGAATTATATGCCATTATCACCATAAAGACAGCAGTTTGGAACTACAAGTAGTGGGACACTGTCCACACGTTTGCAGTAACTTAATCAAAATTCAAACCAAAAAAGCAGCCATCCTTCAGGGGTGCATTTCTAACAGATTTTCTACTACCACTGAACAGAATTCCCTTGACAGACTACTCCAGTGTTTATTTGTTCTACTCTTACAGAGTCTTCTGCAAATTGCCTACATTATGTTCTCTCCCCAAATCACTTTGTTACTTCCATTTGTGTCTGATACAATGCATTAACTTGTATCTTTTGTAGCTCAGCATATAGAAGCTTAAACTCTCCCCCTTTTAGTGGGAGCCTTTTGCTTTTTTTAATGGGATCACTCCTTAATCCAAAACACTCAAGTAGGTGTAGGAGCTCCTGACTTCATTTCCTCTTCAGGTAAGAGTTCCAGTAAAGCAGAAAAATCAGCTGAATTAAACCCCTAAAAAAAAAAAATGCTATCATCTCAGGAATTCTGCTTACGATCCAAGGGTGCTAAAGAAAGGAACGACATACAGTAACGATTAGCAAGTTATTCAGAGCTTTACTAGAAAACACAGATGGCACACAGACAGTCAAATGCTACACAAATTTTATGACATTTTGGAAGCAGCACATTTGGATTTGAATACGCCAAGTTGTTACTCAGAGCAGCTTATTTGCCACCACCAAAACTCTACCCCATTTATTTTCATATTTAAACACATATGCAGCACATATCTTTGAGCATACTCATAGTAAAACTATTAACATGGATTTGCTACGTTGCTGTGATTAGTTTTCTTCTCCCTCTTGAGTCTGGAGGGAGCCAGAAGCCAATGGAAAAAGAAAAGCAATATGTAAACCCATGAAAAAGATACCTAAAGGAACAGACTCCCCCCGCCTCCCTTCAGAAACTTCTCTTAACTCTCAGCTCATGGAAGTGGTTGTTGAAGTGACCTTTAGATGCCTCTGCCACCTCGCCAAAGTTCTTACGAAAACAAGTCCAAGAATCTTGCACTTTATCCACCACAGATGTTGAAGATGAAATGCTCTTTGCCATTCTCATGCTTCCCAACCCATGTAGCAGATGAAGCAGCACAATTACCAGTTTTAAGACATATTCCAATTCTCTCAGGCAGTTTTGCAGTCAGATAAACTACTTCAGCACAATCCTGCTCCATTGCACCAATACACCATAATGTAACATTCATGAGTACTGTTACACAAGATACTAAAATATGCTTATTAAGCGAAAGCCATTTCACAGGTTTTATAAATAGCAGAGGTTTTTTAAAAGTGAGGAAGCAGAGCTGGTAGTCTTATAGCTGCCACAGCAGCAAGGAATAGGACACAGAAATATGAATTTGTGAGTTTTCTCTAGCAATCCTGTTGCAAAAAAAGTAATCCAGGAGCACCTGCTCTAAAACCATGGTGCAGAATCATCCAGCCAGTCACCAGCGTCCACCTTCAGAAAGGCATAACCCAGGAGATGCTGACTCCCAGATTGCTGCTATAAACCCAAAACTACACTTGAGCTAACCTCAGCCCTCTTTCAGGGTTATGCCAGAGATCAGAGCGACTCAGTTACCCCTATAGTCCCAATAGTCCCTTTAATCTTAAGTTACATACTCTTATATAAAATGTAATCACATTGCAAAGAGGGCAAGAGAAAATGCTCTTGCAGACAGGGCTCACAGGTTTTGGCCTCAAGCAATCTTATCTCAATTTCTGTTCACCCTTCAGGATGAAAGGATGTCTCCAGAGGGTGAAGAGCACTAGTAAGCAGATCATTTCAGCCATAATTACACTTGACATTTAAATTATAGCCCAGAATAATTTCATTTAGGCCTTCACTGAGTTAAAGGAGAAAAAAATCAACAAATATTACAGGAAAACAACAGGCTGACATCAGAGCAGCACTGAACTCTGATTCCTACACTTTGTGAAAGGTTCATGAATGGCGGGGAGGAGACCTACCAAAAAAAAGCCTAAAACCCCTGCCTGCAGAACTCAATTGGCTCCTAAAAGCAAGCATAGTCAAGCAGCCACTGCAGGATCTCATAGTAACAAGCGAGTAAAAACTAATCTGCATTTAGAAATAAACAGAGCAACAGTCACTGTGCCCCATTTGGGTTATGAGCCGTTTTCAAGGGCCTGGAATGTGATCCACAGTACTTAATGACATCAGCTTTCGCAAAAAGGCCTTCACAACGCGTTTTAAACATCCCAAAGATTTCTTTTGTTGCTTATGTAGTGCTGAGGTTCACAGCCCCTCTAAACCCTTCTGTTCCATATTGTTTAAACTGAGAGTATTCCATATTGTTTAAACTGAGAGTACTCAACAGCGTTTAACTGGAGAAATATCAAACCATCTATCTCCCTTCTCATATCCAAATTTTAGAAGCTTTGTTAGGTATTAATTGACATTTCAACAAGTCAAAGGAAACAAACATACAGCTGGCCTGATCTGCTTACTCCATCCATAAGATTGCAAGGGCTTGGAAAGCGAGCACAAACATCCCTGATCTCTCTAAGGCCTTATTAGCTCCGGGCAGCACTTGGTGCAGATGGAGGTATTTCCAGATCTGCGATGTCCATATCGCACTGCACAGACAGCGCAAAAGCAGCCAAAAAACACAAGTACCAAGTGACCTTCTAGCAGGGCAGAGGCTGAAACATTCCTAGCCCAGGGGAGCAGACTGCCTCGCAGAAGTTCAAAGTTAAAACATTAGGGACATTGCCCCATTTTGCTCTCTTCCAGCTTTGCTGAGTGACACAGTTGCCTCTGTACCCCAAGGCCTCATTAAAATAAAATTAGGAGCTTTTTAGACTACAAAGGTAGCCCAGAGCCTCTGTACACACTAGTCACCTTTTTCTCCCCTTTCTCTCCTTTGTGACACAAGGGCGAAGTAAGCCTTTTGACAGTCAGACTGCTCCAATACTAAATAATTAGATTTTCCCCTTCTCTATCTAGCACAGATCCCCAAAGCTTACTCTGGCAAGGGCAAGGAAGAGCAGATGTTCAGTTCAGATGAGATTAAAGACAAATGTTAGACACTGGTTTCTCTATCCTGTAAAAGAAAGGATGGAGATTAAAATGAAAGCCAAGGAAAAAGATCTCACAGATTTGGTAACTGAATCTACAGTTTAAAAAAATTACAGGAAACTGACCAACTTTACCACCAAGTGGAAAACGTGGCAGAACCAAGTAATTTGGCTACAAAAATTCCATTAGCCTGAGGAACTTGAGTTTCCAGTCTACTGATTTTTATCTTGCCAACCACTTATAAGATTTCAAAACCAAAGTGAGAAATACTGCTTAATTATTACATACCCCAGAGCCAGGAAAAGCTAAATATTAGAATGGAAAAGAAAACTGGTAGAAGAAAAAAAATCTGGAAGAATAGAGGAGAAATTGATAAATTAGGCTAGAATAAAAAGTTTATATGTGTACATCTTGGCTAGATGACAGCTGCAGTGACTCATACGATAAAACATCACACAGACAACAGTTGTTTAAAGAGGTCTTCAGAGTGTGAAGCAAGGAATAACAGGATAACACTGAATCAAGACAGTTATGTGGATGTTTCTTTCAGTCACAACACAGTTGAACTTGAGGATGAAAAGGTAGGTGAGGGGTGTGGGTTGAGGCACAAATAGAGATTAAGGCCATTTTGCAAAATTTGTATCCAAATACAGTTTGAGATTTCCAGCCTGGTGATCAGAAACAGATTATTCTAACCATTTCCCAGCACAAAGGGTGGAACTGATTACAGAAAGAAGCCATCTTTCTCATGCCTTTCATTAGGCCTGGACTAGTCATAACCATGGAAAACACAGCAAACAATCACATCAGCATAATGAGCAAGCCACTGATTTTCTCCATCCTGCTGACCACTTTTCCAGTTGTCCTGTTTCAAGAGCATTTTCTAGCACAGGGTCTCTAAATCCTAGGCATGATCATTGACCTGGCATTGTCAGGAAACCAAGTCTTAAAACGTTCTCTACAGCAATACTGCTGGTAAACCTGCCTGGGTTGGCCAGGGATTTTCAGCACACTATTCTCACCAAGCTATTCAGTTTTTAATCTCTACTAATCCAATTAACCTCTTGTTCTTTAGTCAGGAAGTTAGGCCCTTCCAGTATTTATGCTCTGAAGACTCAAGATGGTGTTACAGTAAGTCCCAAGTTGTGTTCCCACTTTACTGAAGTTTCAGAATTCACAATAAGGCTGACTTTTTTCTGAGTACATCACAGAAAGTTCAGGAAAACCACCTATAGGCATTTTTAAGAACCCAAGGGACATAGCCCAAGAAAGTCCACAAACTAAAGTGCACATACTGCAAAGAAAACATAGCTCTAGACACCTTAATGTGAAGCTAAAAGGAGTTATAAGTCATTTACAAGCAACAGCAACAAAGTTGTATCAACAAAAGGAGAATCCCCAAATTGTTTTCATAACTTGACCTTTAAACATGACTGACATTATACAACCGACTTTCTCTACACCAGTTTCCTCATTTGTGGAGGAGGGAAAGCATAAAAAGCATTGAGGCCCTAAAATACAGGAAGTGCCAGGGCAAAGCATCATCACCAAAAGGCTAATCCAGGCCAAGTCTAACAGAACAGCCCTCTCTCCCTGGAATTTAAGGTTGCAAGACTAAAACCAGTAGCACAAAACAGGTTTGCATCTAGTAGCCAAATACAGACCAAACAGATTCAAAGTGTGAGAACAGATGTTGTGTGCTTGACCTCACCTGTCCTTTCTTTGAAGGGACAGAAACTAAAATTGAGCAAAGAAAGGGAACAGGCCACAGAAAGGCATGATCGAGGTGATAAAACCAGATTTGGCTAGTTTCTTATTCTGTTTGACATAAATCCATTACTTAAGTCTCACAGCACAGGAGGAGGGAACCTGTATGACACTTGCCTTCCTTGGATGAACATGTCATTATTTCTTATTCCTTCTGAGTTGTATTCAACAAAAAAAAATTTTCAGAGCAACCTAGGACTCAAGCCTGATGGTTTCTGTGCTTGCAGTAATTTACTGGGCACAGAGCTCCAATTTTTAGGATAACAGACACCCTGTGCATCTCATCATACCAAGTCTACAGCGCCAGGTCTTTGCCTGCCTAATCTCTACCAAAAACACACTAGTATCCTTTCCAGTCTCCCAGACACCACTCCAAAGCCAAAATCCCTGAAGCATGTCTTCGTCACATGTAGCCTAGACACTGCAGGTTGTATCACAAAATGCCACCTAGATGCAACTTTACCAGACTCATACCATACAAAAATGTCATGCAAGCTTGGGGTGTAAGGCACTAGTACTCAACACACACATCCAAGTATATACTTACTAGTACCACACAAGTAAAAACATAGATTGTGCTCTGATCCATACCCAACAGTAACAGACTTGATCAAGCTGTTTTGATAGCCAGACAACACAAACCTAACAGTGCATCCACAGATACCATAAGAGCAGTCCTCAGTTTGTAAACCTTGAAACGCAAATCCTCTTTTAGAACTTGAAAACACTTGACCAACAAATCTGCCTCTGCATATTACAGCATTGTAAGTAATACCTGTATCCTAATCAGCAACTGGAAGATTTAAAAGATAATTCAGATTGAGAAGGTGAATTTACAACAGAGGATCACCATGTCTAACTCCACAGAAACCTTTTTTTACATTCAGGATAAAATCATGTCTTGTTCCATGTGTGAATAGTCCCTTTTGCAAAGCCAGTTCTCCATTTCCTTGAAGGCAGTGGGATGTTTTAAGGAAATCTACTATACTACAAACATAACAATAGTTAGTAGGGTTTCAAATAGGAACTGTTTTCAGGACACAATACGTCTCCCTACATTTTAAAAAGCTTATGACAAATACACACATATTTGCACATGATCTTTTGAGACACCTTTGAAGGCCATCTTCACAGCCCTTTGTCATGCTCGATGCTGTTATGTGGGCTGGTTTATGCCTAATCCCTTTTTGGATTACGCCACCTTTTTGCAAGGTCATTTATTTGAACTTGCACTCTCCCTGGCAATAATTAGTTGTACTGTGGCAGTTTCTAGCAACTGCAATCCAAGGTCACAGTTGGATGCCTTGCATATAAATAATTGCAGGTATATAAATGACTGCTCCAAGGAACTTAACACAGAATAAGTATACTTAGCCTAACTCCCTTTTTTCCTAGTACTTACAAATACTCTGCCAGCAAATACTGCGAGCTGAAAGATCATGAATCATTTTGGTAAAAAAAGAACATTAACTCAACAGTGCTCTCTCCTGGGACTCAGGCCTCAGCCAACTAGTAAGTCATTAGCTGAACTCTGCAGTTTCACCTCAATGACAGCAGTGCACCAGAGCCACTCCTTGATTAATCTTTTATTTCAACACAGATTATCTGTTAATGCTTAAGGTTGTCCTCTTTCCCTGCCACAGAGTTAATTAAGAATCTGAGGTCAACACACAGTTACAGGAGTAAGTTTTTCCTGTGGTATCATCAAATAACCTAACACATACATTGGGACCTGCAAGCATGCAGATTCTGTTCTTCATGACCCCCCAACTGCAGATTTTCATAACAACTACTTCAAACGAATACCTTTATCCATTAAGAATTGGAATAGAGAAAAGATGTGGCTCTACTGCAGTCATCAGGCCTGTCAGCTAGGCATGGTTACTGTAAATGACCTAGTTAGAAATGGAAATGTGTGAGAGAAAGCTGCTGAAATCTTACACTCAATCAGCACTACAGCTTACACCAGCACACTGAGCCTTTAGTTTCATTTCACTGCCCAGCTGTGCTCTGTTCTACCAAAAGCAAAAATCCGTCCGAACAGCACAAACACTGTGCGGTTCTGAGCCACCAGGTTAGTTTGGCATTAGGCAAGCAAGGCACAGGGGAAGATGCGTCTTCCTTCCTTGTATATACTCTGTTCCACATTTTACATAATTAACTTGAAAGCCAAGCCTGTCAGATCAGGTAAACTGTTCCTTTTTGGATGGGTTCCCTCCTTGCTTAAGGGGGCAGGAGGGCAGCAAGGTTCTACAGCTTGCGGGTCTCTGCCCTTCCCACTGCATCATCTGTCACAGTGATGAGTGTCACACCACTGGCAGAGACAACAGCTTGTTCTTTTATATTAGCTTCTCTTAGGAGACATAAGGGCTGAAGACGGTCATCATTATCTCCAAATAGCATTTCCAATCCCTCTTCCTTCCAATGTAGTATGCGTAAGACAAAAGTAGCCCTCTACGTTCCAGTTGTCTCACAAGGAAGAGATGGTGGAAAAACACAGCGGAACTGTTCAGAATTTGGGTATATGTCATAGAAAAGCCTAACACACCACAAAAAGGTGGCAGCTGTAAGGCTAGAAACATAGCATGGTCATTCTCAATTATTCCTGCCTCATCTGTAAATGGGGCAAGATGTTCCACAGCTAGATCTGGAACACCACCATTCCCACCCCCAAATTTTTCCTTGTCATCAGCAGATGCAGACACATGGCTAGAGGCATGACGTTTTCCGATCCTTTAGAAAAGTCACTCCGTTTTATACCATTTTAGAAAGCCAAGTATCATCATGCCTATAAAAGTCCAGTTCCTTGGTGTCCATCTTGTCAAACATCCCGGGGAGGAAGGGACGGTAGAAAAAGGATGCAGAAAGATGCAGGCATGTGTGAGAAGTGCTGGAAATAGCATAAAGCTGATAACAGAAATAAAACTGCAGATCAACAGGAACTATTGGCTGATAGGCTGCAGAACAGTACAGCTGAAAAGCATGACATCTATTCTTGGTTTACGTACAGGAGACACTACACAGGACACCACCCACATTTTGACAATCTTGTAGAGGTAGAATGCCACATTTTAATTTTACAGCATACATCTTCAGTGGCTCAAGAGATCCCACAGCAACATTTGTGTAGCACCCCATAGATGTAGCAAAATACTTACAAGGACACAGCACTGCTGTGCAAGGCTGACAAGCAACAGAAACAGAATAATTCTCTGAAATGGAATAACACCAGCAGGCACTGCCACAAACAGGGCTACCATTTTGTTTCACATCAAGCTTTCAAGCCAAATCTCATAACCAGACATGGGAATGGCATAGCAAGCAGTCTCAAAGTATGCAAAGCTAAGCAAAGGGGTCCAGGACTTGTGAGGTCTTGGAGGCAGTCATTGGTATAGCTACACCACAAGCAAGAAAAGAGACTGTCTGAAAGAAGCAAAATCTAAGCAGTCTGAAGGAGAGCAGAAGAGAGGAGAAACTGTAGTGGTAGTCTAGAAGCAAAAATAACTCCAGTCTATGAATTAAGATGTTCATCTTAATGGTCCATTACAACTATAGAGCATTTTCCTATTTGTTCTGTACTTATCATTACAACATCCTCTAGGAAGATGCTTGCATCCTCCTTGCCAGATGCTGAGGGCCAGCACAGCTCACACTTATTCAACAGTATTTAGACCCTCACATACCACCAAAATCAACACCAGCATACCCATAAAAGGGCTGACTTTAAACGACCTACTTACTGTGACTCTACAAAGTCTACAATGGAGCAGGGACAAAACTCAAGCCTTCACATGTCCCATGTTAGCTCTCTAACCAACCTGTCATTATATCTTTAAATAGAAGTTTAAAATATAGATCTTTCTGTTCATATGCCATCCAAGAACAGCAGGCTTGATCCTGCCTTTCATGAAGAGCTACACTGTAGACAAACTTAAGGCCTTCAAGATCAAGGACATAGTTTCACACTTTTTAACTGTATATATGAAATGCAATGAAATTCACCATATGTAACCAGTAAGTTGCTGACTGCACACCTGATCCAGCTGAGCTTGCATATTGTTTGACAGGAGATATCCTGTAAGGAAGTAACTTATTTCAGGAACTACAGGACTGAAAAAATGTCTTCAACTTCACCCTGCACCTTCCTCCCCAATAAAGACTTATCAGAGCACAGAAGCACAGAGGAGTTCCTGATTTCATTAACATAAAAACTTATTGCAGTATGACAGTCTGTTCTGAGACCCTCTGTGTTACAGAGTAGATAACTAATAAACTTGTGTACCATAACCCTTTGCATTAAGTAGCTTGGGAGAGACACGAAGCACACAGGGCAAGTGAGCATCAATACGTAGCATCAGAAAAATATATACACAGGTCACCAGCTCACATTACTGCAGCATGCATGACAAGTGTGACAGTGGGTGAAACTGGGGTGACATCTTGCTCTGCAACACACAGAAGCAATGCATATTGAAGCATTTATTAAGCATGATGCACTAAGAATATGCTAAGCGCAGGCATGCCAGACAAACACATCTTGCCAAAGACAGGGTGTTATCATCAGCAATTTATTTTTTTTTTAATCAAACAACAACACATGCCAAAAAAGTTCAATAAAATACAATTGTATTCCTTGGGTCAAGTAAGGCTATGCTTTGTTCCTCCTCTTCTACAGTGCCTTTTACTATTGCTGTTTCACATCACTGCTCTTTCCCAAATCAATTTTAAGTTTCTTCCTTAACCAAGAGCCCAGAACTCCAGCACCTCATCCTTTAGGGTATAAGTCAAATTGGGTTCAAGAGAAAGGCCTGGCTTTAAAAATCTGTTTGCAAAAATACCCCGATGTAATGTGAATAGTCATAGTTACATTAAGTAAGATATTTATAAGTCATTCATGTAATTAAAGAGCAACAGATGCTTTAGAAATAGTAAACAGTAGTGCTATGTAGAATTGAGCAAGTTCTCAAACTCACTGCATAAATTGACTTCCAATATAGGCATACTACAGTACAACTACAAGCATAGTATTTCCCAGTCAACTATAAATTCTTTGTCTTTTATAAATAGAACCTTCATGGAAAGTTTAGCCAAACATACAATAATGTTATTCTGTCAGGTTTTGCACTCTACTTCCTCCATTTTCTTCCTGGAGATGACAGTCTCCTCCAAGATTCAGGATTTTTTTGAGACACCAGGTAATCAGAATCATGCGTTTTCTGCCCTTTGGCAGCATGCACAGCCTTTCCATAATTATCTCTTCACTCTAAAAATCACTTGCTATTTAAACATGGTACATATTCCAGCTTGTTCTGATCATCAAGGTCAAAATACACTCCTACTTAACTGAATAAGCAGAATCCTTTTTCCTTATGAAATTGAAATGAAATACACTTTAAGCCAAGAGTAATGAATGTTTCAAGGAGTGTGCAGGTGTGTGACTTAAAGCCTGCACATTCCTAAAAAGTTTAACATTTTCAACCTCTCTTCAAGGTGGTTCTCCCCACCACTGCCACATACACATATTTTTATGCCATTGCACAAGCCTCTCATTTCCTCAGCCCAATGATTTACATCATCTCCTCTCCCAAGACTTCACTAGCACTCAGTTTCATAGCTGGGACACAGACTAGGTCCAATGACAGATGCAATTAACTTGCTGCCCCAGGCAAACACTGCTAACAGCTAACAAGGGGATTCTCCCTTTTCCATAGCAAGGACCATCTCAAAAATGTAGAAACTCCATCAGACATTTCTTCAGCCTGCATGGATTATTCAAAGGTAGCAAGGGAATGTTAACTACAGCAATATTTTGTATTTAAGTGGTGCACATTCTTAGCTCCTGGTGAGTAAATAGAAGCCAGGTACTCCTGCTCTGTTACCTATGTGTATCTGTATGTATCTAATAGATACTCCAGCCACATGGTGTTACCCCAGGCATTTGATTTTTGCACACATCCTCCAAGGAACCCCAACAGCATGCCTCCTTGGCACACACAGGACCCTCAAGAGCATCATTAGGTGGTGCTCTAATTGTACTCCCTCCTAACATTCTTATGTCTAGGAGTCCTTGATCTCTGACTTCCTACAAGGAATTGATAAATTGCCAGATAAAATTATAAACACCTACATTCACAAAACTGATGCTATAAAGTGTTAAAAGACCATGTTCTTTCCAGGATACGCCAAAGATTGAAGTATTCACTCCCCTACTTGCATGCTTAGGGAGGAGAAAGGCAACAGGAGTTCCAAACCTGAAACTTTTGGTTTTCTAAGACCTGAGCTCCAGTCTTGTCATTAGTATTCACTGAATACAGTTTGCAAACAGGAAGAAACAGGAAGCATTCAGAGGTGATCTAATCCAGATCCAAATCATAGTCATTCTTTAATGCATGAAAATCCATATAATCCTGTAATAAATCTTTTACTTAAGATTTACCCAATTGTTTCAGGCTTCTTATATGGGAAAGGTCACAAGCAGGCAATGGTAACAGCACCTGATCTCTCCATATTGACCCTAAATTTCTCTTTCCTCCTATTTGCTTAAGCATGTTTTCATGAAATAAGCACACAGGTGCAATGGGTTATATATCACACAATGCAACATTTGGTTATTAGATAAATGAAAGACAAGCAGAATAGCTCTGGTCACAAATCATAGTACACACTCATTCCCATTTACATGCTTGCAATTGCTATAAGCAACAGTACACTAAGTAGCTGTGGAAAAGACTAAACAAAAAACAGAGGGAATGCTTCCCAGACCTTAAGCCAAGCTTTCACCTGCCTTTTTCTTTCAGAGTTTGACATTTCTATCAGAATTCTAGTGGCTTATGAAGTTTGCCATTTCTGCATTCACTCTATACACGCAAACATACAGGGCTAATATTTTATAAGTGTTCTTGGTCAGAGAATCACAACCAGCTAACAACCAAGATTAAGAGTGTCATCTTTTATTTAAGGCCTAATGCCTGCTTCGTGAGAAGGCTCACGATTAATATTTATAAGCCAAGTGTATTCACAGAATAATCAATGTGTGGTCAAAATCCTTGTCCAGCTCAGCCCAGACTCCAGCCAAGGATCTTTTGTCAACTATTTGTTTACTTCACTAAGTAATGCCTCCTGCCACACACATATGTGTATATGTATGAATTATATAGGATATTCAGGAGCCCTGTTTAAGTTCATTCTAAGAGCACATAGATAACTAGCTATGAAAAGCATGGTCAGAGTAATATTAATTTGTTGCAATAGCTTTTCTGACAACTCAAATGAGAAGGCTTGACTAGCCTGCTGTGTTTGGTAGCCTGCTAACTCACATTTAGCATGCTATTTCCAAGGCAATCACGTAAATGTGTAAGCTAGGAATACATGTTGACAGAGCTAAAAGCTCCTTAAAAACAAACAACTAAGTTAGAAGAAAAACCCACAAAATTAAGAGATACGAGAACAGAGCAAAAAGCTTGGTTTTGAAATTGAAGCAATATATGCACAAGTGTTTTGCAATATCCAGGAGGTCTACAAAGTATTATGTTATTAGTTACTTGAACATACCATCCTTCCTTCCTGTGTGAAAAGACACATGCTTTCTATTCTTACGTGGTGTGTAGTATATTATTACTGTGACTCTCAAAGACATTTCAATTTTGTGAAACGAAACAAATGAAGTAACAGAATTTCTTATCCCTCCAAAAATACAAGCCCATCTTTCACATCACAGCCTTTTCAACAGTCCATGTTAATAGCTTTACTATTGACTTGCAGTAACTTCAATGCTTCAAATAGGGAAGATAGCTGGTAAGACAATGCAAGTCCCCTCAGACACATCCAGGGAGGACAGTATGACAGTGTCTCCATTCCAAAGACTTGTACTTTTTATTCCATGCTAAGAGACAAGCACTGTCATGTATCTGCCTGGCTTCCCACAGACCACGAAAACACAGTGCCTATGGTACTGCCACTGACTCCCGGCTGGAGTGGGAACAAGAGTAAGGCTGTCTTACCTGGCTCTGCTCGGAGAGGCACTCATTCATCAGCCAGCGCCTCACAGCAGCATGCCCGCGTCAGACACCACCGTGCAAAGAGGGGAAGATCCCATTCCGGAGAGGCGGGATGCAGGGTTGGGAGGCGGGGATCCTTCAGTGCAAGCCGGACACCAGCTCAGGAGATGCAGGGTCAGTCTGACAGCCGGCAAACCAAACAGAGCTGCTCCACTCCTCTCCTACCATAGCACATCTCTCATTGCCTGCACAGGAGCTGTGTGCCTTGTTAACCCTCTTCTGGCTGTAGGGCAGGAAGCAGGAGCTCTTTTCTTAAGAGATCTTCCTTTCCCTGTGCTTTCCAGTCCATCCTCAGAAACACTTCTGGAGAAATCCCTCTTCCACAATGTGAAGGATTTTGCAAAGTAATCTAAAAGAGATATTTAAAGCAATGACAAGAGGCTGCCAAGCCAACAAAAACCCATAAAAAAAGGAGCTGCAGACACAGAAAGTACAAACAAAACCCATTATCAGCAGAACAAGGGTCTGCTACAGAAAGAGGGTGCCTAGACTAAGTGAATCTCACTTAGTGTTAACACAAACACACAGGACTAGAGGTGGAAACAAAGTGGCTTGACTCTTACAGTGGAGTGGTCTGAATATTTATACTTCCTCCATTTACAGAGGAATTTAGAGAGTGTCAGAGGTTTTGCACATCTGTCCCCATGATCCACAGCAAGAATACAGTTCTTGGGGAATAAGTATTTGTTCCCCGAATCAGAGAGGTTAGGGCACTAGGATTATATATACCTGACAAAAATGACATACAGAAGACAGACACTGAGCTAGAGCAGGTTAATGGGTAATGAAGAGTGTTTTAGCATTAAACCACTTCCGAGTATACCACTCCCCTCTGCCAAAACAAGCTCACAGCTTTGATGTGGTGCTCTTTTCTGATCGTGATCACTTTGCTTTTGCACATTGTCTTAATTCAGTGACCACTGACCAAATTTTCCTTCCTTAAAAGCATGCCCTCAGGATTTGGACACCAAGTTCTCATAGCCTGAGACTCAGATATCTGGGTCTACTTTTAAACACAGTTCAGTACAGCACCTAAGAATTCCAGTTCTGACAAAAACACTAGATTCCATTCTCTGGTTGACAAGTCTCAGGCAACAGACCAACTTGTACAACACATGTCAGAGAAAGCTGGTAGACTTTTTTCCAGTAAGTTGACATACCCACCCTAATCAGAGAAAAAAATTAAATATAGAAGAAGCACATTTCCTGAAAGACATTTACTCAGAACCAAACACATACCACAAATGGACCATGGTCAGAGAAATGAAGTGCAGCTTCAAGCATATGGTATAGACAGCAGATTACCAAAAAACTCCACAAAACAAAACGTAACCAACTCCAACACCCTTTTCCCACCCCCCTCTAAGACACTAATTCAGGGCTTCTTCTACACTGTTGATTCTCAAAGGAAACCTCAGCCTTCCTATCATAGCTTTAAGTCGGACATTGGCAAACTTCAGTGTTTGCTCTTTAATATCCGTGACAGCATGTGACTGAGTGCAATCACCTTTTCCAAGGATGTGAACAGACTGTAGTCAAAGAGCAAGTAGTCTTCTAGAGAACAACCTTATCTAGCATAAACGAATATTGCAGCAGACAGACGAAACTGCAGTCGGGGACTAAAGGTTTGTCTACACTGCAGTACCCAGGTTATCTTGGATAGCAGATGCCATCTAAACAGAGACAGAGCAGCAGGGTGCATGAGTCCACTCAACATGACCTATACTGTGCTGCTAGAGTACTTGGCTCATGTACACAGTAGCATGTATAGAGCAAGTAAAAAGAAAAACTGACATCTCCCAATTCCTTCAAGTGGCAAAGACAGTCTTTCTCAAATTCCCAATATGAAAGTCCCCCTTCATAGAGGGTACAACTCTTGCATTGTTCTAATCTAATACACAATAGCGGTGTTATACACGCTAAAATGCACCACTGCTGTGATTACCACTGGGTTGTAGCAACATGTATATATACAAGGTAGCAGTTAACAAGCAACACAGCCACCTCCCAACCACTTCAAGTTAACTGCTTTCCTCTAGATGTTAAGCAGGAGTATTTCCTCAAGGAACTTTTTCCTGCGAATTTGACCTCTCTTAGGAGCACATCCAACATTTAAGCCCATCACAGCATAAAGTACTAGTAGCCCACAAAATATAGCTCCATCCCTTGATGTTTTACTGTTTGTTTTGCCAATGCTCATTGATATATGTATATATAAGCAAGCACAGAACCAAAGCCACTGCTCTTCAGCTAACTGGGGATACCCAAGGAAAGCACTCCTAACAGTGCTCTGTGGGCTGACAGAACAAGTAAAACAAGCAATGGTCTGTCTGCAAGAGACCACCCAGACATACTGCAAAATTCACACCATAATCAGGGACTGGGGGTAGTCTACTTAGACTTGAAAAAAAATAATTCTCTGCCCAGAAGCCAAAATTTCAGGGGTACAGCTATTTTCCACCTACAACCCTTATTCAAACAAGTTTGTTATGTTAAGGTTACCTTCATCTCTCTTGTTTTGAGCACTCATCTATAAAAAGCAAAGCTGACCCTTTCCTGAAGCCTACTCCTTCATGCATCACCTGATGGTTCAGAAAAGCATCCTTGAAGACAGACCTGTCAACGCACAGCTTAAAATAGTCTTAAGATAACAAACTTACACAGGGATTTCCATAGGAGCTGAGATGGTGACTTTTAAAGGTAAAAACATACAGTAATAGTACCAAAAAGAATGCTTCCTGTGCTTACAGTAATTATGCAATTGGACATCAGGTTTCCACCTGCCTATTTTCAAATCTAAATCTGTTTTCTTGGGAAGAGAAAAAAATTGTGCCCCAATAGCCAACTCTATCATTTTACCTCCCACAGGCTCCAATCTCTTTTCTGCAAGCAGGGAGTTGAAACAAAGCTAACCCAGTGCTTCTGAGAAGTCTTTGAGGTCAAATTCCATTATGTGGATATTGATAAACTGCAAAAGAAAAGCAGTTTTACAAACAAGAAATAAGACATTTAAAGTAGCCCATCTAGACATGGGATTAAGTCTAATTGCACAACAAGTTCTGACCTATTCTTCTCAAGTATGAAGTCTTCTGCTAAGACTTGACTCAAGGGTAAGACAAGCATTTCACTTTTGCCAACCATTCAGTTTCTGACAAAAATTGGTCAAATGCTGCTTTATTACTACACAGGTTTTTTTTTTTCCTCTGAGCAGGCACAGACAGTACCCCTCTCTCCTAGAGAAATAAACCACAGAACTAGACTTGGGGTTTATGTAGTGTTCTCTGCTTTCCAAATGTTACAGTAGTTTCAAGGCAGAAGTACACCATCCCATAAAGAGAAAGAAAAGAAGACTGGCAAAGATGGGATTAGAATTTAGGACCAAAACCTTATCTGCACTAGAGGACTCTTTCAGTTACCCTATTGCTTTGCTTTTTGCAGACATCATTAGTTTAGGACCACATGTTAATTTCTGTCCTGAACCAAGCAAAGAAAGCAGCTGGAAGCTCAGCACTGTAAGTACAACTCCTAAATCATTCAGAACTCCAATTGGCTCCATCCAGCAAGGAACTGCTGCAACTAGCTTTTACTTTTTCAGCTGCCAATTAGAGAGAAAAGCCAAAAAAGACCTCATTCTTCATTTGCAAGTCCTTAGGGGAGACCCTGAAGGAAACTGAAATTTGGCCCTTCTATTCCAACAGAAAATAGAGCACTGGAATTTATTCCCCCTCCCACCACCCATAAATTTGAATGTACACGGTTAGCAGTGAACTGGAGCAGGGAGAAAGGAAAGCAGACCAAAAGACAGGAAATTCAAGAAGAAATTGAGCAGCTTCTGGTATTGCATAAGGCAGCTGGAGCTTGGGATCTGAGTGACTTCATATGATTTAAGAGGTCACTAGACATCTATTCAGTCCCCTTGGGCATTCTGCACAATTGTTCCCCACTGTAGATAGAATATGTAATCCAGAGTTCAGGAGAGTCTAACGTGAAATGACACAACCAAAAATGGATTCACTTTCTCTCTTGGGAAACAATAGCGCCCTCAGATACCTCTCCAAAAATGTTTCAGCAAAAAACTCACCGTTTGCTAGCCCACGTTATGTAAGTTTAAACTATTCAAACACCCTCACCCGAAAAACCCAATTGGTCAGCTGATCACAAGATTGAATTTACAATTTGTCAGCTAATAAATACTATCCTAGCATAAAAGGAGTTCCTTCAGGAAATGTGTTCTTTTTCTGAGATACAGTGCTTCTATCACAGAAGCAGGTCCCAGATTTTGACCTAATTTCCTTCCATGTTTTTTCCATATAACCAAATCCAGTTTCAAGAAAAGGCATCAATTAAGATAAAAGCCATCTTCATACCTGTGAGTGCTGAGGCAGAGAAATTTAAGCACATCTGGACTACACAGAACTTGAAAATACAAATATTAAGTTACTCTCTGAACCACTTCCATGACAAGTTCTTTCTCTATGTGCCATTTACACCAGAACTAAACATTCCTAAAGTTAGAGAGGTCAGGTCAGATTTGAAAAATACTTGTAACAGATTTTTTTTTTCTCTGATTGGATACTCTCAGTGGAAGTTCTCAACTGTAGGTGTGGAATTTCTTCAGTGAACCATCGCATCCTACTCAACTCTGTTTACTTCAGACTACACACTTAAAATAACTAAAAAGCACATATGAGTAATTGGATGCAAAAAGGTATAGTCTCAAAAGCCCTAGCACCCTAACAACAGGGGTGGGCAAAACAGACCCAGCAGCAAAGAATGCGATAGCTTTGAGCTTCCTTTTCTCAGGAAATAAACCTATTATCTAAGTCTTGCATGCTGTAAAACGACTCCCTATCTTCTATTTGGCAGACTTCTCACAGAACTACACACCAGTGAAACTTCCAACTATCAGTTCCTGTTGCAATCCATAACAATTCTACAGGGAAAAGAAACAAAGATATTACAACAACCAAGTCCTTAACAGGCTGACATGGCCCTTCTTGAAATTTAGATGGCTAACTTACCCACTTTCAGCCTCTGATACAATTCGTGAACAGTGAAAAATCTGAGATCGCACTCTGAAATTTCATTTAGATATGACAATTCCATAGATTTAGGTATGCCTACAAGTATCCTCAGCTCATTAGAGTTATCAAACCAAATCTCTTTTCATCAACATGCCTCTGAAAAGGTTCTTTCTAGTTACATTAATACTATTACTTAGATTTTTACATGCATTCAGGCATTACCTCATACACTCTTGAGGACCTTTTTCACTCTCTCCCCTTTCCTGAGATACTAGGCTATGCTAGACTTGAAGATCAAGCACACTGTAATATGGCCAGAGTCTTGCAACACCTACAGCAATAAAAAGACTTGCAACTAATACATCTCAGGAAAAAAGGCCCCATCTCCCAGAACCTTAAGCTTTCTGGAACTATACAAGCAGATGATAAAAGCCTACCCTCTAACACCACCACTTTCAAACACACATCAGAACTTTGGCAGGTTTAGAACTGCAATTCCAACCTCGCAACTTCAAAATTTACTTTTTGTAAAAAGGCAAATCTGTATGAAGTTCTGCACAAATACGCCTTACACAAGTCCTTTATAAACTTGGTGCTCAAACTCAGAGCAAAAAGTTTGTTCCACTTCTAGAAGCTCATTGGACACTGCGCGGAGCATATAAATACCAGCTGTTAACCTTAGGGCAGAGATAGGAGCTGTGCCCTCTTGGGCTAGAATCCAAGTCATTTGCCAGAGTAATAGCCACAATTACAGACTTGTTTTAAAGGCCAGAAGCAAGTCATGACATCTTCACTATGCTCCTTTCCCCTCTCATCCCAGTGGTCATTGCCATCAAGGCCAAGACAAGCATAAAGCTGATAGATTACATTAGAGACAGACAGGAGCAGCAGACAATAAATACCAGAGATATAGAAGTTCATGAGGAAAACTGGGGCCTCAAGGCTTTTTTCAAGGATAGGCTGTTTAATAATAGATGCAAGATTAATACAGCTCTCAATGACCAGGGCAGGCCTTCAGGGAAAAAGATAGTGCTTGAGCCTGTTTTATTAGAATCATTTAGCATATTCACAATGTTTGCTCCATACCAAAACCACTGCACAAACAGATGCATTGTCCAAGTTTAGCTCTTCAATTTCCCCATCTTTCTAGCATTTCCACACACAAAACATTCCTCAAGAAGATCTTTAAAGCAAGAAGAACAACGAAGCCTGTGAAAAATCACCAGTATACCAAGGGCCTCATTCCTACTAAATAGTAAAACAGTTCCTCTTCAAAATAGTCTAATGAGAAAGCTTCCAATGTGATACCAGAAAAGAAATTGCATTGACCATATGAGAAGCGCATGTGCCTTCAAAGCTCAAACTTTCCAAGTCTTTCTTGAATATAAATAACTACAATAAACATTCTCCAGCCTGACCTTGCAAGCACAGAATACTATTGACTGTCACTGGTTTACACAGAGATGCCAAACCCCAAGCTACCACACTTAAATTCATTACACCTTAAACTCCAAGACATGTCCTTCAGCAACAGGAACTATCAGCTGCCTGGAGCTTCAGCACGACCATTGTAAAAGCCAGGCTTTTGATAACCTATGCAAGCCAAAGCAGTTTAACCCTACATTGGGGATGTACTAAACTTTCATTTCACACAGTGAAGTTGAAAGAATGCAGCAATAAAGTCACAGCTGCTCCTACTTCAAGTCATTGAAAGAGCTGATTATACTATTTTTCAACTCCTGGGGCCTCTGCCATGGGGTCTGTTTAAGCATGCCTACTCCAAATAGAGATTCAGAAATGTAACTTAAATTTTTGTACCTAAAAATCGCTAGGGAGCAAAAGGCTCTTTGGATTTGTTGACTTCGGCATCTATGTTTATTGCCCAAATTACAAACCAAGAACACCAACTAAGGTATTATAACTGAGATTCTGACAGTCACCCAAAGATTACTTCAGCACATTTGGGATTTGCAGTGTTATAACAATGGTTCATCACTTTCATGTTCCCTCTACTATATTGTTTCAGTAAAACACTTCTTAAACATGCAGATATGTGCAGAGCATGTGATAAAGGAAAAAACCTTTCTTTCAAAACTAATCCATCCTTCCTTCGTGAAAACCTGTTTAAGTCTCACACTGCAAGTACTTTCCCCAGAAGGACCCTGCAGCTGTGAAGCACATTCAAGTTCCAGAGATCAACACAGAAACACAGTTATTACTATTAAATGCATTAATAATCATAAGCTTAGGAAAGGAGAAGAATAACATAACAAACTAATACAATTCAAGATCTGGAATGAAATATTTGGCTCAAAGATTATAACATTTGTAACCAGAACACTTAAACTCAGGTTTACAGCATCTGCTCTAGGTTTTGTATCAGCAGCTAGACAGTTTCCAGAAACCTAGGCAAAAAAAAATAGCCCACCTGAAACGTGTCAACCAGTTTGAGATGAAAACTCCCCTTAAACACTACTAAGACCAACCCTTAATCACAAGGCATAATCACAAGGCAAGTCCTTCCTCTCAGTCTCTCCTGCCCATGCAGAGACTCATGACCATTTATATCACCAAGCCTGAGGTGAAGGGAAGAACACATACACAGAAGATCAGACACTCCAACAATCCCCATTTTTCAAGGGCCTACCCCTTCTCACTGTCCTGCAAGGTACTACTTCACTTCACACTCCTACTTTTTTGTACAGAAAAAAGCCAGCCACCAATAACATACACTATTTATAGCAACAGAGACTACTGGGAGGTCACCAGGACACTAAGGAAGCAAGGACTGTAACAATAATAAGTTGTTTGCTGGTCAGAACCACTAGAATTGGAAACTTGCACTCAGGCTTTCTGACCCTCAAAAGCAAGGATCCTAAAGTCTCCTTTATTACCTCATTTTATTTTTTTTTTAAACACACTGAAGCCACAGCAGACAGTCCTCAAACACCCACCACAGTCTGGGGGACTTTAACCCCCAGACAGTATCACACACGCTCCTTGGCCCCAGCACACAGGACAAATTAAGATATTAAAAAAAAATAACCTGTTTGTAAGGTATTGCATTCCACATAACCACCCCTGAAAGCTGAGGAGACACAAGACCAGCAGGCACAAGGCAACCATTAGCAGCCATTACACAAGACTCCTCCCTCTTGTGAGACCCCGAGGGTCACCTGACACAGGCAGAACCTTCCAGAAGCACAGCACTCCTGCTCCCCCATGCCGAGGCCCCCCATTCCCGCCCTGGGCAGATATTGAGGCACTGCTGTCCCAGAGGGCTGCTGGCATCCCCCAGCCCTTCTCGCCTGCATCCTATAAAGTGATATAAAGTGGGCTGGTTCCCAGAGGGGCACTGCCACAAGAAGAGAGGGGGCACCAGGCCACAGGACCCCCATAGAGCCTTCATTACCTCAGCTGAGCAAGGCTGCACAGGTGAGTCCTCTCAGCTCATTACAGGGAGCAGAGGCCCCACAGCTGTGCCCTGGCTCCCTGCTGAGGCCAGGGGGAGGAAAGGCTTCAGAAACAGCCCCCCCTTAGCCTTTTGTGTCCCACAGCCAGATTTTTCCTCAGGTAGTGACACTGCCTCACAAAGGTTAGGGGAGCAGACCATTACAGTCCAGCAACCCTCTGCTTCAGAATTTCTGGCAGGCCATGTTCTTGCCAGGCTGGGCATCTGCAACCCTTACCTTGCTATCTAGAGGAAACCCTACAGACTGTTCATATGAGGAGCATTTTGTGGGCTTTTTCCAGCAGGTGCATTCATTGCAACCACTAATGCCTTTGTTCAGAAACTCTGATGATATTTTTCAGTAGCTAAGTTTCTTTTGTTTGAATTCCCCATGCTCTAGATTATTATTTATCAAAGGAAGAACCTTCTTGGGTTTTGGGGCAGGTTTTGCTGCTACATTGACTCAGTAGATGCTAAACTAATTTCAAGTGAGTACCAACCTAGCCTATCCAAGGTGCAAGTGAGGAAAAAGGCTTGCTTTATACCAATTTCCCTCCATGCATGCAGTTCCACAAGTGCCTTTCCAAGGATCTCAGAGTAGTACACAGTGTTTCAGAGCACCTGCAGAGAAGACTGGTAGCCTTGCAAGATTAGCAAACAAATATTCATATAGACCTGTTTCTTATTTAAGAGCTGCTATTGCCACTGGAAAGGGTCTACAGAGGAATCATTTTTAGGGAAAGGTTAATGTAAGCTAGATGTAAATTAAGTGACTTGCTGTGTGCCACATGGGGAGCCTTGTCAGAGTCAAAAATAGAGTTCGGCTGAATTCCTAATACCTTCCTTTAAATGCTTGATCATGTTGCCATGAGCTTTTAACTTCTTGCAATTCATCTAAGAGCTGTGTCCAGCCAGGGACTAGAATAGAGCTAATACGCCGCTGTTCCTTTTTCTGCTTAAACAAGAAAAGTTCCTTCTCTGACTTCCTTACACTGACACAGAGAGAATTAAGAATAAACCAGAGAACAGAAGGCTGGATAAATAGAGGTGATTCTAGTCATGGAACCCAAACCCTCACCAAGCACCTGCCAATTATCAGGGTTTCAAGGTGCACACAAACTGTCTCATGTTTGGTATGCAAAAGAACTCAAGTAGAACAACATGCAATATATATGCATTTTATCCTAGCAAGAGGCTACCCTGTCGTACCTTTTGTGTCTCCCCATGTTGTTGTGGTGACAATATAAGCTTTCTAATTATTCCAGTAAAATCAACAGTAAAATACAGCCTGTTTCCATTTGGTAAGGGCAGTTTCTTCTTTCACAGCTAGATGCAGATTCAGGATATCACTGTGTGAAGCAACAACCAGTCCCATTGATGTTTCTCAGTAGTATTGGTTAAGTTTAGGCAAGCTGAAACACAGGATGACATGTTCCTCTCATTTTCTTATGGCTTAGCTTTTCCTTTCTTCTCTGGTAAGGAGCCCTTGTGGGGGTAACACAAGCAGTGTTTTACTACAGATTCTTGGGGCCTCAGTTGTAGGAACATGGCTTGCAAAACCTAAGGAGAACACAGTTAATGAGAATTGTGGAATAAGCTTTCCTGTTTCTCAGTTCTACTTTATGTAGTTTGCCTTGGCAGAAAATTTTACACCTATTGTCAAATGAGTGAACCTATTGCTGCTGTTGCAAACAAACATCCCTCTGAGACAAACAGTATTCTTTGACTGAACTTTTAAACTTATTAACTGAAAAAAAGAGTGAGAGGCATGCTAACCTTAGTTCTATGGAAAGCCAAAAAGGTCTAGGCATCTCTTAACACAATACACCAGGAAAAAAATAGTCCAGCAGTGTAAGAGCAAATTTACCTCTTCTAGGCAGAAAGATTATTTCAGTAACAGTCAGAGAAAACTTGATATGAAATCTGAGGATTCTACTAATCATATACGAGAGAAGTCCTTACACACAAGAATTGATAGATAGAGGGAAAGCTCTTGCCTGTCTGAATACAAGAGCTGGGGAAGTCTGGCAGACATACAGTTCCCTCCAGTCATTCCAGGATGATGTGCAGAATTTGAATTTTAAGCTTTCCAATAAGTGACTGTGACATGCAAATTCACTATTCCATTATCTAAATCATCTGAGCACCTCTGATCCAAGGCTTAGATTATTTACTTATTGGTTCACCAAATAGAAAGCATTGATATTTCTTATTGTCCTGGAGTAACATTTTAGCCTGTTGAACAAAGTAAAATATTCGTGGCAATCATCCTGTGCAAGATCTATCAGCAAACAGCTTAGGGGAGGAAAAAAAAAAATACTGTGGCATTTGCCAGTATTTCCCTTCAGTGCAACAAATTCATTCAGCAAAAACAAAATCTAAACCAAAAAAAACATATAAGATGTGCTAGCAACTTTTTCTTTACCCACTACTTCAATTGTATTTTTAGGCTCCATTAGTAGTACTTGTCACTTAAACACTTGGGTCACATTGGTCTTTTACCAAGACCATTTTCTAAGGTAAAGTGCTCTAAAGAACACAAGTGTGGGCTGTCCATAGAGACAGAGCATCAAGACAGAGTCTCTCTCCTAAGACTTCTTGCTGTGATTCACTTTTTTCAGCATGTCCTTCCTTCAGGATTTGTGCTTTGTGAGATAGAGATACAGAACAGCTTCTTGGCTGACAACACATTGGGTAGCAATAAGGATAAAAATGTGTCTTCTAGAATTGAGAAGTAGATGTCTTCAGCCAGTCTCCAGTATGTAGAAGGAAAACTAGTAGGAGGATTGTGAGCCTTGAGGGGTCAGAACATGTGGCAGGCAAGGCCAACAGCACATTACTTATTTTGACTACTGAGAGGTTACAGCAGTAGCAGGTCTGCCAGACTGGAACAATCAAAATTATTTCTAGTACTATGGCAAATTATAGCCCTTCATCTGAAGATTTCATGCCAAACCATTTTTTCATAGCTACAGGGTTTGTGTCAAATATAGAAGGATGAATTCTTTTTGCTGGTATTATCCAGACTCATGTTCCTGCTGCAATCTTTCCCTGCTAGGCTTTATTATACAACCATATCCACTGCATTCCCAGAGGCTAGATTTCCCATTTTATATAAGGCAGTGGCAGATGCATTCTCTAGCCTGAGTGGGGGAAGAACTACTATCACATCATGTGAAGTGAGAACATGCATTACCTTGACATTTTTCTGTCATCGGCTTCAGCCCTTCTAGCCTTCTTTAGTAAATCTATGTCCAATCTAAGTTTATTTATGTAGACTGGAAAAAAGCATGAGCTTTGCTACATAAGCCACAACATTGCACTGTACAAAACAGGGAGGCAAGAGAGAGGCATTGCATAGAAAAGGGTACTGGGGGAGAAGAGCTGTTCTTAGCATACCAAGAACTTAACATAAGCTACAACTGAGCTAGAGACCTCCAGCAGGACATAGACTTACCACACAGGAGGTGGTTTTGTGTTATTTCCCAGGGAGACACCCAGAATTTCCCATCCTGAACTGTCGGGTGGCATAGCCACACTGCATTCAGAAGCTGCCGCCCAGAGGTGGCTGTCACTGGGCTTAAGTTTCAAAACGATTCTACAAAGTATTCTGGGTGATGAGGTTAGTATAAATCTATGGTTATCATCACTTCACCTACAAATCCCTCCTCCATTTTCAGCTCACCTATGTCAGGCCTCACTCACTGTGACCTCCACTTTGGTCAAGAAAAGCTGCTCTGTAAAGGATATATCTTCACTCAAACATCACTCCACATCTAGTGGGTGGCTCCAATTCTTCTCAGTTGTGCTCAATTCTATGGTTTTCCAGCCGGAAGAGTGGTTTGTGATGTATCCTGGTCTGCAGAAATTTGTGTGCTTTTTGATGCTAACATTACAAACCACTTAGTTTCAGAGCAAGCCTTTGACTTCCTTATTTCTATTAAGAATATATGCTGCCTTCCACATTCAATAAACATTTTCAAAGTGCAGCTTAAATTGCTAACCACTTGAAAGGCAGGCTGATTGCTACTGAGAATGCCGATTACTACAAATCATGTGCTCTCTAGGGATGCCAGCAGGACACCCCTGACAACTGGGAAGTCAGATTTCAGGACTGAATACCAGAAGCTAGTAGAACAGAAAAGGGAGTATTAAAGAACAGAGGCAGCATACCACTTAACACAAGAGCATGACGCTACAAATACAAACTTGCACCATTGTGCAGGCATGCATGCGTTCCTGCATGAAATATACACTTAATATCTTAACTCGCACTACCTAGACTATCTTCATAAATGAATACCACTGCTCAACTAAATGTGTTAAAGCCCTTTACAAGTTTGGGCTTTACTTGACAAAGCTCTGTTTTTTGTGCAACTACTTTCATCCATACATACAGGAAAAGAGACCAGCACTGTAAGCATAGTCTCTTCAGTAAGGAGTATTACAGCACACCTTGGTTTTTAAGAAGGCTGACCACCCTTCCCACAGGTCCTTGGGGAAGATTTAAAAGGTCTAATGGGAAGCATAATTTTACTCCCTTGTAAAGGAGCAGAAACTTTCCCTTTTGAGAAAAAAAAGCATTGTTCTCAAGAAGAGGAACTCCAGCATTTCCTCCCCCTACACTTCTGTGTTTTTCAGCCTGGAGAAGCTGCTCAGATGTCAACCACAAAATTCCAGTGAACAGGATGTGGTAGGGCCTAGCCTTTTTGCAGCATGCCAGCAATTGCTAGAGTTATTTTAAGCATTCTGTAATTGACTTAATTTGCATGCAGTATACTCTGTAGGGCAGGAACTGTATTTTGTTTAGTGCTTATAGAACAGCTAGCAAAACAGACTCCTTGTCCATGCTTAAGGCTTCTACATGGTGCATAGGAGTAGATTTTTGTACCCTACTGTTGAACCATCTCTGGGGGAGAATGGTCTGTGGTATTAACACACTACCTCAAGAGAGTTAGAAGTGAGGTCTTTCAAGGTATTCTGAGTGACAAGAGTCAGACACCATTTTCAACCGTTTACCCTTGAAAGATCTTTCTGGGGTCAAATGGAAAATTGTAATGATAGCACCCATCAGACAAGGCTTCTGTTCACATCTGTTTCGGTGATGCAAAGCCATTTGCTAGCTACCACTTTTACGAAGCTGACATTCTGGCACTTATGATGGTCAGGAAAGTAGATTAGCAAACTCAAACACTACCATCTCATACAAAACCCCTCCCAGTGCTTCTTTAACAGTGTCACACTTCTTCCCTTAACACCCTGTACCATCAGTGTTCTCTCTATGACATCCCTCATTTTAGACATCCCTGCTCTAAGTTCTCAACTGTGTTTCTGTCATACAGGAGAAATGCACAGTCCTTAATGTGCCCTCTTTGGCCTTATTATGTAGTCTAGAGCACAAAACACATGCTGCTTGAATCCTCCTCATGTTAAGCAATTCAGAAGACATATTTGCATACATTCACTTGCATGAAATTCCTTTTCCGTAGTAAAATGTCCTTTCCCCACCAGCAACACACAACACATCCAGACTAGCTCTTAATTAGCATTGCCTAATAAGCACCTTCCAGCTTGAATTTGCTTTCCTCTTATGCTAAATAGCAGCCTTCCCAGCCAGCCTTATACAAAGGACTTTCACCCAAAAAGCAAATGGTTGCTTGAAATCTTGTTAATTGCACAAGTCCTGTCTCCTCATTTTGCCTGTAGGGGATTTTGCTAGCATCCAGTAACAGATAAAGCATACACAGGTATTTGCAAAGTACATTGCTAGGACATTGCTGTGACATCTGTGAACAGCTGAAGCAGCCATCTGTTTTCTATACAATCTGTTTTCCTATGTTCCTGTTAGTGCCCACCAAAATACCCATATATAAGAAAAAGCCATTCTATGAGTAGATATACCTGCAGATCATCCTGGTTTTGCCAGTGTATGTGACCCAGTAATTTGCTTCGGAGCACAAACCCTGACATTTGGCACCAAAATAACATTTGTTTCCTGGAGCATGTATCATGTAATGAAGAGCACATTTTACATATATATCACTCCTAATAAGTTTTAAGTAGCAGTGGAAAGCAGCCACCTGAAACACTGTAGAACTGTACAAGTGATGAGGCAATATTTCCTTTTGATGGAATAACCAAGATGACAAGATACTCTCTCTGCTTTGAAATAAAGCCAAAAATAACTTCTGTCTGAAGTACCACATGCTATTTAATACCAATAAGCATATGCTGTCAGGACATGACTTTCACACCACAAATGCATCTCATGTAGTACATTTTCCAAATAATGTGGAAGAAATCCAGCATAAGTAATCTCTCCTCAGACTTTATGGATTTTATTTAAAACTCTATTCAAATGTTAACCTAGGCAAGCCTTGCTTAACTTCCATTGCTAGATAAAAACCGTGACCTAGAAAAAATTTACAGTGGAAAGCAGCAAAAGAGCATGCTTGCAATTGAAGTACAAGGGAAAAAGATAAAAGCACTAGGGAAAGGCATTAAGTTTCTTTGGAGGCCTGGGGGGAAACATATTTAAGCTTTAATGTGGTATGACATGAGTAGACTTAATAAACTGTTGTTAGATCGTGATCCAATCTGCTGCATCCTCTTCCTTAAATTCCTAGCAGGGATGAAGCACTAGGCTCTGGTCAAAACTCCATCAGTTTTTTCAAGCTGTTAAGTGCAATGGGTTTACTGGGGCAATATCTTTTATCTCTCCTTGTCCTGTGTAGCAATTTCTTTATCTTCTGGATCAGCTCGTGCAAAGAAATAAGCTTCAACTATTGCTTTTTCCTCCTTACCCCACTAAGGCTTGCCTTGCAACTGTTTCTGGACTTTTTGCTTACACCAGGCTGTGTGTAGCAGATGCAGCACTAGCAGAAAATGGAAAGGTTCAGCAAGAGCTCCATCTACTGGGACACGGGGCAGGCCTCAGGCTTTGGTGACATTTCATTCCAATACAGGGACAAAGAGCTAGCAGGCAGTTTTGGTGCCTCCAAAAGTTACAGCATTGATGCATACATTCAGTATGTTCATACATACATACCCGAGTAAGACAAAAACTAGATGTCCTGTACCTATTCAGGCTCTGAAGTCTATTAGAACTCATTTTTCATCAAAGGAAAAACATTTCACAATGCAGTCAAGTGTGGATTCCAGTCTCTGCTGAGAAGGGCTACATTTGAACAGAGGCTCCAGCTCTAAACTAGAGCTAACACCTCCCACTCAGCTAGCCTCCTCCGTTTTCTTTTACTTCATACCTTTGCATCCCCTTAGCATTTGTAGTTTCTACCCCAAATGTGTTTTCTGATGGGCCCAAATCCTTGTCAGGCACTGCTTATTCTGTGTATCCAGATAATCATTGCTAGCACATAAAAACTGTTGGCAGTCTCCCCCAGGAATGTTTGTTATGAAATGGAAACAGAAGGGATGTTTCTAGTTTGCAGGCAACCCACAAGCTCATTTCACACACACTTGTTCCCTGTGACAGAGAAATCTAGTATTTCAACAGCAGCATGAACTAATAAGCAGGCATTTCTATTTTTTCTCCCAACCATCTACATTGAAACGTATTCTTTGTGAGATTCTACAAGCATTTCCCTTTCAGAACCAGGTTGCTCTGCAGTGAAACAATGGAAAATATACAGAATTTTAACAAAAAAGCAAAATAGTGGTATGTGTACACAGATTTTTCAGGCCACAAACTCTTTTGGTTATCTGTTACAGCAAAAACATGCACAAAGAAATTTACAGATTACTACTGACATTTTGCAGAAGAACCACGTAGATTCAGCTTGCAAAAACTGTATAAACGTATCACATACCCAGCACACAAGAGGTTCATCCCTATTGAGGCATAGATGAATTCCCAACAAACCAAAGATATGCCACAGAGGTGGAGAGATATGTTGTCTATACTGTTGCCACAGTATTGAAGCTTATCAGTGCTAAGGGCCTTTGGGCAGATAACAAGTGTAACAAGTTGCCGTGTGTCAGCTGCTACAAAGCAGCTGAGTGGCTGGATACCTGTAGCCCACTCCAGTTCAGGACTAGGTGCGAGTGACCGGGTTAGCAATACACATGGCTCAAACCCACATGTCTCTGCTAGCCAAAGCCTCTTTGCTAAACCCCCTTTTTTAATCACTTCCCCTTGAAAATAACAGAAACTACACATTGTTCCTTTCATGAACAGCAACATCCACCAGTTTTAAGCCATTGTACATACTAACTCTCAGACTCATGGCTTGAGCCCAAACAGTAAAGAGTTGTTACCAGCATGCAAAAGTGTTTTGTTAAAGCTAGACTCCCAGACAGCCATTTTATGAAGTTAAGATTTTTCAAATCTTCTATTTCTGCTCAAAAATTAAGGAGATGTAGCCACAGAGGGGAGAAGGATCCCTTTTTTTCTCCTGCCAATGAGTAGAACAAATCCATGCATCTGCCCTGTGCACTGCTATTAACAGAATTGTTTTCTTCTGTCCATCACTGTCACAAGATATCACAGCATGTAACAACAACTATTTTTGTTGATGCTGCAGGCTAAAGAGACCAAGTGTTCTCTCTACCACCTGCCAGATGTTTTCACTAGGAAGAAGAAAGGTATATCAACCCTTTTCACAGAAGGATTTTTTTTAGGACATGAGGACAGCAAAGGAAGTCAATAGATCTCATTCTTCAAAGGCATCTCATCAATATTGGTAAGTGGAAGAGTTACAGGACAGCCCCAGATATTACAAATATCAAGAACTTTCAAGAAGCTACTTCTCCATGCTTCATCAGTTGGATGTAGCACTTTTGCCACAAGAAAATTGTTGCTAGGTAAAGCTGTATAATAGTAAGGGGAATAAGTAGAACACTGACAAAGGCAAATGCCACCAGCCTTTCTAAAGCTCTGGGAATGTGCTCTGGTCCCTCCTTTCCAGCCTCATCCAGTCATATTGGCCCCACCATTTCACAGCACCCACCGTCCTTCCTACTGACCAAGCCCACTAGGTGGCAACATTACTAAAAGAATAAGAGATTGGAAATTTGTTATTTCATAATCCATTAACTAATAGTCAAATACAAAAAACACAAGCTTTTACTGAAGTTGCAAATCACATTTTCATCAAACAGTGGCTTTCTAATGTCAAGTTTTCCCTTAGCCCAACACTGAGAAAGAAATAAAGTCAGAGACAGTATCTGTTCTACATTTCTAGAGCATCTGCTGTGAATATGCACAGCTCTGAGTGAGGGTCTCCAATGCTACTGTAACTCAAAATTCAACTGCCCCCTCTGAGGAACAGGATGAGACATGGAGGCTTACTTCAGTGTAATTTTGAGTTTTAACAGCTACTGTCTGGACTCAAGTTTTAATAAACCTGTGTCTGTCATGCCCTAGAGCTTTTATCCTGTTGTGCATCTCCTCTCCAGTCCTAATTTTCATAACAATAACATCAACAGAAGCACTCTCATCAGTTTCATTGGTTTTGACATATGCCTCAATATTTAATGACTAGAATAGACCACTGCCTTCCTTCTCTATGTCCTTTGTTCCATTTCAAGTTACAAGTCTGAGATTTTTCCTATTCTACCTTCAAATAATAAATATGCTCTGATTTTTTGTTAAAATGCTGTGGCCAGCAATTGCTGAGAAACACTGCATTTCCATTTAGCTCAATGATACATGTATACTTCCCCTTAGCAAAAAAAGGTCATGATAGCATTTCCGACCCACCCCCCCCACCCCCTCCTTTCTCACAGCAGCAGTTTAACAAATGCTCCTAAGACAATGTCAATACCCACAAACTATATACCGCAGGTATCTAATGCAAGCAAAAATTGTAGCCACTACAAACCATTAGATAAGGAGCAAAGTTAGAAGCATACATTCTCAGCCTAGGCTATAGAATGAAGTAGCACATGTAGTTATGGTGGAAGATCCACAGGTAGACACATCCCACGTTGCCCTGGCTTAACTCCAGAGCACAAGCTAGCTGTGATGATAGCACCTTTGAATCAACTCACATCTTCAAAGCTTTCAGGTAATAAAAAGCTGAAATCAGAATTCGTTAAAATCGGTCCTTGTCTTTACCTCGCTTGTCTAGGCACAGGATACAAGCAACACCTACTTAGACAATTTCTTCATCAATACTATACTAAAGGCAGAAAACAGGAATAAAGAATGTATTCTTAATAAAAAAATGCCTTATGCTAGATAAGTAGGAATAAAAACTGTCTCAATTTATTTCCAACTCCATTGGATATCAATAGCCAGGCTGAACGGTTTCTAGTGTTTCCTGCAGAGCATGAAAGCTGCAAGAATCATGGGTTTCTGCTGCTAAAGATCATTCTGCCCTTCTCCAGGATCATTGTAATCAATGTGACAGAGGAGAATCTGAAACAAGGTGACATTTTCTACTTCACTGTGCAAAACACAAAGTAGGAACAGGTTCCATTCCCAAACTACCAGCAACCACAAGCATCTTACCAACAAAAGGAAAAAGTTTATAGGCAAGTACCACACTATGTGGTGTGTGTGCACATACATGCATTGCAGAAGCCCTCTGCAAGATGGTGGATATGCCTTCCTGCCAGAGGAATGACAAGTAACTTGCCCAAAATTTATTCAGATTTTTGCCACACAAGTCAACTTCCTATTCTTCAAACACTAAAACCACAAAACACATGAAAGGCTTCCCTCATCTCATGTCCTCACCCTGAAAGCAAGGCAGACTATCAGCACCTCCAGTGCATTATTCTCATTTTTCCTCTCCATCATTTTCCAGACTGGAAGTGGCATTGCCCTGAGCTCCTGTGGAAAAAGAGTTCCCAGGCAGGCCAAAACTCTGTTCCAAGAGGGGACTACCCCATGTACCCATTATGAGTTGTCTGCTCTGTAAACACTAATGGTGTAAGAAACATGAAATCATGGATTTCATTCACAGATGGGTGACCTAGGCTTTGAGAGATCAAGCAAATAGCTCCACGTAACCCACAACTCCTGTAGTAGCCCCAGGAAATGAATACTGATTGCAAAAGTCTTAAGACTACTGCCCTTCTCCCAAGAATTACCTGTCCTTTCTCATCAGGCACCTAGATGTACACTCATAGCAACAATGAGCTGATGTCAAGACATAGATACACCTGGATAACAGCAGCTTCTAGTTTTGTTTTATACCAAACTGAGCAAACACAGGGCAGTAAAACCAAATGGCAGAAGACCTTTCCCTCAGGCCTAAGTCAAAGAGGATTAACCTGTAAAAACTAGGATTTTTAGTTTAAACAAGGAACAGAAACTAACTATTCTCAGGTGATACTGGTCTGCTATGCCACATTAATGAGTGGCTTTCACTGTAATTTTCAAATTCATGACCTGTTCAACAGCTAAGTTCTGGAAGAGAAAGCAATTTCAGGTCTTTTACCTTCCACCATAACCACCCAGTTCCTTTAGAAAATGAAGGCAGCGGTGTTTGGTTACAACAATGCATCCTTGTTGTTCTTGCAATTTGTTCCTCACTCTGATCCTAGAACTTATAAAAATTATCATCCAGTAATCGAGATTCCAAGACAGAAGCTACAGAAAACCAGTAATGTTGATCTGCATCTGCCCAGTTAGAGGCACTAATCTTAACACAGCATGATCTGTGAATTATTCATTAAGCAACATTTTTCTTTCTTTTTGCGGTTAGACATTTAAAAAACCACAGTATCTGTAACATTGTCTGTAACAACTTGCATATCTGCCTGAAACACATTTTTCCTTTTAACAGGCTTCTGTTACGTTCAGTAGAGTGTGGAACACTCTGCATTCAGACATCAAGGGACAGCTGCCAAAAAGTCCATGTAGCCATGTCAGAAGCATGCAGGCTCAAAAGACTCCGCAAGCATCATGGAATCCAATTGTTGAGGTGCACATCCAGGCTTAATTTCACATCACAACATTGACATCACACTTTTGATCAGCAGATGAAACAATCAAGTTGTGTCCTGTCTTCCTTCTCTATTACATAACTGCTTCAGCCCCCTTTATTCCCTTCAGACATCCAATCATTCCACTCTAGTGATGTCATGTCAAATCTGCTGCCACGTTATTCTAAGGAATGGATAAATAGAGGGCTGTCAATTTAGAACTTTGAATGAACATCCACTTTTAAGTTAGAGCAGTCAGGAGAACAAGCAACAAATCACTTGACCTTGATAGTGCAGGGAAGAGTCTACATTTGATAGCTATTCTCTTTGATTCTTAAAGATGAGGAATATTTGCTGCTCCTTCCACATCAGCCTTTCCCTCCCTCAGTGTTCCCTCCCACCCTGTCCCCCACAGTCTAAAGGGGAAACAATTTTTCACATTACAGTAATAGGACAGACTGGAAAGTAATAAGGGCTCCTTGCAAAGAAGATGAAAGGAAAAATACGAACAGACTGCTGTCCTTAACACCAAGTTGATTTCATATACACTATGGGAAATCACACCAATTTCAGACACAGATGCAGCAGTTGCTCCCCAACCTCTTAACTATTCAGCATTCCTATTTGAACTCACTAAAGTTGCAGTTAGTGAGGCAAGGTAAGGGCCTACTCACAGCCTACACTTCAGTCTCAGCAAAGCCTTCACTTAGAAATGACAAAATATGTGATAGCTAAAGGAAGGGTGACCTGCATAAACAGAGGAGATAGTATCGCATTCATTATTGCTTGCACAGGAGAAAGTTGTTTCAGCAGGACGTAGGCTAGGCCCCCACCACAGGCTACATCACCTAGTACACGCCAGCAAGCACCTTTTTTGCAACCTTTCTCTGCCTGTCCAGTCCAGCAAAGTAACTGTGAGTGGAATTCTAAGTAACACCCTTGGCTCCCACTCCCCTTCCCTTCTGAAACTCAAGCAAACCAGAGGATTAATAACTGCAGTTATCCAGTGAAGTGATCAAAATCCTTCTGCCAAACAAAAAGTGGTAGTGCAGGAGGAACTAAGAGTCAAAACAGCCAACTTGGTGTGATAGAAAAGTTAGTGCCAAAAGCTAATGGAAATATCCTTTTTTCTGAAAGACCAGGGTCACTTCTATTTAAACTCCATGCCACTGTCAGGCAAGGGTTAGAAGATGGCCTCTTCCATCTGTTAGCAAACCCAGAAATACCCTTCTTCAGCTAACTATAGCAACATATAGCAAGCATGCCCTTTTCCCAGAAAATTAATTTCTCAGTGAATAATCTGTTTTTCCTTCTCACCATGAAGAATGGGATACAGCATAAGAGAAAAGCTACATCTGCACACTTTACAACACCAGAACTTGCTTCCCCGCAAGTGACAGACCACCCAGCATCCCCCTGCTCAGAGACAGCAGGGCACAACTCCTACAGTTTTGTTCCAAAGAGCTTTTTACTTTATCATTTCCCAGACATGTTATTTTGTCTTCAGTTTCACAAAGACACACAATGTACTTATGAAAGATATTTACATTTTGAAAGCATTTCCATTAACTGGGTTTTCTTTTTTTTTCTTCCTTTTTGAAGGTCAGTCTTAAATAATTCAGAGCTACATACTGAAAGAACATGCAAAGCTCAGCTTTATGTACGCTACAGTTAGAGGACCAATTTTCCATTAATAGAGAATCATAGATGTGGTAATCTGTCTGCTATTACATATAGTATGTAAATCTATTTAAGCACAGGAATAATGCAGCACTAAGTACAAAAACACATAAGGTACTTCAAGGAATTCAGTTGCAGTAATGCACAGGCATACTTCATCCTGTAACACAAACAGATGTTGATAGGCCATCTTATCTAAATGCATAGTTATAAGCATAGCTAAGTATACAGTGACTCACATTAAAGCCTGAGACTGTTTATGCTTTCTGAAATTTCACAGAAGCAATGACATGGGATGCTAGATAAAACATTGAGCCATATACTCGTACAAAACAGTACTGAGTCACAAACAGACTAGATGAAAACAGTAGGTTTTATCCTCTTCCAATTTCCTGATTTCCCCAGCTCCGTTGAGTTAAAATAGCTTATTTTTTCAACCATCAAACATTGGGAGGCAGTCACAGCCTCTGGCTCAAGCAATCTCCAGATCACTCCTTGTAAAATATCAGGGCAATGTAAAGGAGAAGGTCATACTGTGCTTGCCTGCTGCTTGTACTTATCCACTAAGCTTTTACTACCAACAAGCATCACATACAGAATACTGCAATTTCCGAGCTTCTGTTCTGATCAAATACAGTTGTTCTATTCTTTAGATTTTATCTTCCACTGGGCAGGGAGAATACATGACCACAACTAAGACAGGACTCAGTAATCTTGCAGTAGTGGAATAGGATACAATACAATGATGAAAGTGCTGCTGCGTAAGAAATATTAACCATCCTCACCAGGACACATGCACACAACTCTTCACCTGAAGGTTTCTGCTACCCTGTGAGCTCTCAACTAGCAGCTGTCCTCTTGGGCTGAGGCTGGGCAGATGTATAATTAAAAACCTTTTATGTTTGGGCTGCTGTTAAAGTAACAGCATGTCTCACATTGCTAGCACTGTACAACCTGTTTACAGAGACTTGTTAATTTTCATAGCAACACATTGTGACAACTTGTTTGAAAGTTCACTAAAAACATCACAAAAGCAACCAAAAACATTTCTCCAAGAGGAAAGGACTATTTTTTTTTCTTCCTCCCCCAACTCCAACTTCTTATCCTCAGGTTACCAAATTTAGAGGAAATAATTATAATCTCAAGGAACAAGAATAGTAACATGGGAGGAACAACTAGACCAAAGGGCAAGAAGCCAAACCTCAACTCTGGTGTTTTCAGAACAGCAATACTGCCTAGAAATTCTACTACCTGAACACTCTGTGCATGCAGTTTCTAGCCAGAGAAGGCGAGTTAAAGCTCATACAGCTAGCTGCAATGTATTTGATGAAACTCTTTTCCTGTGAAAGGGGGCAATGTCACTAAAATCTGAAGGTTTCACAGGAATATTAGAAGTGTCAGTTACTTAATTCCTGTCCACCAACAAGATGTGAGGGACAGAGGGGTAGAAATAAAGCTATCTGAACATTTATTTCCAGAAGTCAGTGTATTTCCTCCTCACTTTTTCCGATTTTTTTTTTTTTTTACTTTAAACTGTCACAGTGACTTTAAGTAGCAAAATGACAAAGTGGTATCACTAAACATTACCGTAAGAAAATTTTTAATTCAACTTCTGGTTTGCACAGGTTATTAGCTGCTTGGTTCTGTGTAGAGTTTTTCTTTTAACATGGCTGTTAATAATGGAATGGGAATTCTAATCCTAGGCTAAGAATACCTCATTAAGAAAACCCACATGCATAGCCAGCTGAAATTAGAAGTTGAAGCAGAAAAGTTTATTTCATTAAGTATCTCAAATTTTAGTTTTGAACCTATATAGATTGAAAGCAAGAAATAAGTGTAGCTGGTTATTTGGTAGCTCACTTAAAGCACATGAAGCAGATTAATCTCATTGGCAATTAGGCAGCAAAGCTTCCCTTTGTTTCCTCTCTCCCACTTTTACATTACGCTACCTTATCACATATCTGGAAAACCTTCTCAATAAAACCAACCAGGAACAGTTTGACATTCTGTGAATGCAATACATTGCCTATATTTATTAGTACAAGTCCTTCATTCAGAGGTCTAATTGAGCCAGATTATTCAACTTCAAACATTCTTCTGTTTCAGTAATCTGAAGCTGAAAGTGTCTGAAAGCAAGTTGGTTCCATCTAGTTCCTGTCCAGGTGCAAGCAAGCAAATATCTCCTAAGGTACTGTACACAGATTAATTCCTCTCTCTAAACTGCACTGGTTATTATGCAAAGCAGTTTCCTCCAAGCAATCAGTACACAGTAGTATTCCTACATGTGGAGCCCAGACATATTCTTATATTGCATGTTTCAGGCTAACATATCTCTTAAGTCAAAGATTTAATATTTGATTTTACTTTATTCTTCTAAGAAAGCACAAAGGGAGGTGGGGAGTGAAGAGCACTCTCCCAGGTGGGAATTTACACACTACTTCAAAGTGGCTATGTGAAATCTGACATTAAACATGGACCTGGTTTGAACACCAGCTTAATACAGAGGGTCTCAAGCACCACAGGCTAAGCATTGAATGTCTCCCATCACAATCTGAACTGAGCTGCATAACCTCACAATCATAGTGGCCTGAGTATGAATAGCTATCACAGTGCAGACACACAGTAACTGGTTAAAGCACATTATCTTCACCACATGCCTCAAGTCCTAAGACTGCATCTTATCCAAGCCATAGTCTGCAGGGTTGATTAATTCCATGAAATTTATTGCCATGACAAAAGACACAAGTGTTGCCCAAGACAAATCTGTGATGTATCTATTCAAAGCAGGAAATGAGTCACCTAAATTTGTGATCTACTTTCTTGTAGCATCTGTTCCTCATCTCATGGTAGACTACCAAATAGCATGATACTGAGAATTAGCTCACATACAGGATACACATATTTTAATCTAATACACAAAAGAAGGTGCAGCTGGTAACCCAAGAGGGGTTAGCCAAAGGACCTGACCGGTAAGCAGTTTTCTCCATGTGCACTTGCATGACAAATGATGGAAAATCCTGTTCCAAGCTCAGTGTTTCTGGCAAAGACACAATATTTTGAATAAACCAGCATGCAAATTAACATCTTCAGCTGACTAGCAGTGTACAAATGAGATTTCTCCCTTGCACTGCTTCACCAGGCTGAAGAAGTTCCATTTGTACCTTTAACCTCTGTCCTTCCCCCTCCCCTCCACCTTTTAAAAATATTTTGTATTTTAAGTTAGTTGCAGAAATTTAGTTTGGAGCCTTTCCAGGTTGGAGCCTTCAAGTCCCTGTCAGCAGAAGCCTGTGAGTTAAGAGAAAGAAATTTGCAAAAATCTGACACCTGCCACTTTCCATTGAGCTTTGGGTGGAAAATGTCCCTGGCCTCTTCCATTTTTAATGTCAGACTCAGCCTGGCAGAAAAGATTACCTCCAGGTAAAGTCATTCAGAACAGGAGTTTGCCTGCCAAGCCCCTCCTCTTTCACCAGTCTACTGATGTACCAGAACAGCCATACGTACTTCGGCTGAGCATGACTTTTTCAGTGGCAGGGGAGGTGCACACACTCTACAGACAAGATTGCTGCCTCTCAGATTGCATTTCTGAGGCTAGGACTCTAATGATATCCTGATGAGATTCTTCTCTGGAGAAATGGAGCAGGCTGTCCCCTTTGCAATTCTTTCACAATAATAACCAGCGCATTTCAGGGGCTGGAAGAGATGCCACGTTAGCTATGTGGGAACCTCCAGCTTCCCAGATATTTAGCAGCCCTCAAATGCCCTTATTAGTTTTTAAGGGGAATATCTCAGCTAGAGAAAGTCAGTTTTGTTCCAAAACCTATAGGATTTGTACATAGGATGCATTTTAGCTCTTCTCAGCCTGGGCTACATCTGTACTAAGTGAACAGCTATATATCAGCACTTCCAGGGCATTTCTGTGCTGCAAATAGGAAAGAAACAAGCATGTGGAGTTAAGAGTGTTTACTTGAACCAGGAAACAATTGAGCAAATTGAACATTTGTATGGAGGATTGTCAGCTTTAGGTTTAAATACATTTGGATTAGAAGTGTATCACACCAAAACACTAACAGTTCCCCTCCAGCTCCCTCAGAGATCAAGATCTCTAGACCAGCAGAGGAGGTACTGCATGGAAGAACTGACAGACCAGCATTCCTCTTTAGCTTTAGGTAACAAAATAGTCTAAAAACGATTCTCTCATTATCCATTTAAGAGATAACAGTTGTGACATGAGAACAAGATTTTACCAGATATCAAAGTAACTAAAGGGTAAGTAACTAGGGCTCATCTCTTACTCAGTACTGGACTTGGTACTTGTAAAAAAACCTTGATCCTTCTGAAAAAATAGGGTTGAAGTTTGTTAGTTACTATCCCTGACAGTATACTGAAAAATCCACTAGAGCTCACTCTGCTTGCTTCCTTGCCTACATATGCTTATCGGGGAACCTGCATTCCTGATACTCCTCCAGAACCTCTCCAGCCTGAAGTAAGGGCATTTAAACCTGCCAGCCAGCTGTCTCAGACACTGAGGTACCCCACGGAGAAGGTTTTGGGAAGTCTTACACAGCTGCTCATCTCCCAGTGAGCTTAATGGATTCCTTTAGTGCAACACAAAGTACTTTTTTTTATCAAATCCTCAGAAACTTGCTTCAAGTGTCATTTTGAGCTGAATATTGTAACCTGAATGTTCTAAAATAGAAGGAAATAAAAGCAAGGGAGATGTCATTCTTTCCTCACTAATGTCATGAGATACTGATGCTCTTTATTTATTGATAGAGTGCTCTCACTCCAGCCTAGCATTCTCAACATCTTCATGAATATTTCTATGCACACAGGAAGGAGATCCTTCTGCTTCTCTCCTTATTACCGGGAGCATGAAAATGGGTTTCCTTAGAGATGCTAAGCTATTGTAATTCAGCTATCAAGGAACCTGAGCAAACCCATCTTGTCTATCTGCTCTCCTTAAACTAGAACTCCTTGTAATCAACAGAAATCCAGTTTCAAGTAGCCAGGAATATCGTTGAGAAAGATTACTCATTTAATACAGCAGAGTACATGCGTGGTAAGCCTTTTCCAAATTCTTAAACCCATGCCATCTCCCAAGAATAGTCACAGTAGGTGGAACAAAGTGAAGAATAAACCAGTAACTCTGTTAAGTGAAATTTATCAGATCCACATTAAAGAAGAGAGAACAAGACTCCTTCAGAACTTGATTGGTCCTGGACAGAGTCAGTCCAACACATAGATACTAACATCTATACAAAAAATTCCAATAGGAATCAGGCAATAATACCTCAGAGGAGGTGAAAAAAGAAATAGATAAGATGTCAGAATAGATGTTAAATAACAGGAGACAGGAGTCTTGGTTCACTTCAGCAAGCTAAGGCAGGGGTGAAGAGAGATAACTTCTCCTGAGGTACTGCCTCCTGTGAGACAGCTGGCTTGTACAGAAGGCAATTGCTCCCTAATGTACTGGCCTGAGCAGTTACCAAATTACTTCTATTAGCCATGGTCCTGATTCTTCCAGGCTGCCCACTGATGCCCAAACAATTTGGCTATTGGTCAGACCACCAGACAAGAACATGGTACTATGAAGAAAGAGTCAAGGGATTTCCTGCATTAGCCTGCAGCATTCACTATTGTCTTTATTTCATTGTTTGAGCTATTCTGAAGAATGGGGTGGATTTCACCCAGTCACAACTTGATAATAAAGGTATAGCTGTAAAAGGAACTTTTAAGAATGTTGCCCCCATTGGCAACATAGGTTCCCAAGGCCTGTGTGCCTTGTCTGCATTCAAGATTTCCTATCATTTCTCAAAAGAGTCCTTTGGGTTTAAATGGCTTTGATTGGTGCAACTGGGACTGTCAAAAAAGGTTTAGCAACTCAGCAGTAAACCTTTCTGAGTGTCTTTTAGCCATACAGAGTCAGTGTCATAGCCTCAGTGACCACACTGGCATTTTAATAGAAGCTGAAAGAACAGGTCTTGGAACCTTCACTCCTTATAGCTCATATTAAATTAGTAATATACATTAAATGATTATCTTAGATGGCATTATTTAAACATAACCTCACAGGACATTTGCCTCAAGCAAACTGCAACAGAAAAGCTGAGATATTATGTAGCTTATATATGCATGAGTGTACAAGTTTGCACATGTAAGCATGCTCAGGTAACTTCACAAGCTTCAACATTTTTTTGAAGCATATGGGCACACAGGGCACAAACCCAAACCATTAAGACTCCATACTGAAAAGCCAGCATTTTGTAATTGATACAGACTTTTTCAACAGGCAATCAGCACATGGCTATTCTTAAAAACCAGAACCATCAGTTTTCCTGGGTTAGGCACACAAAAGTCTCAGGGATTTAATGAAAACTTAAGACAAGTGCCTCATGTTACCTACACAGAGGTTTGCCTTTATTTATTAGTGCAGCAGTACACTAAATCATGGTTTGCAGTAATTAAATTTAACAGTTATATACAGCATTAAGTGGCATACTGCCATACAGTCTACAGCAGGAACTTGCACAAGTTCAACTACATTAGCAACTGGTGCAATAAAGCGGTCATCAAAGCAATCCTGGTACATCAGATTGCATATAGAATTTAGTGACATACAGAGAAACTACCCACAGTGTAGCCTCAGACACAACAAGACCAAGTCCTCTAAAACAAGCCCAGAGACAACATTCTATGTAGAAAGGCAAAGAAAACTATATTCAGACTCCCCAAACCTTCTTTCAGAATAATGTAGGAATCACTTAACTGTCCTGGAAATTGGATTAAGTCTTAGCCATCTCTAAGTAGAAGTGGGATATCAAGGTCAAGACACCAAGATAAAAACAGGCTGAGAAACTCACTGACAATACATTTTCTACTTCTAACCAGTAGCAAGTTCGTCCAATTACAGTACTGCAGCACACAGTTAACGGAACTGTCTGATAACACTCACAGTAGCATGTTTAAACACCAGGACAGCAAGTCCAGAGATCAAGCTTCATGACCAAAAGTTGGTACTCATTAAACATGGGAAGTCACCTCTAATTCAATGACAAAATTCCTTTTGATTCAAAGGGACATTTTCAGGTTTGTCATCTCTTCAGCATCCAGACCTCAGTCCACTTTAAGCCACAGGTATCAACAAACAAAGGTTGCACAAGGGCTGCTTTTAAGTCAGGATTTAGCAAAAAATAGGCCAGTCTTGCCCAATAAGATAGCAAGGCAGCCATGAACAGTCATTAAATCTAGATATTGAGCAATTTCAATAGAAACATGCACACTTCAGCATTCATATTGTTGCAAATTCCTAAAACTGACTGTGAGGAACTATATGCTCAGCATGGCATTGACAAACAAGGAATTTTTCCTAATAGCTTTGTAAATGTTTCTTGCAACACTGAATACTTAATGAAATTACCTAGTCATTCTAGCCACTGAGGTTAGAAAATATGACTGCTGAGAAAAAAAACCCACAAGTGCAACAACTGTAAAGCATAGGAAGAAACAGATCCCATCTAACCAAACTACCTGTAACATATAGGCAACCTTCATCTTGCAATGTTTAAGTGATTAAAAACAGGTTCTGAGCAGCTCAAAAAACCCTTTTCTAATGTATTTATGGAGCCATAAACTGAGACACAACTTAACAGCTTGTTACATCCCAGGGAGTAGGCAAAAGAAGCAGACCAGAATCCAGGTCCACGAGTGCTCAAATGCCACACAATCACCTCCATAGCAGTCCATCATACCATTCCAGTTAATGCTTTATAGTGGTTATCCTTTAATAAATAGGCTCTTTAGTTATTCCACATGCTCTAAGTGAACTCTTTATTAGTAAAGACTAAAACAAAAGCTCCAGGGACAGAAGGCTTCTGCCTGGTCCCTGCCTGCAACAGACTGGCTGCCATTCAAAACCACATTACCCCATGTCATTTTCACTTCACAGTGTTTTTTGACATTGACCTAGAAAAAAATGTTTAAGAATGAGCCCACAAGTCTCCCCTAATCATTTCAACGTCAGCTTTCCCTCCCATCCTGTGCTAGGTCATTGTAAGAGAGTGTGGGGTTAGTACACCTACTAAGCAGTTGGGTGAAGTTTTCAGATTAGTTTCCTGTATCTCTGTAAACAACCACCGCACAGGAAAACCTTTTGCCTACTTCCAAGATGAATTGGGTAATAGTCAACCGATCAGTTTTATGCATGCCATAGTCCCCAGTGACAAGGCCCTAAGATGAGAGACAGAAGTTTCTAAGATACAAGCTGTTTCTTTGCCTTCTCTGGTTTGGTACAAATCTTTTCTCTTCCTTAGCATTACAGAGGATCTTACCCAGTTGTTAAACACTTTGCTAACAAACTGGTGAGTATTGTAAGAAAGCAGAAGTGAAGATATTTCCAGGGATGTCGAAATAATACATAGTGACCATCTACACATTGAGATGACCTCCTTGTTCCTCCCCACCCCTTTTCTACAGCTGAATAAACGAGAAGTACAAGAGAACCAGACTGTGTCTTGGGACTTGCAGTTTCAGTCTCAGCATGGATATTCCTAGATTGCCCTGCCTACTTGTATACACAACTTCAAGTTCACTGCTAAGCATTCATAAGCACATTCATAGGAAAACTCATAAAGTGTTTCTTCATTCCCCTTCACTATTTTTTTTTTTACATACTTCTTTTGTAAGTCAGCACTTCTAAATAACCTCTTCTACTATTGAGAAGAAAGTCTTGTTTGCTAACCAAAACATATTACATTCTCTTAACCAAGCCAAAGGACTTACTTTTCTACAGGCAGCAGGCAATTCTGTGTCATAAAGACCGCATCCTGTGATGGAAGTGGTCAAGAAGATAAGCTTCAACCTAGTTATTCATTAGTAGCAGAGAGTTTTAAAGGGCAGAAGTACTTGGACAGAAGTTACCTGAAAGCAATTCAGAATCACATTATGGCTTGCTCTTCTGGAGCATGTTATTATAAGCTTGTTCAAAAGCAGCACTGATATTTATATTGAAAGTATCAAAATATTTGTTCAAAGCTGAGAAGAACAACAGAGAAGTCAAATATGGAGTTCACCTTTTACCTTCAACAGTTCCATTTAAAAATGCTTAAGCATTTATCCTTGGGGTAGAAAAAAAAAAATCTCTCCTTATTTTTTCCTGCAGGTGAGACTTCATGTCCACTAACCTTTACTGAATGTTTTGAAGAAGGAAGTTTCTACAGAGTCAAGACAGTGCTCACAATGAGCCTTCTTATCTACATTAGACTTGAAGACACTCAAGTATACAAAACAGCTGCAAGGAGTTTTCAAAGTCTATTACTCAGTATTATACGACTATATTTTAGAGTTAATTAAAGAAGTTCTTTCCTCCAGTATTGACATCTTATCCGTTCAATCACAGTAAACAACATTATTGCTTTCTTTTGCTTCTAAGCAGCTGAGCAAGTTTCTACTTTCTGTTCAGTTTTGTATATTTCTGAAAGAAAGTTTCACCCTGAAAGAAATTCACCCAGAATTAACAGTGTTTTATACTGTGAAAATGCTTGGCAAACAAACTTGCTCTCTTTTGTTTCACAACAATGTTTGAAAGCTCCAGTTAAGACACAGATTCCATATTGCTAGCTGTTATACTAGCAACTACTGTATTATGTAAAAGGGAGTACATAAAAAGAAGAAAAAATGCAAAGGGGTAATATACTGAATATCACATAACAGATCAATGACAAGGCTAGCAGGAAGGATTGAAGTATCTATCAACTCAAATGTGACAAGTTACTAAGCTATTCTTATTTCAAAGAAACAACTACATGCTAGGAAGAGGTAAGTAATTTTTAGAATTGAATCTAGTAGGAATTGCATATCTGTCTTCCCTCATTATGAGCTTCAACAGTGCAAAAGCTTGTCCAACAGAAAGCTATGCCAACACAAAAAGCCCCATCAAAACTATTAATGCTCAGAAGTTACAAGCACTTGCCAGAAAGACACCACAGTTACCCAAGCCTCCCTAAGCTAAAATTTAGGCAGAATAACACCTAAACAATCACACTTGATCTTTCTCCAGCATCTTTTTTTCTATGCTTTGTTATGTTTTACTTAGCATTAAATCAAGTTCATATGCTCAAACCATTGCCCAACATATAAAAATTGTATAATTTTTAGTATATAAAGTATAAAACAGGAAGAAGGTCCTCTCAGAGATAATCTTTAAAAGCTAACACCCAACCACCTAGAAACAGAAATTCAGGTTTTCTTGATTAACTGAAAGCTTTGCTAGTTCTCTTGGTTATCACTATATTCTACTAACTATTATTTACTTATTCCACTCTGTTTATAGAAGAGTCACTTAAACAATAAACATAATATTACCATAAGATAGATTTTGCACGTTTACATGTCTGGTGTTCACTGGTTCAAGCAGATCAATAATATAAAGTCTTTTTTACTTCAAATAAAACCAAAAAAGCAATCTGCCTATTAAAAGCATTTTTTAATTAAAACAAACTTATACTAAAATATTAAGGAAACCTTGGTTTTTACTTACCTTGCAGTTAAGGCAGCAAATAACTTCTCTTTTTTTTTCTAGCCATTGCTTTCACATACATACTTCTTCCCATCTTGCTTATTCAGTTTTTCCTCTAACATTTGATATCACCATCTGTTACACATGTAGTAAAACATACATTAAAAAAAGATTAAAAATCTTCCAAACTTACAGACCATTAGATTTACTTCTACCATAACTTCTCCACCTAAAAGACCAACCATCCTTCTTTCCTGCTTTTTAACTTCTGTTCTAACCCTCCCATTTAATCTCATGTGCTCCACACCTGTGTTCTGACCCTCCCTGTGTAATCACATATGCTTCACACCTGTGATTCACAGGTAAGTTTTACTTTCCAATTATCCAATTTCACAGCTGGGAAATTAAAGCACGGTGTTTCATAGGCACGTTTTTCAGAGGATACAGAATAAAACCCAGCATTCTTGTTTGATTTCTTTGTTTCTGTTAGTAGGGTACTGAATGCTGGAGATGAGGAAACGGTGATGTTTGTGTTTGCTTTTGGTGTTTCTGTCTTTTATTAGACTGGTTGGTAATGTTTCTGTTGAAGGGATGCTTTTCTTCTCAGGAAAGTTCTGTTAGGCCTTTGCCTAAAAACAAAGGTCTTGTGTTATGAAAGTATTTAAAGCTTTTGATGAAAATGAGACTTTATGTGTTTTTACCTGGTCTGACTTCTATTAGAAGTTCAGTAATACAGTGTAAGTGTGTTATATTATTCTTAATTCTTAACTATTGTAACAACAAAAAAGTTAATTAAGATTAAAAATACTCTTTTTGTGTGTGAGGAACTCTTATTTTTTTATTTCTCAAAGTATAAGTGTAGAGTACAGTTATAGACTTATACAGATTAATAAGACTATCAAAGAGAAGTATAAGAGAAGTATAAAAATACTTCTGTAAGAGAAGTATAAAAATAAATATTGGAGTAACAAGCTGTGTGGATTGAGGAACTTCAAACTAGCTAGAGCTTTAAGGAGCTCTTTTTTGGTTGGATGTTTTTTTCTCAGAGGTATATTTACTGACACTGTGAGTGCTAAGGCTTGTTGAACTGAGACTTTTTACTAATACTAAATGACTAATAGTGCTTTTATGTTCAATTATTGAAGCCTACTTGAGAGATGAGAGCTTCTTCAACAACAACTGATTTATAAGTCAATATCTTAGTCCTGTTGTAGTGTGAAGCAACCTTTCCCCTAGTGGTTTGTTGCAGAAAGAAATCTGAGTGAAGGGTTTTATTTTCTACTCTGATGTTGCTGTCTGTTTTGAGTTTTCTCATTCAGACGCTGGCTTGTTTGTGTGGTTTGTCTTTCCTTTGTCAGAGTATTCTTTTGTGTTTTTTTCAATTGCAAAGCTAAAAGCTGAACAGAGTATGGTTTTGCTTAAGAGAATTGTTCATCTGGCTCTCCTGGTGGAGGAACCTTGTTCTTCTCCTGGCTATATTAATAAGTTGCTTAAATCATTTAAACTCTGTGAGGTAAGTTTGTATTGGGAGTCTCAGAGAACAGACAATACAGAACCAACACAAGAGGGTAGCTGAGTAGCAATAGTCTGTGTTACTGCCGTATAATAACAGTTCTGGAGGAAAATATAGCTTAACCTTGACACAGAAACAAATTAGTAGGGCTTAGAGAAAGGTTACCCCCTGCATGCTTCTGCTGGTTGAGGTGCAGGAGCAAGATAATGAGTGCTGGGCAGTCTCTTGGGATGTGCAGATTTAAGAGAGCCTGTTTTCCTGAAAGGGATTACTTGTGTAAATGCGCAAGGGGCTGACACTGAGACAGCACCAGGGAAGACTACCAAAATGCTGGTTTGTGGCTCATGAGGATTTCTATAGATGTTTGTATATAGGTATTTAATGTGAACCTACCCTAGACTGAAAAACCTGTCAACAGCAGTACAGAAACCCTGAAAACCTAACTTGGGTTATAAAGGTTTTTTATGAAACCTTTTTTCTTAATGCTTATGATATCAAACACCAGTTTCTGTCTTTCACTGTTCTCCCTGCTGGGAAGTGCATTATGTGTATCTCCCATGCTGTGCTAGCATGGTATAGTGACAGGTGAAAGCATTCATAAACCTACTAGAAGAATTTGCCCCTTCTGGGAAAAATAACGTGCTGTAGATAGGACCTGTTCCCTCAAACACAATCAGCAGAGGCTTTGAGAGGATGTGCTTGTGTGAGTGGTGTGGGTGTCCTTGTATGTACTTACACCAGCCCTTGCTTGCCTCTCACAGGAACTGTTACACAAACGAGATACCCTTGCTATAATAGGTACGAACACCAGAGGGAGAATCCCCGCTGAACCCCAAAGCATAACTTGCTCTTGAGGAGCTTCCTGAAGGGGCTGAATGCAGTGTGAGTACGGGCTGTGGAATGGCTTATCTGAGGTGATAAAGAGGAGATTTTGCATGCATGGCGTCCTCTTTCATTCTCCACATCCCCCTCCTCCTCTGTGTACATCCCTCAACCATCCCAGCTCTGTGGGTTTCAGTGGAGGCTGGGCAGCGAGTGCAGGGTGACAACACTTCTCTCCGTCTTGGTTTCTGATGCATTGATTCTATTAAAGCAAAGCGGCATTCTGGGTATTTACAGCATAGCTTGGGACATCTTCTGTCAGACTTGTAATGCAGAGAGACAAGCTCAGTGCTGCTTGGCTTCTGGAGAGAGGGGGAAGGGATTAAATGCACTTTTCTCCATTGGTTTATGTCCTGCACTGAAAATCAATGATGTTCTCTCAGATCCACTTAGCTGTTTGAAAACCAGCAGCCTGTTTGGTCAAGGGTGTGGGGAAAAGTTCTAAAGGAATCAGCTCTTATGATAGGGGTGGATGGGACAGATACAGTTGCTCTGTAGGAATTGTTATAGTCACCTAATAATGATTGCTATCATCAGTCTATATTAGTTAAATATGCTGTTTAATATATTTTTCTCACTGTTACAGAAAGAACAGCTGTTTTGGAGAGGAGGAGCCAAATGCTGCTTTTGTTTCCATCTGAGGCTGGGAGGGGTAAATGAAACTTACATGAAACAGGATGCAGAAGGATCATTTTTATCCATGTTATTTCTCTCTGATGCGATCTGCCTGAATCTAAGATCTGATTTTGTCCAGGGTAGCAGTGGTTCTTGTCTTCCAGTAAATGCTTGAAAAGCTTGTACTGTAATGAAGAGCTAAGGTACGGAATTTCTACAGAGCTTCAAAGCATAGTGCCCCGCACTGTAGACTTCCTAAAAATCCTGTATTTGTTTTCATCCCTGAAGAGGGAGAGGAGAATACTATCCCTGCTTTTACAAGTGAGGTATGTAGAAACTATGTGTAGATGAGGTTACACAGGAGCTAATAGGAGAGTTTGAAGTCCGAGGTCTCAAACGACAGGCTGACAGCCTTGCATTTGGCCTGCTCTTTCTCTTAGGTCTTAGAAATAATTTTGTTAGTGTTCCTAAGGGAAAGGATTTTTGTTTTGTCTTTCAAAGCTTTCCTTTGGCCCCGAGTTGCACAAGATGGGTAAATTTGTTTCATTTGCAATCTGCTGTGGATGATAGACACTTCTTCATGAGTATGTCTATTTTTTAGAAAAATAGGCAGTTGCTGCTTATGTAGATGCACCTTAGCAGATTTAAACTAACTAGTGGGGGCCTGGTATAGCAGTGGCAACACCCAGATCAGTGCAGGTTAGCCACCCAAGTGCTTACTGAGCTTCTTCAATGATTTTACAGCCACTGTAGGCTAGCTGGAAGTGCTTCGCTTTTCTGAAAAGCAGATGTGTCCTAGGGCATATGGATATAAAGGCGGAGGCATGACCTGTGTATGTGTAAAGTGCAATTGATAGAACAGTTGTGTGTATGCACACATGTAAAACATCACTGTTTCCAAGGCCTTGCTGTGAGCAGCAAGATTTATACAAGTTTTACTAAAGAATAAAAAAGTTATGGCTGGTTCAGCTCTGTAGATGGTCAGAGTCATCTTCTGTCTACTCGCTGCCACATTTGATCCTTTTTACAGAAACCGAGGTTTGTTTTCACTGCTGTAATGGCAGAAATGGAATGGAGCATCTGAGCTAGTTTTTACAACTTGCTCACTTGCTAACTGCATGAGGGCGAAGCTGAAGATGGGCCATAAAGGTCTCTCGGGCTGCCCTTAAATAGCTTTTGGGAGTGAATTATAAGTTGCATCCCATAGCAGTCACTAAATGTAGACAACCAATTTCTGCTAGATTTAGCTTTCTCTCATCAGTGAAGCACAGATAAAATGCAAAATTAAATCAATTTTTAGGAATTTTTTCTCTACTAGAAACTCAAAAAGAAAGCCATGAAGCAAATGGAGAAGGTATTGCAGTAAGATTAAGAGCTTTAATTCTGCAATTTACTAGCTACAAAAGAGAATAAAGATAATGTATGCATGTGAGTGTGTTTATCATTCTGAAAAGCACATGTGCTTTTTTCCTGAGTGTCTCTCTCTAGCCGTTGAGTGACTAATCTGATTTTTTTTCCATGCTGGCTTTTTACTGCCTCCAAACTTAACTGTTTTGATACTAGAGAAATCCTCTTGTTTCTCCTTCAAAGGTAAATATATATATTACTGCTAAAAATTAGCTGTACCTCACCCACATGACTGGTCTTCACTATTAATCCCAGCTGATGGTAGGGAGGGGCTCTACTGGGAGGCAGCCATGTGGTGAACATTGAGCATAGTGTTTTCCCCTGCTTCTCTCCTTTTCAGACAAGCAAAATTGTTCTATGCTGCCGTAGATGTGAACTCCTTGCTGCACTGCCTCTGTCTTCATTTCCAGAAACTCAAGGGCCTGAATTACTAGCTGCAGAGATCTAAAAGCTCTCACTGAATCTGGATGGAATATGGACAAGGAGATGAATAGCAGAAGGGAAGAAAGAGTGAAGTTGGTTATTTTTCTGGCACATGGATGCAATTACACTCAGTGCATTCCAGAGGCGTTCCTTTGAATCCTGTGCAGGTCTGCCTGCTGTTCCTGGGAGAAAGGAAGAAAAAGGGAGGAAAAGTCCCTCTTGCTTGGAGACGGAATGTCTGCACTTTCAATCCTCTTTTTAGGTAGGTTGGCTTTTTGGTTTTTTTCGTGTTTTTAATCAAACTTCCATGTGCCCTCTCTGCATGTATGAAATTAATTTCTGGTGAGCGAGAGAAGGGGATTTGTGCAGAAAAAACTTTTATGGAAAACTCCAATTTCAGTGTTGTTTGGGTTCTGATGATTTTTTTGTTGCTTTATTAGCAGGTTGATAGCCGGAAAACTTTTAATATCTGGATTCATTATTTAGAAGTGGTTGTTAAACAGAATCCTTTTGGAATGTATGTTTCTTGTTTAAAGAGGGCAGCGCTTTTAAGCAGTGAACTAGCGAGGGGCTTGAACCTCTTTCTCAAAACAAGGTGAACAAAATGTCTGTTTCGAGCTTAGTGTCAAATTTGTTTAGCTCTGTTTTGATTTGCTTGGCCATTTAACATTCAGATTTTAAAATAAAAAGGGGTTATTGTTTGCAATTGATGCCTAAGATTAGAAACAGATGTGTTTAAGTGCAAGAGGGAGGAGTTGGGGGGAAAAGTATGGGAGAGGGGAGATAAAGGGGGAAGGCAAGAAATGGGAAGGAAGAGGGCTGCTGAAAGAAGGGAAAGAAAAGAGGTAGATGTTGACTGTTGAATAGGAGAGGAGCGGAGAACAAGAAAGGAGACATTAACAGAGGGTGAAGAGAGAAGGGCTGAAGAGAGCTGTTTGCTGAAGCCGTAGCCTATGGAGGAAAGAGCTTGCAGCCCAGAGGTCTTTGAGGGGGCTTGCCTACAAGACTGACTCAGAAGCAGCCTGGGTTTCTGCATCTCCAGAGGCACTGTAATGTGATGAGTGAGCTTCTGTCTCGATTCTGCTCACCAGATAGTGCTGACAGGCAGACAGCTATGAAATCTGTTGTGCTTGGGCAAAGGCTGTGATTCCTGGGTCCTCCTGTCTCCCAGGAACCTGGGTACAGGTGTGAAAAAGTGGGTTGGTCTTTGATTCCCTGGAAAGAGTTGAGTCTTAAAGGGTGGTGGACTGATGTGGCTGGGCACAAGTAGAATAGAGGTTTTGGACAGCCATAAAGAAATGTTGCAGTGAACAGCCCTGTTCCTGAAGTCCCACAGGTGTGGAACGTGGACTAGCCAGACTTCTAGATATCTGAAAGACAAAGATCATTTGTAGAGCTGCTGAATAAATTGTAGAAAAGGTTTTTTGCTCTAGGGATTGCTGTTAGCAAAGGTTTTATGTGGAGGAGTGTGATAGGGGGCTTGGACATGCTGCAGAATCTGCAGGGGAGTGCAGGCAGCAGTTTGTCCCCCTGCACATCTGCCTTGGCCATTTGTGTTTCAATATGGTGGAGATGGTGTTTAAAGAAGACTCCAGGAGATGAGACAGCAAGGTTAGGAAGAACCAGGTAGGCTTCTGCCAGATGTGTCTGGGCTGGGTTGGCCCTGCAGAAATGGCCAGGAAAGCTGCTCTATGGAAATAAGGAGACAGAGGTATAGGTTGCTTACCTCACTGATGGAGACAAATAGAACTGCAGTCTTTGATCCACCAACCCTATTCAGCTGCTGAATATTCCTATATGTTGAAGGTTTGGAGCAAAAAGGAATAAGCTGTTGCCAGAGAAAAGGTGCTCTTGGCTGTAATGTAGTGACAATTTACCTTTGCATGACTAGTGCTGCTTTTATCTATAAAACACAATGGGCTTTATCATCATTATTCTTATGTCTTTGGCATCTAGGCATCTTCAGTATGCTAGTAACACAAACCAAAAGACAGTCCCTGCCCTCAACAGCTTATGCCCTCACCCATGAGTCGAGTTTCTCACCCTCTCTGTGGGAGTTGTCCAGGCACTGGCGAAGGGAGAATAAGTGGCTTCCCAAAGCTTACAGCAAAACCTGGAATGTTATGTTTCCTGGTGTACTACATTAGTCATTCAACTGCCCCTTGTCTTGCCCATGCTTTACCTGACTTCTCAACAGACAACTTGGTCTTTCTGCTCTGTGTCCAGCTTCACCAATATTAGAAGTGTGTTCTAGGAAAAAGTAAGGAAGCATTGCGATTCCCTTTCTTAGATTGTCCTGAAAACTAGGAGGCTGGGGAGTGTCATTTGTTAGCTAGAGAAAGTCTATTTGATTTTCTTCAGTAAAAAAAGTATAGTAGTGCCAGTGATGGCTTGCTTTTCTTGCTGATAAAGGGAAAGCCTAGTGTGGAAAAAAGGGTTTAGAGAAGCCAAGCAAACTTGAAAGGAAGGTTGCCTGGTTTGCATTTTTGTTATTAAACATACTAATAGCATGGGTAATATACACAGTCCTTGTCTCTTAAACTGCTTGCCTCTCTGGGGTAAGTGAACAGCTGTGTGAGGAGAGAGGAAACAGGAGACAATTAGTTTTAAGGAGGCTTTTAAAACAAGACAAGATGGAAGACTTAAGTGTGGGCAAGAGCATGACCATGCTTACTTCCCTAGTAAAGGCTAGGTAAATGAAGGAGGAAGGAGTGAGGAGTGGAAGGGGATGCATGCTAATGTGTATGCCTACATGTGTGTGTTTGACATCTGATTCTCATCTCAGCCCACAGCTGGTCAAAATTGTTTCAAACTGCTTGTGTAACATGCTGCACTCTTAAAAATCAGGATGGAAATTTCCAAGGGAAATATCTGTGATTGTTCACTACTGAGTGTAGAAACTTCATAATAGAATATTGCATTTCTCAGCCAGTAAAAATCTAGCAAATGTTTTCATTTAATGTTTTACTGAATTGGTTTAAATTTTCAGGCGCTGGAATTCTCCTTTTGCCTTCTTTCACCCCCTCCAAGTCAATTCTCAATATTTTTAATGATCCTTCTGTTAAAGTAAAAAGCTAATTTTCTTGTAATCAAATATGTTCACATGGGGGTGATGCCTGGCTTTTGCACTGGTATAACTTGCTTTTTCTTGTTGGTTAGTGTATGTGCTCGGGCTTTCAGAAACCAATGGGTTCAAGATTAAAAGCAGTAGATGTGCCAAGCCAAATCAGTCATCCAGCTTTCTGGTGTCCTGCTATTGGCAGTGAACCTTTATGTTAGTGTTAGAGGTTGCTCACCTCAATGCATGTTTGGTCTGGCTTATGATTGTCTGACAAAGATGTGTTCCGTGTGTTAGAATCAGGATGTTATACAGGGTTGGTGTTTCTAGAGTGGGTGCAGCTGTAATAGCAAAAGTACCTTTTGTACTGATGTAGCAGAGCTCTGCCCTCAAAGCTCTGAGGTCAATGACTCTCATAGCTCTGTCCCAGGGGTATCCAGTTGCTGCATTGAACATCAAGACTCTTGATTGTCTTGCTGCGCTGGGAAAAAGGTTATGGTGCAGATCCTTCCAGTGCCTGTTGGCATGAGCAATTGGATCTGACAGTGTGCATTTGCCTAGGTATTCACCTGACTTCTAGCTTGAAAATCTGTGATGATACAGAAGCAGCTCTGCAGCATTCAGCAGTGGTAGGTCAGCCTGGGGCTGTGCTCTAGTATACTGAGTCTGGCCTTCTCTCCTGCACAGGCAACCTGCAGTGTGCCCTATCACATCTCCTTGAGATCCTTCTCCCTAAACCCTTGCAATGCTACACTCCAGTGAAGCCAAGAACGACTGCAGTGTTATTTAAAAAAAAAAAAGCACTCCTGCTCCCAGTGATGTTACTGGGAAGTCTTATATTTCAATGGAATGCTTCTGCCTGGAACTAGTACAAAGCAAGGGAAACTGTTCTAAGCAACCTGAAAACTAAGCTGATGGATTTTTTTTGCTGATTTTTTTTCCAGGTATTTCCCACATTTCGCTGCGGTAACTAACAATATATAATACACTTGCAATACATTTGCTATTTCAGAGTTTTCTCATGGCTCCTCTGTCTTTGCCTGTTTGTTTCATGGTGTACTTAGAAGCTTGGTTTTGCCCTATGTTTTAAAAGGACTTAACAAAAACAAAGTCTTGGCTCGGGAGTGGAGTAAGAAAAGAAAAATCCGTAGCTGTGAAAAGGGGTTGTGTGTGTGACTGGATTTTACCTTCTCTGTGTTACTGGATTCTGAAGGAATGCAGGTAACTTCTTGGTGTATTTAGCTCAAAAGACTATTCTGCCAAGGACTTCAAATAACTGACAATTCGTTTCTGTCATGAACACTCCAAAAGCAGTCAACAAAACATCAACTGTATGGAAGATTCATCCTGTTACAGTAGTGTGAATTTGGTTCTAGGACAGGGCAAAGAGCTCTTTAATAGAGCACTACTCTAAGAATACCTAAGCAAAAGGGAGGAAAGAAAAGTAGTGTATCCATTTGGTGCTCCAGGGGGAATTCAAAGGAGCTAGACATAATTGAGTTGCTATCTGGCACGATATCAGGGTTAACGCTCCTTGTGAGACACTAAAATTCTTCTAAAGCCAGGGATGGCTTACATCGAATATTTTCTGTCAAGACACTTGATGAGAAATGGCCTATTTTTCTCTAGTTAGTACTGCCTTGTTTTATATGAAATAGTTTGGATTTTTAGCATCTAAAAAAAAGTTTATTTGGGGGTTTATTTTTATCCTTTCTGGTTTTTTTCCATTTTACCATGAGGAAGAAAAGGGGGGAAAAAGGTAACCTTCCAGAATGAGAAAAAGCAGCATGCCAAAGTTGAGCTGAAATTCTGAAGATGAATTCATTTTATGGGAAATAGAGCTAGGGAGAGGAGGAGGCAAATTTTCTGAATTTCCCATGGAAAACAATTGGTGTTTTGCCTTTGTGCCGATTGTGGACCTTGTCTCCTTACGTAGAATTAGTGGTCTGTTTCTGTGGAGTACTCTGGCCCACTTCAGAAGGACATTTTGTGTAAGAGCAGCACAAGCTTCTCAGAAATGTCATTGCACAACTGGCTTGGAGATATCCTGATGTTTATCCTCCGGATCACAACAAATGCCCCTGTTTTCCTCAAGGCAAATACAGGGCTTTATAGGGAACTTAGCAGGTTTGCAATCTGGGATTTGTTTGAATTTTCAGGAACTGCCTGAAAAGAAATGTAAGCAGTCACTCTGACAAAGCCTTGTGTGTATTTGAAAAATCCTTTGTGTGTAAGTGTGCCTGCTACACCATACTAAATGATTGCACTGTGTGTCCAGTACCAATGAAGTGGCTTGCTCCAAGCTGCTTTCTGTGCCTTTTCCGTTCAGAAATAGTCCCCACAGCCTTAGTCAAACTATACCTTAGATTTCTAGCTAAATCAGTCCCCTGTGTTAGCCAGGGCAGTAGTCATTGCTTGTGTATCTGTAATGTATTTATACACTTGCAGAGAAAGCTTGGCTCATGTGTACACAGTATTGTGCATATCTTGCATGCACTAATGTGCTACAAAAGAGGCTACTTTGGGTGCAGTGGGAACTTGGTGGTGCCCTGTCTAAAAGATGAATGGGTCTTTTTTTTCCCAAAGCTGTTTCTTCATCTGTTTTTAGAAATGGTTAGTTTACAGAAGCAGTCCAGCAAAAAGCCAAGGGTGAAGTCAGGTCACTGAGGTCTGTAAATAGATACTAAAATTACAGGATAGTGGAGGATCCAGAAATGGCTGTGCAGGAAGCACAACAATGGAAAGTGTGTGAAGTGATGGGAAGTAAAGTCAACAGAAGTGAGGGTGCGTTTCTTTCTTGGTCATCTGCTAGACTCTTTTGCCTTCAATCTGCTGCTTCAGTACTGCTGAGTGGAATAACAGCAGCCCACCTCTGCCAGCCAGGGCTTCAAACCTTGTCTAAAACATGCTTTTCCCTGGGTAGAACACAGGGAAGGTGTATGCAATAGTGACTGGGAGCTCTAGCAGTGGGTTAGCAACCCAGTATAAGGCTGCTCCTTTTTCCCAGAAGCACACTAAGTACTGAAAAAAGCAACTGGGCAATGGGTGTTGACCTGCCTCAGTGAAGCACCATTGTGAGGCTTTTCTCAAGCCACTTTTTTGGTATCTTGGTTTCTTCATGTGACTAATTAGGTAGCTCTAGCTTTTTGTTGCAATGAGGACTGAGCAATTGTAAGACGCATTGAAGGTGGTGAATGAAGTAGAAGAACATGAAACAAGTCTTGTCCTCATCTTCTGTTCCATCTTTTCTAGGAAAGCATTTGGCAGTTAAAAAAGGCAAATGTTGTAACTCAGCATTTCTCTTAATGGGACAGACCCAGATTCATGATGTCAGAGTTGCTGTCCTACAAGAATCAATATACATACAGTATATTCTCAGCCTATCTCTTCTCCTGTGTAGCTGACATCCATTTTTGTGGATGGAAAATGAGAATGAAGTCTTAGTGTGACTTGTTCCTGGCTGATGAGGTAGAAAGGCTGAAGTTCAGCATAGTGCCTGCAGTTTAATTGCCTTTGGTAGGAAAAGGTCAGTGAAAATTTTGTTGTGCTTATAATATGCATTGGCAGAAGAGAGGCTGCTCTCCTGGAAACAGTCTTTTGAAATGGAGCGTGCACAGTTAGAGGCAACTGATGACCATGACTAGACTGCATTTGGTCTACCATAATACTGCACTGCTGCGACTTTTGTAGTGTGCTTTGTGGTTAAGTATCACGCTTGCATAAAAGCTTTGAGTAACTCAGTCTAGTAGGGCTGTATTGGTTAGAGAAGTAGATAAAGCCCATCTAACAGAGGAGGAAGCTTAGGCACAGGTGGGTGCACACTGCCTAAAGGCAAGGTAGCTGTTATGTTAAGTCTAAACCCTTGCAGCTCTGACTTTAAGCCATTTTTCTTTGAATATGTCCTCAAATGTGGGTAGAAGTAGCGATGGGCAGATCACTGACAAACAGCTGAATCCACCAGGTACAATTTAACAAGCGGAGATCCTTGAGCTGCCATCTGGAGGGATGACTTCTAAGCAATGGGAAGGTTTGATTTATCCTTATTTTATAATAAGATACTTGATAAACTACTAGTGTCTTTTTAGTACCAATATGCTGAGAAACTCCACTCATGGTGTGAATGACTGCTATGTTACCAGAAGAACCCTCACAGAAAGGAAATTCTGGGCTCTGTGTTTAGTATCTGAATTCTGCATATGACAGAGGAAAAATCTAGCCTTTCTAGCTATTGTATACCTGTGGAGTAGTCACCTGCAGTTAAGTGTCCATTGTGCTGAGCTGCTTGGCAGAGCAGAACCTGGAAGGCAGCTACATTAAATGATAGGTGGAAGTCCCCTGCCCTTTCCTGTGGCTTTTGATAAAGGGGAATGTTTGTATGCTTGTCTTAAAGCATGTGCCCCAGCATTCACTCAAAATTGAACTGCTCCTTATAATCTTTTAACTAGCAGCAGTCATATAGTAACTCTAACAATACTGTACTCTGTCAATGGAAATGTCTTTCAAAGGCTGTTGGTGTGCTTTGCTGGAGTATCTGAAGGTTAAAAAAAAAAAGGCAACAGCTCAGGCAAGCATTAGGGAGTAGTCAATGCATGAGCTGGTAGTCTAGATGCAGTTCCCTGTTCTGTTCTAGATCTCGGCAAGTCATGTTGGTGCCTTTAGCTCTTTTCCTGCTTCCTTGTGCCTTTTACTCTTTGGTTATTGAGGCTGTAAGTTCTTTTGAGGAAAGATTGTCTTTCCCTGTGTGCCTGGATGGCATTTAGTACAAATGGGGCTGGTAAGAGGCCTTTCCAGAACTGCAGTGTGGAAAAAAAAATATAAAAAATAATAAAAATTAGTCCATTCCCTTCCCCTCTTTGTGCCTCAGCAAAAATGTCAGAATTGGGTGGTTTTCCAGTATTTGGAATATTTGAGATGTATGCTGGCTGAGTCTCATAACTCAGACTGCTTAGGCTATTTTTTGTTTCTTAAAGGGTTGATAAAATTTTAAAGGCCTTAGAAATGTTTTATATAGATATGAACATCTATCTGTAGAGTAGGGCTGCAGAGTGCCAGGAAATGATGGGGTGGTTTTGTGTGTGCAGTGGAAATCTTTCATATAACACGGCAAGCCTTGAATATTGAACTAAAACAGTCAGGCACTTCTTTTTTTTTTGTTTAAAAAAAAAATATTGCAGGGTTTTCAACCTTGAAGGCAAATCACTTTATGACTTCATTGTTTAAATTTAGGTTTTGTTTTGCGGGGGGGATCGTTAGACTTGAAGCAAAAGCCTTATAGCCCAGGGACTGTCACTTCTGATTACTTCCAGTGACACTTCCAATTATTTCCAATCACAATTCCAGGGACAAGAGGAAAAAGGAGCCACATTCTCCAACATCAGGGCTTTTTTTTCTGAACAAAGGACCATTTGTCAAACCTCAGCAGAAAAAAGGTACAGAGTCAGACTGGGAACTCTGCTGTGGTAGGGTAATTCCAGAGAAAATCTTATGAAGTGAGACTCAAGGCCAGTGTCTGGCAGGATGCTGTGAATCCTGCTGCGGATCCTGCCTTGTTGAGTGATATTAAGGAAATTGCTTCATTTTCCCCAGGCATTAAGTGGCACTGGGACTCATTTCAGTGCAGCAACATGCAGCTTCAGTCAATGTCTGCTAAATGCTCTGTGGGTCTTGTAAGACATAAGGATGTAAAAGTACTGCTCGTGGAAAGCAAACAGCTTAGTGTGCTCAAAATGGGAAATGGAAGTCTGCTGAGGGAACTTGACTGACTTCTAGGTACATGAAGTGAAGAATTTGGTGCAGTGTGTTTTATCCAGTGGTGAGCCTATGAGCTATTGTGTCCTTCGAAAAATGAAGCAAGACATGATTGCAAGTGGAAGCCAGAGCACTACCTAATTTTCAGATGTCTCTGGTAGCATTACTTCAGACTGCTGAAGTGTAAAAACAGTCTTAAAATGGTGTCACAGCTTTCAATCACACTTAGTGAAGCCTTTCATTTACTTAGTCATTCTGCACTAGGTGGTGAGTGGAGCCGGGGCTACTGAGTGTAGGGGTTATTATTAGCAACTGTTTGCTTTATTTGCTTTATAGTACTTAAAAGCTGCAGCTATGATCAGGGCTCTGCAAACACTGGGGAGACTGTTTTACATTGTACTAATAGATGATGAGCAACAGACCTGGTCTGATGTTAGGAGTCAGATATTAAGGAATTTGAGCTAATTTAGAATGAGAGTCATATTCTGGACCTTAGCAGATTTCAAAAGCAGTATCAAATGAATGCTCTAGCTTCATGTGGTGACTTGAAGATCCATGTCCCTCTGCTTTTAAAGTGGGAATGGTATGTGTTGGTGATCTGGGTGATTGAAGTTCTGGTGGTTACTTATAACTGCCATAGATCCCCTGTTGTTCCTCAAGTGGTGGTAGTGTTCCTCATTTTCCTGTGTTTATTCTGGTCTGCCTGGGGCTGGATGTCATTGAGAGATGCCTGTGCCAGCTTCATCTGTTTTGCTGTAATGGAAGACTAGTGTGTCTCTGTAGAACTCATCCTGTTGTAACATACAAACTCTGGGTATTATTTGCCACTTGAGCACAAAGCAGACCACATACGTTTTGTCAGCAAAGTTCAGAAATTCAATTCCAGATGAGCAATTTGGCATTATTTTGGTTCTGAGACCTTCAAAGAATTCCTGGTCGTCAGCTCTGTTTTTGTGGCATTTTCTGTTTCGATGCCTGGAGTAGGTCAATTCCACTGCAGGCACCCATCACAGAATGTGATTGAGGTGGCACTTCTAGAGAGTGCGGTGCTAATTCCCTAGGAGTCTCAGCATTTCACATAAGGAACTGTTTTACTGAATCCATCCAATCTGGATGGTTGTTTCCACAGTACAGCTTTGTCTTGTTCCAATATGGTCTGTGCTGTGGGCAAAACCCCTTTTCATTTGCATTGTTTCAAGCTCTTGCGTGGAGACAAAGGGAATCTTAACCAGACAAAGCATAGCGTTTGTGTTAACAAATGCTGTGGATTTTTTTATAATTTCGTTTACAAAGGGGAGCTTTAAGCAATTGTGAGTGCTTTCTGGTCACGGCAGCATTCGGGATGTCTAGATTCCTTTCTTTGTTTGGCCGGAGACCTAGTGATTTAGTAATTCAGGCCCCATTTTTAAGTGCCTGCAGTTTTGAGTGTCTCCACTTCAAGTGTTTTAAAGGGTCAGCACTTTTGAAGGTGCAAGTCTAGGGACATGTGAGCTTGGTCACACCAACTAGGTACTGTCAGACATCCTTGAAGCATTCAAAGTTTTGGGGGTACATTTGAAAATGCTGCCTTCCGCTGCTTTGTGCCTCAGCTGCTGTTCTGAAGAGTAAGTGTAAGAGCACTCAAAAATGTAGCAACCTTTCCCTCATGAGCTGTAAAGTGCTTTGAAATCACTGTAGAAATGGAGCTGCAGAAGTCCAAAGTGATAGTCTGTTAAGATGTGTCAGGCACCAGTTTAATGGGTGAAGAGTCTTCCCATCAGTGCCACTCTGTGGCAAATGCATCCCAGCTTTGTCAGAGCTCCTTCCATTCAGCCCAGGGCTATCCCTGGAGTAAACGGAAGAGACAATTCTGCAGCTGTTAGTTAATTCAGACCCAATATGACCTGGTACAAGAAAAGTTCAAAACTCTGAGCTCCTCTGCTCTGGAGCTAATGATCCTGCATTGCACAATACTTTCCCCTCTAATTATTTGAGCTTGCATCTTTTTCCTATTTAGTAATGCCCTGGGCATGTTGCTTCCATTGTGGGATAGTAGTGAATACATATCCATTAGTAAAAGGCATTGAATGCAGTGGAGGCTGTGATGGTTCTTTTTCTTTAGAGTTGTCAGCAAGCACCTTCCCCTGCTCCATATTCTCTGCTGTGGAAGCACCAGAAGAGAGGAGGAAAGCCAAGACTGGAAAGTAAATGGAACAAACTGGGCCTTATGGCACTAGATGGAACTGTTTATGGTGATATTTTCTGGGTTTTAAGTGCTCTGAGGCAGGGACTTCGTCTTTGCTTGTTTGCACTGTTCCCTACAACACTGCAGACTTGAAAGCTGCATAGTGGTCCGGAATGTCTTAAACCTACTTTTCTTCCAGCTTGCTGTCTAAACAAGCCAGGACCGGGTTAGCATTTATTCATTGTAATTCCAGAGCACAAATTCATGCAGCATGAAAGCAGAACAGTTGGGAACCAAAGATATTCAGACATCTAAACAACCATTCAGATGGGATGCTGAGGGGGCTCATTTGTTACGGGCTTATGTAAATCGGGCTTGTTCTGACCAGATCATAAAGCAGTATCTGCTAGCAAGTTTATTATACTCTGCTAATGGTCCTACTACTGAGCAGCCCTGTAGTATGCAGATAGGATTATTGGACTTCTCAGCATATCTTGATTTTAGCACATTAAAGCCACAGAAGAAAAATGTAACTAACAGAAATCTATCTTACAGGCATATCTAGGAAAGCTTTGAGATATCTTGATATACACACAGTGACAGGGATTTTCAAGTAGTCTTGCAGAAAGAACTCTGCACCTCTTCAAAGGTAAAGTTAGAATAAAACTGAGGGCAGTGTTGAAAATTGGTAGAGTATATTGGAGGGCAGAGGATTTGATCGTTGTTATCCTTGCATTCATTTTCATCTTTTGAGTAAAATCTCTCTTCAGAAAGACAGCCAGGCTTGGTTTGAAGGCCTCAGGTGGTAAAAATCTCCCATCAGTTTGTCACCAAGATTATATATCTTCTGAATAACTTGAATACTTCTGGTTTCAGTTCTTAAAATGCCCCTTCTCTATCTTTGAGCTTCTTGTGCTTCTTTTTATTTAATGCTGGCTTGGCTAGTGAAAGATTTACTGTAGCATGGAGCAGACTTGTGCCACACCTCGGGTGCTGTGCACCGCGCCTTTCTGCAAAGTGCTCAGGACTAACTTAGGGGTCTATCTGTTAGGCCTTGAACACAGATCCTTCAGAAACCTTTCTGAAAGCATGGTACCTGGGCATTTTCAAAAATATCTTCTTAGTTACTTTAATTAGTCCTCTCTCGTATAAAGAGACACTTAAATCTAGGAAATCATAAATACTATTCTTCAGGTATGTTCTTACTTTTTTTTTCAGCTCCCAGAACAACTTGTATACTAGGTTTTTAAAGGGAATCAGAATGTTGCTAAGATTCATTCTCTCCTTATTTGCCCCTCACCTTCTCCTTAGAAACATCTTTAAGCAAAAAGATGGGGGGAGGAGTTGATCAGTCATGCACGTAGAAGGATTTTTTTAACTAGCCAGTTTAGACAATATTGGCATTTTGTCATTTTGTTTCTCCCTTATTAGTGGTTCTCTGAGGACTACTGAAGATGTGAACTGTTCCCTCTTCCATTCTTTGTTTCCAGAAACCAATGCTCTGATAATTCACATATGCTTAGTTTTACAGAATATAATACTGATGTATGGCACACCCTACCCCAACTCAGAAATATGTTAAGTGAACAGTAAAAAAAACCCCAATTGTTTGCTGTAAGTGATTTACTACTGCTGAAAGAGCTGTACTGCGCACTTTCCATATACTTTAAAACTATCACTGAATGGAGGCTGTGCTGGGCAGAGGCATGTCCTTTATTTTGAGAAAGGCTGCATTCCCTGAGGAGAATCCTTTGCATGCAAATACTTTTTATCACTTCGCAATAGCATATCACATATATAAGAACTTTGCCCCTTCCCGCACCTCTCCTGCCTTGTGTTCCCTATTCACAGAGCAGAGTTGCAGCCTCTCCCATAGTATGTGGTACAAAGCCATGTGTGCAGCATGCTTTGCTTCTGGCTATAGCTTTCCTTTTAGTCCCTGTCCTCAGGGTTGTCCTCGCAATATTTCCTTTCCTGCAACCATGTGCATGGAAAACCTAGCCTACCCAGAAAAACAGTAACTTCAATAGCTGCTGGCGTCCTTCATGTGTATGAGACACGCTTTGAGTATGCTGAAACTTTTAACTCTGTATGTGTATCTTTTCTTGTGGTTTTGGGCTTCATAAGCCTTTGATGGGGTCTGGGATGTTTGCTGTAAATCTCCAGATTCTGGTAGTGTCATAGCAGTGGGGTGGAAAATCTCTGTACACTGAAAGCACCTGATGTAGTGAGTCTGGCACAGGAACATCTTTGGCCCCTGGAAGGGAAATTAATTTCCTGTTCCTGCAAGGGAGGAGCTTATTCAGGGAGGAATTGGCACTGCTTTTCCATCCTTGCTGTGGACTTAAATGCTTCTTCATTTTTACAATGATCTTGTATAAGCAGAATGGAGAAAAATCCACTAAAGCAAATTCTGTTTTTCTAAAGCATCTGTGTGGAGTAGATTGGAACTGAGCTCACTCAATAATCTCTTCTTTGAAAGATGTCTTCTAGCACCCTTTCACTGTGGATCTGACTGGCAGTATGATCTAATTGCCCTGGATTTAGGAGGTTTGGCATTCTTGGCTTTCATTGAATATATCTGAGTCTCTTCATCCGTTTAAGTCTTAGTGACCCAGCCTCAGATAGTATCATTTGTGTTGTGATACTGGGCCATAAATGCTCTAGTTCATGGAGGAAGAGACACAGTGTGTGGTCTCCTTGCTACTAAAAATTGATAATCTTATCAGCAAGTGAAGAGTGCATTGATGGGGTGGAAGCTGTCAAAGAGTCTGTGACTTGCTCTCTCTGGATAAGGTCTGTAAGTAGCCAGGTTTAGACTGGTTCTGAGTTATAGGAGGAAAGGACAGTAGTTAGCTATATATTCCTGATCTTGAGGGAACAGCCCTGCTCATTGCTTTAAATCATTCTGGGGTTTTATTTTTCTGTGTCAGCACTGTCAGAGCCTATAATCCTCAACCAAAAGAGGCCATCCTGCCCTACCAAGAGGACTTAAAGTGAGGAATCCCCTTCAGCAAGGATGTGGCAAGCAGACTGATGTAAAAGAAAGGAAAAATATCCTGAGCCAATATGCATATAATTAGGGCCTGATTATGATGCAGAATTAAAAACAAAACATGAATTCCCTTAGTACAGGGAGCTGGTGGAGCCCCACAATGGGCAGCACTTAGTGCCAACCATGCATTATAACAGCAATTGAGCAGGTAATGATTATGCATGCTTTATAAACACACACCATCAGTTATGTTCATACTGCGCAGACAGGGAAGACTTGATGTAGGAGATAAATGTTATTTCTGCAGACATTTTAAATAGCAGTCACTGTTCATATATTCTCTACATCCCCGTCTGATCCAGTAGTAGTACATAATATATATGAACATTCAGAGTAGATGCCAGGGAAAATGTTCTAGGCAGCTGTGAGAGATTAAAGACACTGGAACATCAGACTTGCATCAGTCCTGAGCTGTGCTGTGAATGTTGAGACAGGTTGGCCTGTGGGCAGAGGAGCTCTGTTCATTATCTGGCTTTCAGGTCTCCTGGAAGACTAAGCAAGACACTTCTCTTGTGCTTCAGGTGGAGATGGTGGCTTCCTGTAGGAAGTACAGTATGACTAATGCATGGAAAATGAAATACAAAACTTGGTAGTATCTTTATAGCAAGAGAGTCAGATTTGTAAGGAGAAGATATGGGAAGGCAGGAATCTGTGTTTTTGCTTCCAGTTCCAGTGGTGACTCTGTCTTATTAGAATGAGAACTTTTCACCGGTGAGGTGCTGATCTGTTGTTCATTAACTTGTCTCATCTCAACTGTAATCCCAGTATGTGGTTTTAAAAGTGCTTTAGGAGCCTTGGTTTTCCCCATCTGTAAAAAGGGAAATGTCTCATTATATAATGTGGTTTATGGTCTTTAGACAAAACAATGCGCAGTATTGGTAAATAGGTTGGTTATGGCTTTTATCAGCTTTCCCTTTCCAAAGAGGTTATAGCTGTTGTCTGTTGGCAGTTGTTTCATGCCACTGGGATGTAACTGTGCTCTCACAGTGCCAATTCTTTCAGCATGGGAAGGAGAGTTTGAAATCTTCAGGAGCCATACAAGTCCTTACTTCAATTCTTCATAAATTTTGTAGGAAATACTCAGCCATACTTCCTAAAAGAGGAAATGCTTGAGTCCCGTCTCCTGTGTTTAGAATAAACAGAATCCAGATAATTTAATCTAAAAGGAAAATGTTCTTTTGAGGATAAACAGCCTGAATAAAACATTTCTGAGCAAACCCATGACAATGTTCCTCCCGTTGCACCATCCCTCCCCCTCACCCCCCAACAGCAGTTTCTATCCTGAAGGATGCCAGAAGCAGCTGCCTGATCAAGAGAATTGGCTTCACCACAAACCAGACTGTAAATCTTACCCTGTTATGCTTGCTCCAGTCATGCTGGTACCTATAATCATCCCGAAAGATCCTTGAGGATCGAGAGGAACCCTGTAAGTGGGCACATCTTATTTGGCTTATTCTGCATAATGTCAAGTAAGACACATTGCCTGGCAGATAGATACTTCGGTTTTGTTTCTAGATGTTAATGAGGGCCAGCTGTGGAGACTTGTGTGGTCTGGGGACGATGAACTGCTGTTATCTATAGTATGGAGCCATTTGATTTTTTTTTTTCCCCCTTCTCCACTAGGCAAACATAATAAACTATTTTCAGTGTTACAGAACTGTTGCAGCTTTTCCATTTAAGCTTGCTGGGCTGAAGAAACACAGGCAGCAGAGGCTGAGAGGGTAAAGTCAGGCTTGTAACAGGGAAATGAGGGGTGTATATCTCCTGTCACTCCAGATATGGTAACCAAAGAGCAAATAGGCATGTTAATTGTCAGTGCAAGATTTGCGCATTAAAATTGTGTCCTGGACAGAATGCCAGCATCTAATAACCGTGTGTTACAGAATAAGAGGTATAATAAGGGTTAGAATACCCACTTACCCTGTTATCTTGTTTCCAGTTATTAGGAAGATGGTCTGAGGGAAAGAATACAAGAACAGGGTAAAAAGACTGTTCCCTGGCCAGATTTTCCTTGATTTTTCATAGTCGACAAGTGGCTAATGTACTCATTTAGCCATATTTCCTACTGTGGCCCATAGGTTCGTCACAGTTATTCATGCCCTGGATTCCATTCTGTGAGCTGTGACAATTGCATCAGACTGACAGATGCTTTGGAAACTCTACAGTAACCCTAATAACTATTTCACTTCTCTTACATAGATTCAGCCAGTGAGTCAGACTCCTCCTGCCTGACAGCAAACATGGAAATAAGAAGCTAGGAATTACTGGACCAGATCAGACTGACAGTTTATCTAAATGATTGTTTCATTCCAAAATGGTTCAGTTCCTCCAGGTGGAAGAAAACACATAACTGACAGTATATGGAATCACATGCTTATGTGGGAAACATTGTTGAATATTAGGCAGTTAAGGGAAAATTATGTATTTATATACTTGAAGTAATAAATCTAATGTAACTTGTGATTGAGTCTTTTAAATATCTAATGTTTTCCTAAATAGAAGTTAAGCACTTTAAATCTATGTTCTAGTAGCCACATGCTCCATTTTTTAATGTGCATTCCTGAGCAAAGTGCGTCTTCTGCCTTTGCCAGTCTGTAATATCACAACAGTAGGTGCTTACCATCGTATCTTCTCACCAAGGGTGAATAGCCACTAATGATGCCAGTTTCAGAAACAGCCTGGAGAGTCTCTGCCCTGTGGGATTAGATCTTTTCAGAAGGGAAAAGTGGAAGTCTTTAAAGGACTGCAAACTCAAATCTTGCTTTTACTGTTCTCGGGTTGTGGGAAAGGATGACGTGTCAGGTTCTGCTGGTCCTACAGGTGTACTGTTATACTACAACCTGACTGTGACTGCAAGTCTGTCTTCTAATGGATTTTTAAGTGCATGGCAGAAGTAATGTGCACAGAGCAAAACCTGGGATGCTATTTAGCATATATACATCCTTGACCTGATGTACCCAGCTTGCCATGGAAGAGAGGGAACCAATCAATGGAGGAAACTTGCCTAAGGTGTGTTTTGGTGTGAGCTTACTGATGAGATTGTATTGGAAAACATGTTTCATGGCTGATACGAGAGTATAAATAAAAGGCATAGACATTGGCTGAGTGTGTAGGTCTGAACTGCTGAACTTGAGTGAGTCTGAGTTGGCTGTAACAGAGAAGACAGGCTGGATAATTTCTCAGATTGATAGAGGAGTTGGAACAAAAATAGGCTGGGCAACCTGTTGAGGAACTTGAGTTTTGGCTTTGTGGAGTTTCATGTAGCCTCAGGTGGTGGCCTTCCAGATCTCCCTGCAGTCTTGCAGCCATCCTCTTTTTCTCTGGCTGGCTCAGGGTAGAGGAAATGTGTAAATAATTGGAATGTGGTGCTTTGTTTAGGAGCTTGTGCCTGGAGAGTCTTGCTTAGTGCAGGTCAGGGTAAAGGTCTCTGCAGTAAACCCCTGGCACAAGGCTGCTTTTCAGCTTGTTGAAACAGTGCATCCGAGCAGGGTTTAGCTCGGGGAAGGAATGTGAACTGTTTAAGACTGGGAGATGACTCTGAGCTGTGCTTGCTGTGAGATATACACAAAGCTCTATCAGAATGTGCTGTCTGGTATCTCTTGGCACCTCTTATGTCTTACCTGATTACCTTTTATAGTAAATGTTTATTTGATGAGCACTAATGTGTCCAGGCAAACACAGACACAAGGATGACATGATAGACACTTTGTCCAGATCAAGAGGCAGGGTGCTGTGACTGATTCCCTGAAAAGAGGGAGAGAATAAAACTCATCAAGTTATGTAAATCCCACCCTCAGCTCTGAATGAACCCTGGATCCTAACATTAGCTGACAGCTAGGGCTGGTTGGTGCTAAACCTCCCCCTTCCCGGATGGAGCCCAAGATCAGGGCAGCCCCTGCTGACTTTGTTAGATTACACAGCCCTCTGAGAACAGTTATCTAGAATACAAGGGTCTTTAAGAGCTGGTAGCTAGAAGTTGAACCTTCACAAATGGAGGATAGAAGCTAAGATTTCAGGAGTTATCAGGGAGTTTAATGTGCCACTGAAGCAGTCTATCAGAGGAGCAAGCAGGGGTATTCTTGGAAAGAGACACTAATAGAACCACAAGCTGTCGAACTGCAAATATCACATTGATGTTCTGTGGCTTCTGCTGTACTGAAAACTTGGATGATCAAAACTCATCTTTTCTGGCTTTGAAAATCAATTGCTAAATGCTGCATTTCATTCTTAAAATTTTATTATGGGTTGAGACTTAATTTGGTAACGTTGATGGAACTATGCACTTTAAATGTCCTGTTGAACTGTTGTGGGCTTAAAATATGCTTTGTGAAGTAAAACTGCAGTAGTTCTGCAGAGCTGCATAGTGTGTTACCATTAAGTGAGATGGCAAGTGCAAATGTGGGTAGACAAGTGTATCTCATTGAGTGGACAAGTCAGCTTTTAGACTCTAAAAGACCGTGTTGATGCCTGACTTACTCTCTAGTTTCTTTGTTTTCTGTTGTTTGTCTAAACATCTCTTTTTCTTATCCATCTATGTTTCATACTAGAGTAGAGGCCTGACTTATCCTCAGTCTTACCATTTATTCTAAAGATATGTACAAGGCTTCTTTTGTTTTAAGAAACCCCATGGGGTTTGAGGCTTTGTCAGCCTCTCCAGCTATTTAAAAAAATGCTTAACAAACAGAAGTTCACATACCAATTTTTCCTGTTGTTTGTACCCACAAGTTTTTTTTTCAGCCTGAATCAAGTCTTTAAAAACAATTGACTTTGTGGATATACAGAAGCTATTTGAATGTTGCATCAAGAGGAGGATGCTTTAATTGCTTTCCAGAGTAGCACGCACCAAGCAAGTACTGTACATATATAGGTATAGAGTATGTTCCTTCTTTGTCCCTCTTTTTGTATATCTTCTTTGCTGTTTCTTTTCCCATCTCTCTGCTGCTTCTCAGTCTCTGCCAAAGAGCATATAAAACCAGAGCAATTTGAATCAAAGTACAGGCTTTTAAATATGCAATGTTTGAATGGCTTTGAAGTGATGTGAGGAGTTAACATCCCTGTTGCTTTGCAAAAAAATCTTCAGCTGCCCAGTTTTTCCACAGCCACTTGATAACCTAAAGATTTTAAGTCCTCTTCTGTGAGTTTCCTCATCAGTCTCCACTTGCCTGTTGTCTATTCTTTTATACACACATTTTGAGATACCCGCAGTCATGACTTTGTTATTCTCTATGCAGCATCTAAACAAAATATATCCTTGTCTGAGGGGTTAGCCTAATGTAAATATTATCAAGCTGCATGCCTAATAGACGTCTTGAATTAGCCAAATTATGCAGTTAGAAAAACAAGAATAGAAGCAAATTTTTACGAAGTGGTAATTTGGCCCTAAACATGAAAGCCTCAGATGCTCTATTTCTCAACTGCTTCAACCTTTGAAATAGTCAGATTCACCACATCAAGAGCCTTACAATAGCAGGGAGGCACCCGGCTGCTGCTTGTGTTTGTCATATTTATTTTTGATTGTTTATTTATTTGATCTTAAAAGTTCTTTGGGGGAATATCTTATCAGCTCTAAAATGTGGCTGCACTTGTAAGGAAGAAGCAGTGACATTAAAAGTAATTGACATTAAAATGTTGTGACATTAAAATTAATCATGTTTGATGGATGTTAGAGACTGAATCAGCAAGGCTCCCGGGTTCATGTTTTAGCAAGTTTTGACATTCATTCTCCCTCTCAGTTCCTGCAGCAGTTGTGTAACTGCCTTCCCCACCCGCTGGACCCAAACCCTTGCGCAGGGAGGGGATGCTGGTTTGGTGAGGAGAAGGGGTTTTCTTGGAATTCACTGCTTAATAGCTTGGGGTGAAGTGGCTGTTCTGTTCTCTGTCCAGTGAACTAGTGTCAGATTCTCATAACCAACACAGTACTGGTAACATTGGTTTCCTAATCAGCAACAGAGTTGAAGATGAAAGGGACCACGGGGATGTTTGCAGCAGTGCTGAGGAGTTGTTCTGGAGTTTTTATTCCCTGTGCTATGGCAGTCCCAGGCAGAAGAAGCCTTGGAGGAAAACCTGGCTCTTCTAGTGTGAATAGGGATTTTTTTTTTGTTGCCATTTTTAGTAATAATGGCAAAATATTTAGGTTTTGTAACAATTGTGCAGGGTTCAGAAGGAAACGCTGTCAGTTGCCAGTTCTGTGCATGTGGCACCAGCACTAAGTATAAAAAAACCTGACAGTGGTTTTCTTCAGGATCTGGAGTTTCTCGAAGAGCTGGAGGGGGTGTGGTATAACCTGACACCTGTATTTTACAGCCAAGTTCTTTAGAAGCAGTGAGGAATATGATGTTGAGAATGGCCGATCACTATTCCCGTGCTTCCCTTGCGAGGTAAAGAATCAGCTGAAATCGTAGCAGTCTGCTCCTCTTCCTTTGGGTGGCTGAAACTTACCTAGTATATGCTCCTTCCAGACAGGGAGCGAGAGGGAGAGATGCAGCATTTCTTGCTTCTAGTATAACATTTTCCAGCTTCCTTTTTTAGCAATGTGAAGCTTGAAGGGGCCTCAGAAAAATGAACCGATGTATTGGGCAAGAAGCCAGCTACCTCCTTGCAGCTTGAGCTCTGTGCTGGCTTCACTTTCTGTCCTATTTGGAAACTAGAAGTAATGAGCTGACATGAGCTGATTTTTTTTTTCTTTCCCACTGTGGTCTGTATAGGGTGCCATTCTTTGTGAAAGTCAGCACGGTGGGCATACAGCCTTTTTCCATAGGCTTTTGGCACTGAGTTGTGTGAGACTCAATGTAACTTTAATTTTATAAGAAGCAAAAAGACTGTGCTATTTAGCGGGAGTTAAAGCTTGGCCTGGTGATTAGGAGCACTGAGAACTCCTGCCTTCTGCAAGCAGCCAGTCAAGGTGTTTCCAGTATGTAGTTTGATTTGGATCGACCTTGTGAATTGTAGGTCTTACTCCCAACTCTGCCACTGATCCTTGTCACCTTGATCAGTCTTGTGTCCCTAGTTATCCGTGGGCAAATTGAGCTTTCCATATCTGCTTTTTCCTTTGCAAACTGAAAACAATGATACTTAGGAGCTTCACTATAGGGCTGTGAAAAGAACACTGAAATCTTGGCATGGGAGGGTCAATGGGAGTCATGATTTTGTCCTTCTAATTGTACAACGTGCACAAGTCACACTGTGGGGTACCAGTGGGGAAAGGCAGTGTTAAGGATGTTTTTGCTTATGCATTATGAAACTAGTTAATTGACTACCACTGGATGAAGTCCGTAAGGCTTAAAATAAACAAGTGATAGGCTTTATTGGATATACTATTTTTCTTTGTGCCTTTCTATACCTCTTTGGTGATATCCAAGTCCCTGAGGAGTAATAGATAGGCCTGAGTATCCACAATTTCTATATGTGCAAGGTAAAGGACAAACAAGTTACAGCTGAGATTTTTTGATGGCTGGCTTGCAGAGGTGCTGAAGACCTGCAGCTGTGTATGCCCTCAGTGAAGGGTATGAGGGTGAACAGCAGCTTGGTGAGGCAGAGAAAGACTAGAGTGCTCAGTTTAGACAGTGTTTTTGTCTAGTCTTCCTTCTGACTGAAAATGCCTTCTTAAAGCAGGGAGGGAGAAGCAGTGTCAGCTCCTATTAAAGAGAATAGATTTTTGTCCTAGAGAAGCCAAACCAACAAAAACCCATGAGTACCACAGAGACTAGCCAAATATTTGGCGTTTTTTGTGGCAATTCCAGCTCATGAACATTGGGAATTTTTGAAGACAGAATTAACCCATTGGAACACTGAATGGCAATAATATAAAAACTTGATTTTTAACTTGCAGGAAAGCATATTTTTGTGGCTTTTGCAGAGAGGGTAGCTCCCTGTGAGCTTGTGTTTAGATGCATTTCCAGGATCACCAATAGGGTATGGAAATGAAAGAAGGAAACTGGAGTTTGGAGCTCCCCAGTTCTTGCTTCAATTCCCCAAATCAGAGCATTGATGGATAATGTAAAGTACTGTGCAAATATTACTGTTTTACTTTAGCACATTTGCTTTGCCCCTTTTTATGCCACTTTCTATGATCAGTTAGTGATTTAATTATTTCCTTGGCACTTTGAAACAAATTCTGTTGTCACCCAAGTAAATATTGGGAAAAACGCAATGTTAAATTGATATGCCTTTACTTAAAACTTCAGTCAATTGAGAAGCAATATTAGGTGATGTATCTGATCAGTTAAAACAGCTTGGTTTTTCCATTATGTGGAGAGAAAAATTAAAAAAAAGCTGGTACTGGAGTGAAACTGGAGACAGCTGTGACCTCACAGATACTGTCAGCAGTAAAAAAAAAGGTTGAATTCATCAAATAAACTACGTGCTTAGTTATACCCACAGACCACACATGCGAGGAGAACTGGGGTTTACTGTAAATGTGGCTGACATATGGCTGCCAGACATTACAATGGACTTAATCATTGAAGAGCCCACCACCCTGATCTAGCAGCTGTGTACACAGTTTGTGTCATGGCTGCTGAAACCAAACTGTGGCACTTAAGAACTTCTCTGTAGTGAAGGCAGTGGGAGAAGAGCAATGTATTTTTTTTTTCTGGGTAGTCTAGAAGTTGCAGTGAAGCAGGAAGGCCTAAGGTTTAGGGAGTAGGACTTGAGTCTCTCCTTGACCTGCTGTAAGACCTAAAGCTTGTCACAGAAGAGTATAAATCAGGAGGGATTTCTGGAGGTCTCTGGCTCAAAGGAGGGTCAGCTTACATTGGGGTGCTCAAGCTACAAGACTGTTGGTTCCACAATCTGTGAGCCCCTGTTCCAGTGGTTGACTGTTCTCAAAGTGAAATTTTTTTCTAATATCTGACCAGAACTCCACTTTTTAGAACTTGTCTATTGTCTCTCATCCACTCATTGTGCACCTCTGAGAAGTCTGGCTCTGATTTCTCTATAATTTTGTTCCCTCTGTAAGCTTTACATATGCATCCCTGAGGCATGCAGGTTTTCTTACATAAATTGAAAAGGACAGAAGTGAGGTGCCAAGAAGCTGCAGCTTGTCCAGGAAACCTTACTTCTGCATCACAGCTTGAGGTCCTTTTCTAGCTTGAGCTTTCCTACCAGGAAGCTGTATTTGACTATATTCCTGCACTAGCTCTGGAGTCCTTGTATCTGTAGCTTATATCCTTTCTGCTTCGCAGCGAAAATACCTGGGGTTCTGTGGGACAGCAAGGTGAATGTAAGCCAGCAATGTGCCCTTGTGGTGAGGGTGGCCAACAGCATCCTGGGCTGTGTTAGGAAGAGTGGAGGTAGCAGATCAAGGGAGGTGATCCGTCATCTCTACTCAGCACTGGTGAGATCATATGTGAAGTACTGTGCCCAGTTTTGGGCTCCCTAATGGGAGACAAATATACTGGAATGAGTCTAGTTAAGGGCCCCAAAGATGATTAAGGGACTGGAGTCTCTGCTTGGAGATGGACGTTGGACTAGATTATCTCTGGAGGTCCTGTCTGGCCCCCACTATTCTCTGGTTCTAAAGCAGTTTGATAAAAGTTGAGATATCAAGTGTTTATGGTAGGTGCTACAGATGTCATATGTTGTCCTCAACAGCAGTTTTAAAAGTGGCTCTGGAAGATGATGCATGCACATCTTGATCAAAACAAAATAAAAAATACAGTTGTTCACAAGATGATAAGGTAGTCTATTTTTTGTTCTTAAGTCAGGGCTGCTGATAGAAACACTTCTTGTTGAGGGGAAAAAAGTTGTTGTAGGGACCTCAGTCTGAATAAGAACACAGGGAAAAGTTGAGCGATGCTGTTAAGTTGGTCAGACCTCTTAGATAAACTGAGAAAGAGGATGGAAATTCAGAGTCCCAGTGGTGGAACTGGTCATGTGTGCTACCCTTTCCTCCTAGACTTACTTCTGTCTACTTCACCTGACCTTTACAGTATGTTTCTTGATAAGATGCCTGACCTTTTCACATCCAATTAGCAAATTTGTTCAACTGTTGCCTGAATCCCATTTTTACCCTCTGCCCCCCTCCAAACACTCTTCCTGTTCAGCATCTCAGAAACATTGTGCTTGCTCACCAGAGCTCGATGACGTACTGTAGCTCTCAGACAGGGCTTTTTTGCTCTCAGAAGGCTGATACCCAGTGCCTTTTTTTTTTTTTTTACAAAGGGCTCTGCCTCTCCAGTCTTACTTGGGGCACCCCTCACTTCAGGAAAGGGACATGTGCCAGAGGAGAACTAGATTGCTCTTTTGAGCAAAGGTCACAGGAATATTTGGCAGGCATGATGCTTGCATGTTCTCATTCAGGTTTCCCCTAGCAATGGCCCTAGGCTTTTGCAGATTTTGTTGCTTTGCAGAGCCCTTGGTATTTGCAAACATGCAAAAGATACGTAACACACATTTCAGCTGCTGGCATTGGAGCCCTCCAGTGAGCAGAGAAATCTGCTTCCCTACCAATCTTGTTCCTCATTAGAAATGAGAGAGTTCAGTGTGGTTCATCTCTGATTAGATTCTGAACTGTTTAATTCTCGAATGGTATCCCTCCCCAGTCGTCCCCAAAACAGTTTGCAGGTTTTAATTAGCTCCAGCAATACTGAAGCTTTGTTTTAGTCTTTCCACCTGCATGTTTAAACCCAGTTTAAAATTGGATTTAAGAAGTCAGTACTTTGAGTGTGGCTCTGTTCCTGAGGGAAGTGAAAGGGATCTGCTTTTTCTTTTAGTCCTTATGCATTTTCCAAGCATCTTACATGGTAACTTAATTCATGCTTTGAACTTCTAAAATAAGACTACGGTATTGATAAATCTGCACTAAGACTAAAAAAGAAACAGCACAGGTTTATAAGTAAACAAGCAGACAGTTGAAAACCAATAAGCAATATGCTTTTCCACATGTTTTTAAATGTTCCAAAACTTTAATAGAAGCAAAAATAGTCAGTAATTCTTCATTTTCTTACGTTGTTCCTTAGGTTGCAGCCTCGTTGCTGCACTTAACCAACTTGATTAATGTAACTTTATTGTTAGTAGTGTCCTTTTTAGGATTGTAAGCTGTTGTCAAGTGGAATGGATCCAGAAGTTGGAATTTGGCCTTCAGCTTATACACTGCAATCCTGTGGGTAGTGGAATCGCCTTCCTCAGACTTCACTGTCTCTGGCTATTGTCAGTGTACCAGAATGCCTTAGGTTCAGCGGTGTTCCTGACAGTCACTGGGGGGGGGGTGTGGGAATATATATATATGTATATATATATGTATGTGTATATGTGTGTGTATATATATATATGCAGGAATCTATCATACTTTAGTGTTAAATAAAATTTCCTTATTTCCTGTGTCTGACTTTTCAGTCCTTTCCTTAACTCCAGAATCACTTTCAGCAGCTGTGCGGTGTTGCTGTCAGTTAAAATAGCAATTGTGCTCCACTTTGGAAAGCTATCCCTCTGAAAGGAGAATGCCTTCCAAGTTATGCTCCTCTCTTAAAGTCAATGCATGTTCTCACGAGTATAGTATTCAGTTTAGTCTTTGGTTTGTAAATGTTACTGAGAAGAACCTTGGGATCCTTTTGAGCTCAGGGCCTCACCAAACGCCGTATCAGACTTCCTTCAGTACAATGTGAACTGATTGTAGAGGTTTAGTGAACTGTCTGTGTGATGCCAGCTTCCTAAAATGGAGTTGGTGGGCGTCTCTTACAGCATTTACAGTTTGGTTTGCATTCCTCAGTAATCCCTACTTTCTTGATTTGTAGCTCTGATTCAGAAAGTGGGTTTTACAGAGCTCTGCCTCTACTCATCTGAGACTTTAGTGTACATGTCCAGATGCCATAACTCCTGGTAACAGTGGGGAAAAAAAATGAGGGAAAAAAAGATTTATCTGTTCTCAGAGTCTGCTTGCAGCTGGTACGCTGTTGTGCCAAACTCTAGGAAAGATCTAGGGAGGGAGTTGAATCATAGTGATAAGATAATTAAGAACCTCATCCACTGTTTTTGTTCCTTCTGGTTCATATCAAAGCCAGTGCTGCAAGGATGAGGATTAAGAGAATGAGGCTTCTTTAATTTCCTAACCTCTGATGGGTTCAGTAAATACAAAGTAATTGATACTAACTACTATAGCATCAGTGAGGAATAGTGGCTGCAGACAGCTGGGTAGACAGTATCTGTAACAACTCTTAAGAGTTAAGCTGCTGTTGTTCCTGGTCCTGTGCTCAGACCAGAAGACTGCACCTTGTATTCATCCCAGAAGTGTTGTGGAGTTTAATGTATTTCTTTCACAAGATTTTATGGGGGTGATGGGGAGGAGCTACTGCTGCTGTTCATTTTCTTCCCTAGGGTAGGCTGTAGTTGAGGATTTGAGATTGGGTGAATATGAGAATATGAAAAGTGACAGAGTGCTAATACATTAGGCATTCATTTTGTATCATATTAGTAGTGCTTGTAGTGGATAAGTGAGATGTCATACCATGTTAAGTGCAATTATGAGTATGCAACTGAACATCTTATTGAGGTAACATGGATGTGCTGAACAGGGATTGAAGCCGGTACCTTAAAACCACATCAAACTGTTGCAAAATCTCTGTGAGAGAAAGATGCAGAAAGGCATGAAGTTTACTTCTGACGAGTACCTTCTGGGTTTCTTGGTACCTTTTTTGGCAAGCTTAAAACAAGTTGAGTTTCTATGACAAAAAGCAGAAAAGCCCAATCAGTTCAGTGCTTTCCAGTTAACTTCTTACACTGATGCTAAGGAAAATAAAAAGGAAAGGGAATCCTCAGTACATGAATGGTTTTATTGGGAGTCTTTATCAACCTTTCTCCCCGATTTTCAGAGTTACCTCAGCTGATGCAACCTACTCCTTGGATTTTGAAATCTGTCAAAAAAGATCTGATGGACAAATACTGTTCAGTACTGGGTCCAGTCCTCTTCAATATATTCATCAATGACCTGGATGAGGGAATAGAGTGCACCCTCAGCAAGTTTGCCGACACAAAGCTGGGAGGGGTGGCTAACACACCAGAAGACTGTGCCACCATACAGAGAGACCTAGACAGGCTGGAGGGTTGGGCAGAGAGAAACCTTATGAAGTTCAATAAGGCTAAGTATAGGG